>JAXIVH010000013.1:6955751-6990751 GCA_036785325.1 Urophycis tenuis
ACGGTCACGCTTTTTTGTACGTCGTCAGGTGACGGTGAGAACGTCAGCAGCAGCGTCCCCACAGTTTGTACATGTGGTCATTAGCGTCACTCTCACAAACCGGATCACACCCACGTGCAATTGAACAAATGTTCTGATCGGACTTTTAACTGGCATTACGTTGTTGCTCGGATCGTGTTCTGATTCTGATGAGTGACCGGCGCCAGTCCCATGTGGAACTCTTTCCGACCCCGTGGAATCAGAAACACACCAATTTTTCACTCGCTTTTTTTTTTTTCTGCTGCTGCTTCCTTAGTCCATACTGCAAAAAAAAAATTTAATACTTATTTTTATTTTTAAAAAGGATATGTATTCATGTTTTAAATACCTCTGACCACTGACCAAATGAGAGTCTATCATGGCTTCTGAAAAAATTAGCAGGATATGCAGTAAGATCAACGATCTAAATAATGTACATAACATATGTTAAGGAATTAAAATGAATGATTGAAAGATGTTGGACAATAAGTGACAGAAAATCATGCTCACAAAATGTTCTGTTTGTGGGTTCTGAGATTGTTTGCGTATGTGTTTTGTGGTGTGTGACTGTGTGAAAACACAATCCCATAGAAAACGGCCAGGGGTGTGACAGGATGGGGACATTCCTCACAGCCATCACCCTCCCTCTTGCTCTGGTGTGTGTACACACACACACACACTTTCGTTGTTTGAGCTGGGCCCCGTGAGCGACGCCTGCTCTATTAAAAGTGATTAACAAAAGCGATGGGCTCTTACAAAGTTCCTAAATCAGGGCTGGGGGACGCGACAGAGAAAGGCAGCAGTACAATGGGACTCAGGTGTTAAAAATGAAATGCATGCGCACGCACACGCACGCACACACACACACACACACCAGGGGGTACATTGGACTGTAGGCTGGGGACCCATATAGTTCAGCATAACTTAACATTTTCTGAACTGGTCTCTCTGGTTATTAGATTTATTTGACATTGTTGTAATTATGCGTCTACTATGCGTATGCGTCAAACACACACACACACACACACACACACACACACACACACACACACACACACACACACCACACACACACACACACACACACACACACACACACACACACACACAAGCGGGGTACATTGGACTGTAGGGCTGGGGACCCATATAGTTCAGCATAACTTTTCTTATACGTCTACGCGTATGTGGCAAACACAGACACACACACACACACACACACACACAACACACACACACACACACACACACATGGTACAGCCAGTTCTCTACATTTGCTGCTGGGTGTCCCCCATGTGCAGTCATGTGTTTCCCGCCTGGCTGAGAACTCTGTAGGTCACCGTGGGGATTAGGCACAAGCCGGAGCCCGCCTAAACATAACCTTCACACACACACACACACACACACACACACACACACACTAGTTAGCTTCCCTACTGTCGCCATACCACAACACATTTAACAAAAACAGTTAAATGTATGGGGGGGGACATTTAGATAAGCAAGAGGCTAACACACTCAAGAGACTACGGCTAACAAAATAGAGAATCTGATAATCCAGGGTTAATCTCACACACACATGCTTGAAAATCCGTAAACAGCCCGTATAGCCTTAGCTCTCAAAAATGCAATGTACGGATCCTGAAGCCAACATACAGGTGCTTTACACACACACACACACACAGCATGGACTGCTTGATTCCATTCATTGTGATTCAAAGCGATTTACAAATGGCGGCTATTTGTTTTTCACTCATTGTGATTCAAATTGTTTCACAAATGAAACTTGATTGAATCCGTGTTAAAGGGACCGAACGACAACTCAAAGCGGACGCCATAAAACGTGTCAATAGGGAGGACACAGCACGCTGTATCCGCGTTTACTATTACGACCAGAAACAAGAAGTGATGGTGTAAGATGTACACGTGGGTTGGGTGACACATCTTATGGATGATGAAACAACGCCGCATGTTTCACCATTTTATATACAGTCTATGGTTTCACCCCACACAACGTGGTCCTGCCAGACAGGCCATTTTTGAGACATGATGGGGTTTTTTTTGTGTAAATATCCTTAGCCCAACTTATTGGATATTTCATCTCATAGGAGGTGGGCTCGAAGTCTGCGTTGAGCGCGCTCAAAGTGAGTCCATATGGCCAACAGCAACAAAAAATCACAATAAAAAAATATTATTATTATTATTATTATTATTATTATTATTATTATTATTAATAAGAATGACATGTATACAGTCTACCCAGAGCTCTGAGTCTACCTATTGGCCATACCCGTCTGGACAAGCCTATCACCACTACCCTTACATTCTCAGATAACATGCCCGATAAGCGCTACTTACAAATGCACAGACAGGCCACTAACTTGGCCCCGTCCTCGGGCACCGGGCAGTCGGGGAATATGGGCTTGAGGAGGTAGGTGGCGAACACATACGCCACGATGTACTGCGAGGAGGGTCGAATGATGAGCAACTCGATCCACAGCTTGAGGAAAGCCAGCAGCGAGCCGTACACCTCAAGGATGTACGCATAGTCCTCCGCCGGACTTGCTGATGGTGGTCCCGAGTTCGGCGTAGCACAGTGCCCCCACGGTGGAGAACACGCCGCACACCGTCCACACCACCAGCGACAGGCCGATGGAGCCGGCTTCTTTGATCACGACGGTCGGGGTGACGAAGATGCCCGAGCCGATGATGGTGCCCACGATGATGGCGACGCCGTTGACCAAAGTGATGGTCCGCTGCAGCACCCACGCCGCCGGCCTCTGCCTCCTCGTTGCTCTTCTCCCCGTTCCGGAGGCCCGGCTCTCCGCTCTCTTTGCCGTTGCCCGGCGAGAGCATCTTCTCCATGACTTGGTTGTCCTCCTCTCTGTCGCCGACGAACTCGAATTTCGTTTCTTTAAACTTGACATGGCTTCGCTCTTTCTTTGCTTTGGTGTTTCCTACACACGGAGGAACACGCGCCGCTTCCCGCCTAGATGTGAATCGCGATACCCCCCCCCCCTTATTTGGTCTCTTCTCCCCGCGACTCTGACTCAATGATGCCGCTGGACTACAACAGTTTCATCCTATTTCCAGCTCTTGCTCTGTCTACAAGCCGGTTGGGGAACGTTTCTATTCCTAAAACAGGGATGTCGTCCACACTAGCGCCCTTTGATTACCATACTGTGCTGTAGTGTGCGTGTCGGCCACCAGCGGTACCCAGCGGCCAGATGCTGTCACAGGAGCTTTTCGTGACTTTCAGGAAGTGGATGTGTAGATCTATGGTGTAGCCCTATGGTGTAGCCCCTCTAATATATTAAAGGGATGGCGTGTGGTAGTTTTGCCGAGAGGGTAGTTTAAGCGGTCTAGACAGAGTAGGCTAGAGCAAATCCAGGGGCAGGGCACTCCCAGTGAGAGATTATGTGACTACAAATCCATAGCATTGTGTTTCCTTGTTGTGTGTAGGTTGTTGTTGTTGTCCAATAGGGTATGGTCCATTGAATATACATGTTTTCATCTGTGGAGAAAGAAAAAAAAAACACTTTTCATACTTTAATACGTTTTTGCCACTCTTTTCATTATTTGGAAAGGAAAAAAACACTGTGAATACTTTTGAGAAGCAGTGCAATATTGCTCTCTCTCTCTCTCTCTCTCTCTCCTCTCTCTCTCTCCTCTCTCTCTCTCTCTCCTCTCTCATCTCTCTCTCTCTCTCTCTCTCTCTCTCCTCTCTCCTCTCTCTCCTCTCTCTCTCTCTCTCTTCTCCCGCACCCCCCCCCCCCCCCAACCACACACACACATTGGCAGTGTAATTTAAAAAAAAAAACAGACAGACAAATTTCCTGTGCTGAGACATGTTGGCTGAGCTGACGGTCTGGTTACTAAGACCCAGCCTGCAGGTTGTACCCCAATGTAGGCAGGGTCGGTCTGCCCCACAGGATCCACATAGCTTCACATTCATACACCACAGCTTCATTCACATACACCACCACACACCTTGGACTGTCTCCTAGCCGTTGTTATTCTAGGTCTATTCATATGTTGTACCTGGAATACCTGTAAAAATTTGCACATCTTGCACCTTGCACTTTCCGCATATTTGCACTATCTATCTATTTTGCATTTTGCACTATAAACAGCAATCAAGGACGCTTACCACGTATGCATACAGGTTCTCACTCCTCACCGACCTGACTTAAGAGCTCGTATTTAATTTAATTTATTGTTTATTGTTTGACTTTAGCCAGGCTCTTACTGCGCATCTATCCCCTGTACTGCTGGTCACTGTGAATTTCTCCTAAGGGGGATTAATAAAGGAATATCTTATCTTGTCTTATCTTAGCTCCAACACGCCACAGTCCTGCTGTGTACTCTGTGCCGGATCTGGAGCCTATGCATCCCCACTCTGTTTGTCCGGCCCCCTTACCGAAAGCAAGGTGGGCCCTCGGAAGCTATTCAGGACGCTCTGGCTCATCAGAGCAGGACGATGATGGGGTTAGAGAAAGGATTTGCACAGTGGGGTGGTGCTCCCCTGCCACCCCGACATTCTCCGCCATTGAGAATGCATTTTAGACACCTGTGATTGACCAGCCAAGATGGATTCCGCAACTCAATCAGGGAAGGGCTGCCTTGATTAGTCAGAGCCGCAGCACAGTCAACTCAGGACAGACATTCACAGGACACATTGTGCTCACTGATCTTCAACCTCACCTACAGCCTCTGACTGTAGCTGCTTACGTTCATCACCTCGCATTGCCACGTACAAAGCCTCTGCCCACTGCCTTAAGGAACGGCACAGGGAATCATTCCTTCCTGGTGCCATCAGACTGTGCAACAACATCTTATCTTGTCTTATCTTGACCAGCGCAGGCAGCGACCCTTCTCTCTAAAATCCTTCCAGGCGCCATTGTTCCATTCCCACAGACGGATCCCATAATAACGTGCCTGTTATGGACTTGATTCCCACCACGGGACACCTTGTGCACCTTGTGGGAGCTGCCCCCTCTCTGAGAACCACAGAGCGCTACAGGATGTCTGACCCTGAATGGACCTTTCTCCATGTGCGTCCATGAAACTGGACTGGATTGATTAACATGGGCCTGGAGATCTTTATTCACACTTTTTTTTTGTGTTTGTTCTTCATCATACATCCTTGAAAGCAGTCGGCCCACTTTGTTGACAGTGCACTGCATATGATAATGATCATATGCAGTACGTGCGTATGCAATGCTTTCTTTGTGTGTTTGCTCCTGTGTGTGTGGTGTGTGTGTGTGTGTTAGATTCCTCAGATCCCTCACATCTAAGGGCACATGCAGTCCAGAGCAGCGGAGAGGTAGCAGGTGGGTTTGTACTCTAATAATAAAGTCTGAGGGATGATTCCTTGTAAAGGAATGAGGGATGGCCACACACACACACACACACTTACACACACACACACACACACACACACACACACACACAGACACACACACACACTTACACACACAGACACACACACATACACACACACACACAGACAATCATACAAACATTTGCTGTTGATTTATTCAGATGTCCGAGCATTGGTCCAACGACAGAGACCGTGTGGCCCGGGCCTGCCACTGTTTCCACCAATGGACCAGTAGGCCGCCGTCTCCTGTCTTCCCACACCATGAAAGATGTCTCATGATGGAAATATAAATAGGCGGTGCAAATAAAACAGATCCCATGCTGGCACAAGGAGGCACCCACACTCTCTGCAGAGCCCAGAGAGCCTGACAGCTGCATTAGATTGAGTTTCGGGATGTGGAGAGAGAGAGAGAGAGAGAGAGGAGAGGAGAGAGAGAGAGAGAGGAGAGAGAGAGGAGGAGAGAGAGAGAGAGACGAGAGAGAGAGAGAGAGAGAGAGAGAGAGAGAGAGAGAGAGAGAGAGAGAGAAGAGAGAGAGAGAGAGAGAGAGAGAGAGAGAGAGAGAGAGAGAGAGAGAGAGAGAGAGAGAGAGAGAGAGAGAGGCCTCATATTGAATGTTGCTATTGCTATCCCTGGCCTTTTAATTTAAAACGGTGTGTGTCTGTAATGATCCTTTGTGCTGACACTTGACTAATTCCAAACACAAACATTTTTTTTTAATAGAAGCGAGTAACTAGATTTAAGTTGTTGGGGGATTTAAGAGCGCAAATTTGAGTAGAAAGCCGCATGCCTCTGTATCAGATTTTAAACAGCTCCCTGCTCATTTCTGAACAACCGGGGAAATCTCTCAATGGTGGAGAAATGAAGGGAGGGAGCAAAGAGGAAGGGGTGACCTTTTGATTGTTTATTTTCAAAAACTTTAATCTCAAATCTTACCTACAGCAGCTTTAAGATTAGCTGGAATTAATAAGCACACATCGTCACAGTTGCAGGGGCCTACTTGAAAATATAGTGCAAGTTCAGCATCTCAATCTTCGTGGCAAAAATGGGGAGCATAGAGTAAGACACATAACAATGATTTAAGTAGCTTGTGTAATGGGATAATGAACACTATGTGCTTTAATGCTAATGTCGTAGTTAATCCTTTTAAATGTGTTGCTTTAGACTCACAAATGTGTTTGTGTAAAACTCTTATGTGCAAGAAAGAAACAGGAATTATTTGATGTTTTCCAAAATGAGTCGTTATTTCCTAACATCCTGTATCTAACAACTGACACATTGATGACAGGACAATAGACAGACGAATACATAATTTGTCTTTTGTACAACAAATGTTTACACAACAGAGACAATCTGCTTGTGAACCCGTTTCTCCCATATTGCAAGTCAAACTCAATCAAGGCAAGCCATGTCTGTTCTCTTAATCAATCTATCAATGGTATATGATAGCAATGCACCACAGATACCAACTAATATGTCAAAATACTAATAATCGTGTTGTCATCCTGTGTGCCATTTCCCCCAGCATGCATTAGGGTTTATCCAGACTGCTTGCAGACTGCTTGCATAACGGCGTCTCAGGCTTGTTCTGCGGTGCCAGGTCCGAAGAGGTAAAGTGTAGTGTGGGGTCCGAAACATTTAGTACAGAAGATCAGTGCACGAGTCGGGTCTTCCTGTTGTTGTAGCGCAGACAGTACGACGGCCAAGGCTTACTTTACTCAGGAGTAGAAACGGAAACCTGCAATTTATGATTATGAGAAATTTGTAATGATCTATATGAGACACACACACACACACACACACGGGCACACAGTTCAAAGCATAGTGACTCCAGACGGTCTCTCCGGAACCAATACAATCAGGGGAAGCCCTGTGAAGACCAAGAGGTGGGTCCCTGTGGGGCCCGGGGCCCAGGGCCCTCTGTCCCCTGCAGCCAAGTACAATAAACACCACCAGAGGTCAACCTCAACCCCCCCGCCACCCTCACGTTCTCATCCACCATCTCTTTGGTGTGAGCCAGGACAGCCGATTCAAAGCAAGTGTATACACAGCCGCAGGTAAACACCACACCCATTGGATCCAAAATATCCCCCTTTGTGTGTACGGGGCTTCAAAAGGTGTCGGTGGGAGGTGGTCCTGGGCAGGAAAAGAGGGAGCGATGGAGAGAATGGAGGTGGTTGAGCTGGGCTTTTAGACAAATCTGTTCTTCCCATGTGGTTTGGTCTGGCGCTCGCTTGACTGGGACACTCGTCGGAAAATATATTCTAGGAACAATAACGCAAACAATGTTATTCAGATGGGATGGGGCGCATCCATGTGTGTGTGCGAGTGACGCGCACACACAAACACACACACACACACGTCTCCAGCAAACAATAGTGCGCTGCTCTTTGGTCAGGAAAAAGGTGTCTGGGTTTATCAATGTATTTTCCGTGACGGCAGATCAGGTTGAATCAACAACCTGATCCCTCTTCAGAAATCCCCTCGAAAAAAAATCCTTCACCAATCCCTTATGACTGTTGGTCACCTCAGCACCTTGTGTTTCACAAGCATAAAACTGTACTAATAAGTCCATGAAAAAGAAGTGCCACAGTACAACCGAAAACAAAACACACAGCTTGATTCATTCATTTGAAACAATTACACCTTTATTTTTCGGTAACTCATCCTTAACTCTTAACTGTACACACAACTTACACTGAGTCGCTGTTTATCAGCTCCTCAGGAAACAACATTTGTACGACATACATTTCCTGGTTGTACAGCTGGGGCCGGCCAATCAGGAGCGGCCCAGGTGCAGAGAAGGCCTATCAAGGGGGAGAGGGGCCCTATAGAACCCTGTGGGGCAGGAATGTAAGCTGCCCATTGAACAAATACACAAAGTTTGCCCTACATAAAGAACAAGTGCACTGTATACACAGGCACACACGAACACATACACATGTCATTTGGCCATGGGATGGACGCACCCAGAGCATGAGAGGCAGTTAGAAAAACAACCGAACCAAAAACACAAAGTCAGTGAAATAACAACTGACCATCGTCAGTTCTAACAGATGTTTTAAAAGAGGTTTTAAAATACTCTTGTGATGCATAGAGGCTGTGATCATAGACATAAAACAAAACAACATTTGTGCATCTTAAGGCAGTTCATGGATATGCCTAATTGCCGAGAGAACCCATGAAAAACAAGTGTGTGGTACCGTGTGGAAGGGTCGTGTTTAAATCACCTCGATGCCGCACAAACGCAGCACCACCAACACCAACAGAACAAAGAACAACGCTGAAAAGAACCCAAAAACAAAACAATAAAACCATTCCTCTCATCCAATCACAGTCGCCCCCCCCCCTTCAGTGTCCCTCCAGCATTGGCTCCGCCCCCTTCCAAACCTTCAGCGTGGAACTACAGTTTGTGGTCAAGGTTGCGCCATTCTGCGCCGTCTGGTTAAGCCTGAACACACAAGTGTGAGAGGGTCCTCTTTTTATATGGAGATGCAGTAATGCAGAAGACCGGGGGTGGGTGTGGCCCCGGAGGGAAACATTGTTAGACTGGGGGCAGGCGCCCCCCCTCGCCTCTGCTGAAGCTAGAGATAAACGTTACAGCAAGATAAATGCCTCTGGTGCTTGGACAGACCCCAACAAAAGACCAGACCCCCCCCCCCCCCCTCAAGAATTGAATAAGCTGCATAGAAAGTGACCAAAGTTGTGCATTTCCGTTTGATTGCGTCCCAAAGCCGAACCGCACCAGAGCCAGAGCTCGTCTTCCAAACAGTCAAACCTGGGTCCATCCGTCCTGCAACATCTTCTCTGAATTCAGCACAACCAACGCTTACAATAGCATTTTCTCTCATGCTAGTTCCAGATTCAGTAGTAGGGGAAGCACCACTGGGTCACGTACTCAAGAGGCTTTGCTGAAAATGCATAACAAGCATTACAAGAACGGATATCATTTTTCATGTGCAATTTTGTACATTATTGCCTCTAGAATGTAGCTACTGTGCTACAAAAATGTAACTGCGCACAAATCGTAACATCTGAAAACTGCCTTGATGCCTTTCTTCTTACAAAAAGACACTGATCACTTTTTTTTCTGTGCCTTGCCCAGTGGCAGGGTAAGTCACATGGGAAAAGGATATGGAAATTGCACGGTAGTGTTGGACATGCGGTTACCCAGGGGTTATCATGACACAACATGGTTCCCTTCTTTCCTCTGAACAGCCGTCAGGCGCCCTGGGGTTACAGCAACCCAACAGGGTTGTGTGCATTAGTAACATGGTTAACATAACCCATCTAGTTTAATGCAAACACAAACACACACACGCACACACACACACACACACCAGATAGAAATCCTCAAAAAGAAATGTAAAGAAAATCCTATTAATCGCTTTGTAACAGCTTTGGGAAAATAAAAATACATTCCATAATTCGAAAGCACTATGACAAGAAAATCACACAACTAAACAACCATTAAAATTACTCAAATGCCATTTAAAGTCAGTAAAACTTATCTTTAAAGGGAAACCCAAGCTTTCCTATCAGTAAATCGGTTTAGAATCTCGAGGGCGTGTATAGTAAACAGGTAGCAGCATGAAATTGCTTTCATTCATGTTCTATAATAACATTCCGGAATTTCAGACGCCCTCTGTAGTGGCGACTGTGACCAGCAGAGGGGGCTATCCGGTTCCCGTTAAAAACAAATCTCACAAATCAAATGGATTAAAAACAGACCCCTATCAGGCCTGGAAATATACAACCTAGAATGCATTTAGGATCAATTGTACCCATATTAAAAACCCAGCCATTTGATTAGTCGGGAAAAAAAAAAAAACTATTGACAAAAATACAAAAACAGTTATTTGGAGCTCATGTGCTATACAGACTTTGTGTCCGCAATTATACTTTTTTTTTTTTTTTTAAACCAGCAGAAAAGAATAAGATCCTCATAACCCTCTTCCCTATGGCGGTCTCAAAAGAGAAACTTGCCATTGAGGCCATCTCTCAAAACTCACTCAGGCTTCTGACACCTTCACACCTTCACTGTTGGTTCCTCACATCTTGGGAGAAAGAGATCAGCATTTTGGTGTGTGTGTGTGTGTGTGTGTGTGTGTGTGTGTGTGTGTGTGTGTGTGTGTGTGTGTGTGTGTGTGTGTGTGTGTGTGTGTGTGTGTGTGTGTGTGTGTGTGTGTGTGTGTGTGTGTGTGTGTGTGTGTGTGTGTGTGTGTGTGTGTGTGTGTGCGTGTGTGTGTGTGTCCAAGGTCTGTCCGTCTGTCAAAGCGTAGCGTCATATGGTGTAGTGTCGGGGTGTATGTAGGGGGGGAGGGGGGCCAGGTCAGAGGGCAGCCGGCTCCTCTTCGTTGGCTGGCTGCGCCTCCTTCAGGAAGGGGGAGAAGGAGGAGCGCACGGTGCGTCCCTGCAGAGGCTGCTGCACGCGGAAGTTGTTGACCATGCCCTTCTGCACCTCCTCCTCGGCAGACGTAAACAGAAGGCTCCGGAAGACTGCCAGCTACAGGGGGGGAGGGGGAAGGGGGGAGGAAGGGGGGAGAGAGATTGGGAAAACCGAGAGTAAGCCAGAGAACGCGGCCCGCAGTGGAGGAACTGGGGGAGACTCAGGGACGAGGAGGGGGAACACCAGCAATTGAGAGCTCTTTGCTCAACGGCGGTGGCAGAGGCAGGGGTTGTCGGTTTCACGGGAGGGGGGGGGGGGGGGTCGAACACGCCGAACCGGCGTCTGTTTTGGGGGAACGG
Source organism: Urophycis tenuis (assembly GCA_036785325.1). NCBI lineage: Eukaryota > Metazoa > Chordata > Actinopteri > Gadiformes > Phycidae > Urophycis > Urophycis tenuis. The sequence continues at coordinate 6,966,896 of JAXIVH010000013.1, forward strand.
AAAGCGCCTGCTGATGACTAATTGGTGCGTCTACCATGGCGTAACGAGGGGTCTGTGACCACAACACCAAAGGTCTAGGATTAGCCCAGACTTTTCTTCGCTTATTGGGACGCACAGACAGACAGACAGACAGAAATACTTTTAATAATCCCTGAGGGAAATTGTTTTAACACAACAATAATTCAATTGTTTTAGCACAACAACGTGGTGAAAAAATACTTTGGAGCGGGTTCCCCTTAAATCCCGAAGAAAGCACCATCTACCATCGACAGGACGCTGCCCCTCTGCCACCGGTTGCAGCCCACACGGCCGCAGCCCCCAGGAACCCGCGCTGACGAGACTGAGAGTGACCATGTGTGTGAATTGGCCTGTTCCCTTGTTCCTCGGAATCCGGACACCGGCTGTGCACCGGGACCCCCTGTGGGAGCGGCGTGCGTAGGGTCCCGCCAGCGAGCAGAACACGTCTTAGATGTCTGGGCTCATTTGCGCAAAGTATGGGCCGGACCACCGCTGCGGTTTTAATCCCATGACGATGAAAACCGCTATGCGTGATGGGATAAGAGCGGGAATAAGGACGCTCATTCGGTTGTACACTTCTTTCCTGGTGCATTATGGGTGTAGATATAGGGTATAGGTACCGATTTGTATGCTCACGTTTCGGAAAACGCTACAAAACGGTGGCACTCTTAAGTAGTGCCAGCATTTTGGGGCACAAGTGGACCCCTTTGAACGGAGCCAGTGGCTTTTTGTTGGGACAACAGAGACCTCAACACACGGACGCAGACGAAGACACACTACCTGGTCGTGGCTGACTTCGATGTGCTGCTTCATGACGATCCAGGTGACGGCCTCGGTCAGAGGGGGTGTGGTCAGAGAGCCGTGGTAAGTCCAGTAGTCGTTGATGTTGCTGGGCAGCAGGCAGGCGGGGTCGAAGCGTTCAAAATCCACCACGCTGTCCTGGGGATGGAGCGGACGTGAGGCGGGCGTGAACACAGCACACGGCTCAGCACAGAACGCAAATTAGCTACCGTTTTTTGTTTCTGAACCAAGATGGCCGCTGTAGGTGAATGAGGTCCATTGAGAGACACACACACATTCACAAACAAGCCCTGTTTGACTTGTATTTTACTGCGGATTCGTGGTGTTGGGAAGTTGGGAAACTTCGTTTGAATTCAGTCCAATGTCAAACCTCTATGGGCATCTTGTGAAAATCCATTTTCAGGAGGAATTTCATTCACTTTTCCTTTTCTAGGCGATTAGACAGGCTAAATTCTAAAACATAACGTGCTGTCCAATATGTCTTGGTGAACATGTCCAGCATAAGATGTCCTGAACATGATCAACAGCTATGTTATCTCATCAACGCTGAGAGAAGAACAACAATCCCAATGGACTATCCAGACCAAACATACAACTCATAAACATACACAAACATACAACTCATAACAGTTGAACAGAACAGAACAGTTCAACATCGCCCCGTCATCATGACCCGAGGAACACTCTCAAAATCTGCAGGGCGTCATTACCTTGCAACCGTTGAGAGCTGGAACCCTTTGTCAAGTTAGTATTTTTAATTAAAATCACGTTAAACGTGTTCCTTTGTGATGCTCCCATAATGGCGTAATTACAGTCTCCATTCTCAGAAGAGCTCCGCAGCCTGTTCCAGTGCACCTAGCGGACGGGGCTGCTGACTCAGCGAGGACCAGCGTACAACACATACCCTCGCCCAAAACAAAACCTGTGTGTGTGTGTGTGTGTGTGTGTGTGTGTGTGTGTGTGTGTGTGTGTGTGTGTGTGTGTGTGTGTGTGCGTGTGTGTGCGCACCGACCTTGTGTCTGACCGCAGGCAGGGCGTCGACCAGTTTCTGCAGCCCTTCGTGTCTCTTTCCGATCTGCAACACGGACGACATGCGAAGGGTTTACGGGGTCCGACAGCGTCACGCGCGTCACGCTCGTGAAACACAACAACGAGGCGCCGGACGCCATGTTGGCCGACCACAACGACGAGAAGTAGGTGTGTGTATGTGTGTATTTTTGCGTGTGTGTGTGTGTGTGTATTTTTGAGTGTGTGTGTGTTTTTGCATGTGTGTGTGTGTATTTTTGAGTGTGTGTGTGTGTGTATATTTTTGAGTGTGTGTGTGTGTGTGTATATTTTTGAGTGTGTGTGTGTGTGTTTTTGCATGTGTGTGTGTGTATTTTTGAGTGTGTGTGTGTGTTTTTTGCGTGTATGTGTGTGTATTTTTGAGTGTGTGTGTGTATTTTTGCGTGTGTGTGTATGTATTTTTGAGTGTGTGTGTATGTATTTTTGAGTGTGTGTGTGTGTGTGTGTGTGTATTTTTGCGTGTGTGTGTGTATTTTTGCATGTGTGTGTGTGTGTGTATTTTTGCCTGTGTGTGTGTGTGTACCTTGAGGAAGACTCCGATAACAGCCAGACCGTTGTCCTCCATGACAGCCTCTTCAAACAGATCATATTTCTCTGTGTTCCAGTGGACAATATGGAGCTGGGAACATATCAATCACAGATGTATTATATTAAATAATATATATGATATTATATATTATATGATATGCTTTGACTGTTCACACTCTATTGTATTTTCTGTTCGCGGCTCATTAGTTTGAAAGGCTTTGGGGTAAATCATTCATCGCGCTTAATTTAGTTAACATTGTGTTGTATAATTGTGTTTCCTGGACTTAAAAGGTATGCGCACACACACACACACACACACACACACACACACACACACACACACACACACACACACAGTCAAGTGTGCATATGCACTAGAGTCAAGTGTGTGTACACAGTCCTTTACATCTCTTTCAAGTCTAACTAGCATTCTCTCAAAATGTTACGTTTGACGGCTGATCAACGCAAACACACAAAACGTGTCCGCAAGCACAGACATTCAATCCTCCCACACGGCCGTGGAAGCTGTACCGTGTTGTCGTGCGGCTGAAGGAACCGCTGCAAGCTGCCATCTATTCCAACACCTTATGTTCCCCCCCGCTAACTCCACCACTAGCTCTCAACACCTCTTAAAACATGGACCGCCGGACACGCTGCCAGAGTGCTCTATACCAAGCAAAAAGCATGTTCCCCACTCCAGATACATGATATAACCAACCAGCACACATGTACATCATGTTAAAGCTCCTCTGGCTGTAAGTGAATTTCCCCAGTTCTATTTCCCAAGGGGATTACAGCAGGGGTGTGAATAAAACTGACCATTTATGTTGGCCGATTATCTGGTGCATCAAGGACACACGATGCCAGCAGACACGCCCACTTAGAAACATGAACCGCACAGCGAGAATTATAGAAGGTGTAACTTGAGGCGCACATGCACATGCACACGCACACACACACACACACACACACACACACACACACACACACACACACACACACAGTGTATGGTTCCATGCTACACAAACCACCTTGCAGTGGATAAACATGACAGCAAAAGCAGAGGGAAATAAAGCAGGGTGGAGAGGTTTATGGTGCAACAGTCACAACCTTTGCCAGCATTTAGTTAAATATACAACCAGCAAACAAAGGAAGATGTGTGGTTTATGTGTCAATAGCGATGGCGAAACCCTTTAGGTAAATCATCCCCCAAGCAGGCTTAATAATTCATTGGCATTACATTGTTGTGGGATTGCATTTCTGAGACTAAAAAGGGAATTTACTTCAAAATACCAATAAGAAGACAAGAGACCAAACATATCATTCCATTCAATGCAGTGAGACAGGACACACAATTAATGATCAACCATGATATATACATCTTGGTATGCTTTTACTTCTTTGCATGCTGCACATGCACCCAGTGTAGATCCAGTCCAGGGCCATGACATACCTCTGCAGGAAACAGCTTCCTGTCCACTGTGTGCTCGGAACCCCAGGCGTTGCTCTCGCCCCAGTGGAAGTGGAACTGACAGAGCCGGAACTGATCTTGCAGGGGGCCCCCTTTCAATGCTGCACCGGTGGCAGAAGGAAATTGGGAGGAATAACGAAAATGGATTCTGAGCACATGAAATCAACATATAGTTGATTTCACAGTATGCACGTGAACTTGAGTTGTTCACATCTAAATACTTGAAGAAAACGACCACTTTAGGGATTGTTTAAAGCTTGGAGGGATGTCTAGCTTACTCTGGTGGGTTCTCCAAATCGCCTACCCCAGCTTTAATAACCAAATTTGAATAACCCCACGCACACTGTAATTATATTATGTTTAAATAGCAAGGCTGATTTTACAGAGATTACAGTGAGAGCTACAATATCTTGTGTAAGTGTCATCGATATGAGCCAAGTTACAAAAACATTTTATATCTCTGTATATACAAGTCTCATGTTTATCCCGGTGGTCCAGGCTGTAACACTGACCTAGAAACATAAAACCAGTAGCCCAATAATATCAGCGATAGCCCATTAAGGGCTGATAAATGGCCCCATAAACTGTTTCCTCCTATTATTATCAAGGGCATTTGAACTAAACAGCAGGGACACATGAGGATAGTATGATAAAAGACTTTGCTTTTTGGTTTGGTCATCACGGCTAAACTTTTTGGACATTATTTGGTGGGCTTGCTGCAAGGTACAACTAAATACACATTGCCAAATATTTGAGTGCTACTTTGGCAATACTAGATTCGTAGCCTCTGTAAAACAGCATGTGACTATGTCTTCAAAAGCAATATCTCGGTAGCTTTCCTTTTTATTGTTTTTTTTTTACTTGCCAAGTTCAGTTCACGCAGAGTGCAGAAGCACGACCCAATAATTATACTCTTGCACTATAAAATGACTAAGCTCCTAGAATAGTGTATAAGACTTGAGGTCAGAGTCACATGACCTTCACCAGGTCATGTGACCTCAAGTCATTACTTCTACGTGGCAGATTAGTGTGCTGACTCTCAATGTCTCCTCTCAACATATTTATGGTGCCTTCGGCTGGCCTGTGAATGGTTTGTTCCCCTTTGTTGGAATAAAGTATTTTCGCCACAGTTCAAGATAAGTCAAATCAAGTGTGGCAAATGCCAAAGTAAACACAGCGCAATACTAAATACATCAAATATCAGCACCAACACAATTACAATTTAAAATGTAGTGTGCTGTAATGTGTAGTGTAATTAGTGTTATTGTAATTGTTATTGTAAATAGTGTAAATAGTGTTATTGTAAATAGTGTTATTGTAAATAGTGTTGTTGTAATTTCCCAGCTTGGGATCAATAAAGTGTAAAGTATTTCTATTCTAGTGTGTTCAGTGTGTACATAGGTAAACTCTAAGCAACTCCCTCCCGGCCAAACGGCAGGAAGAACGCCTGTGTCTACAACAGCACTGGTCCGTCCAGCCCGCACCGACCGGGGCCAGATCACTTCTGCAAACAGCCTCCCTTACTGGACTTGTCGGTGGTGTCGTCGTACTCCACCAGGAAGGAGTAGCCGTTGTTCCAGATCTGCTGGCAGGTCTGGGGGTCGTAGGCGGGGACCAGGGGCTTCAGATGGGGGTCGAACAGGCTCTTCCGAACCACGATGTCGATGGGGGACTGGCGGTCACCCCCGGGGATGGCCAAGGGTTCCTGCCACATTGGATGCACTGGATGGGAAGACAGAGACAGAGAGAGACAGAGAGGGAGACAGAGAGAGACAGAGAGGAAGACAGAGACAGAGAGAGACAGAGAGGGGGACAGAGAGAGACAGAGACAGAGAGGGAGACACAGAAAGAATCAAAGATAGAAATAAAGAAACAAGACAGCAAAAGAGAAAAGAGAAAAAGGGGGAAAGAACACATAGAAATGTAATATCAAGCCGCCAACGCCGTCTGGACCAGCGAAGACGGACAGAAGCAGCCAGAGAAGAGGAATGCTGACACCTACTTTTCATGCAGTGCCCTGCCGCGTCCTGCATCTTTCTGAAACAGTCCATTTCAAACGGATATATAAAAAAAAAGATCTATATATTTATTTTTTAGACACGAGCACAGCTGTACAACTGTGTTGACCGTCCAGAAAAAAAACAAAAAAACTTTGAGCTCAAGACGTATCACAGCCACGCACACACTTCTTCCTCCAAGCACAGCATTCAGAGAAATGGCAGAAAGGGAACAAGTGAGCAATCTCTACTTCCTTCTATCACCTCCTCCTTCTCTTTCCTAAAGGGAAAATACAGAAAAGGGTGAAATGTGGGCCGGCGGCGCATAGAGTGACACACGGAATGTCCTGGCCCGCCTCCCCCCCTCCATCTCCTCCTCTTCCTCCTCCTCCTCCTCCTCCTCCTCCTCCTCCAGTCCAGCCAGAGGGGGGGGGGGGGGGGGGCGGGGGACTGGACTGGAGCCAGGTCAACACAAGCAGCCCAGAACTGTGACCGGTCAGCGGTCGGGCCCGCCTCTACAATCATCTCCCCTTCTCGTTCGGCCATTTCTCTATTAAAAAATAATACGATAAAACGCAAAGTGGGTCAGCGACCGTTCACTGGGGAACCGCTTCCCCGGTGCTTTGATTCCGAGGTCAAGTGTACAACCCTGTGTTCGCGGAAAAAAAAAAAACACACACACAAGGCTTTTCATTCAATGCGGCCACAAAAGAAAGTTCGGCTAATCCACTCAACTCCTCGACTCTTGAGAAACAACAACATCGACCGGAGGACTGGTTTCTATTCGCATCACTCGCTTTCCAGCAAAACTAAAAATAAGTCTCTGTGATGCCAACTGACGCGTAACCTTATGTACTCCTCTAAACAGGTCTGACGGGAAAACTACTTCTACTACACAAACATACACACAGATAAATATATGACAAGCATGGTGGTTTTGTGTGAGAGTCTCTGTGGATGGATGGAGGCTTGGGGTATTCTGATGCAAATCGAATAATTACCGACACCTACACTGAACGACTACATTCTGCACATCTGGAGCCCCTGGGGACTGTGACTGTGATAAAGGGCTATACAAATAACATCAAATCAACAATTGTTTGAAACAAACGGCCCAATTCAAGTGACTGCATTCGCGTTGAACCACCTGAACAGCTGGAGCCTTGGTTGGAAAGGAAAATTATGTTGTTGTCATTCTCAATTAAAGAAACAGTCTTCATGTGGTTGCGCTTTGGCACAGTAACACCACGGTGAAGTCTGGGCACACAACTAACACACACACACACACACACACACAATAAGGCAAACCACAAACAAAGCCCTCCAAAGATTCATCAGACGCCTTGAAGACACACCCTCTCGTCTCCTTGACATGACATGTCAGGAGGAGTAGGCTAGCAGTGATCAGTTTGAACGCAAAAACCCCCCAACGCACCACGGCTCCTGCAGACAACGCTGCCGTTGAATGCTGGCATTGTGTGTGTGTGTGTGTGTGTGTGTGTGTGTGTGTGTGTGTGTGTGTGTGTGTGTGTGTGTGTGTGTGTGTGTGTGTGTGTGTGTGTGTGTGTGTGTGTGTGTGTGTGTGTGTGTGTGTGTGCGTGCGCGCGGTGCAAGTTTAACATACTTTGTCGTTTTGAAGACAACAACAGTTCTGTCACGAGACTGACTGTGTCATCCGCCAGCCAGGGACAGGATTTCAGCCTTGTGTGCACATGAACGCCTGCTGAAACCCAACCTACAAAAGCCTTTGTCTCAGGTGAATCTAAATGGAACCGCAGTGGCGCTCCGAGGTCACTGTGCCACACCCTGGTGATGATCTCCTGGAATGCCTGTTTCACCTTCTTCGCCGTGTTTCGTACAAGACACGGCCGTTCTTTCATGGTTCTTTGATCCTAAAAATCGCCCTGATGAAACGAGAGCCTCTCCGGCTCACGACCCCGGCTGCTTCTTAACCGAGTTACTAGGGGTTTCCAACAAAGCATAGCCTGGATCGTTCTAAGCGGCAGGGCAGGGTTCTCTGGGTGTTTACCAGCCATGTTGTCCCAACTGTCTCTCTGGTCACCCAATAAAACATTTGTAAAAGAGCACGTAAAGAGCAGCAAAGGAGTGGTTTGAGGTGTGTGTATATATAGCCACTGTTTTTTTATTGTTTCAGCAAGAAATTACAGGACCACTTTCCATTTCATTGGGTCTAGTGCAGATAGTTAAGATGGCAGCATGAAGGCATAAAATGGGATGTGGTGTGTGCGTGCATGTCTGTATTGTTTTCAAGGGTGTGGTAAAGACAAAGTTGAAAACATGTCAGACGGGCAAGTGTCTGTGTGTAGGCATGTAATTGTAGCCTCCAGTTTTTAAACGTCATAAAAGGGGTATATATATATATATATATATATATATATACAGTATATTCTGATCCACACACATCTGAGGTTGTCACTTGTTCTGAATTAAACGTCTGTCTTTTTAGTTCGGGTTTCCTGTTTTTGTAAACATGATGTAAACGATCTTGCAAGAAGGAAAAAATAACCGTTGGGATATGAACCCAGCTGATCAGTCGGAAGTCGGCTGCAAAGCCCTGATTATTTTTGATCACGTTAACGTTAATGATTACTGAATGCGAAATGACTTGTTTGACATAATTTCGATTAAAACCTGAAAACATCTGCCCATGGTGACACACAGAAACAATGAAAACCTGGTGGCAGAATTTAGCCGACAACCCACGGGCTCATGGTCTCGATCCAGTTAAAAGAAGAATCCGGGCCATTCTTTCCGTGCATCACTTCGCACGGTCATCACAAAACAAAAACACAATCGTTTGGAGAAAAAAAAAATCGAATTTAGATTAACCATTTATCTCCTCAAAACAAGATGCGCCTGCAGGCATGGGAGCCATATTGTCTTCTCCTTTAAGCATTTGATGATGGACTAGGCATGGCAGATAACAACAATGATGCACAGTGGTGATACTTATTCCTACTCAAACAGTACTCACTGTGTGAAAGCACATATTTGCTCGAGCAAGCGGTGAGGTTGCATCTTCTCACTGGGACGTGTCGCTGACTCCTGCCCTGTCTGGACAGCTGTCGATGAAGCAGGCGACCGATTGGCCTGATCACTGATGATAGGGTCACCATGTTGGTCGAGCAAAAAAAAACAAAAACGCTTTGAAGGCGAGCTTTGCAAAAAAACAGGTTGCCCCCAAAGTCAACGCACGGTACAGTCTGTTTGCGTTTCTACCTGCTTGCGAAGCGACTCCCTACTCTAGAAAAACTTGATCCCGTTCAACAAAAACAAGCCGTCCGTCTCCTAGCTCGTCCCTGCTACCATCTGATTGGAGGCGGGCGACCGGGGCTGGCCTTTCCTCTTCGGAGCGATAGTTATCATCGATCACGTAAAAATATGACCGCAGAACGATATCGCGTACGAAATTGGACCCAACACGAGGTGACCTTGGATGTGCAAATACTTTCAGAATGATACGGTGCGCACTAGCACGTCTGCAAACTCTAAACAACGCAGGTAACAAATGTTTACTCTGTGTTGTTTGCGTACTATGCGGATGTAATGCAGAGTGAGGGGTCGCCGAATGACGAACCAATCAGCGGTGTCCTTCGAGGGGCGTTATTGATGATGTAAGCGAAATACTTTCATGTGGTCTGTGCATGTGCTCCCCTATAGACAGAAACGGCCCTTATTTACAAAAATAAAAAAGGTCTTCAACCCGTGTCGTCCATACGTTTGTAAACATTTAAAATGAAATAAAAAATAGATGTATACGTTATAAACGCATTTCGAGTAAAGGAATATATTATATATATATATATATATATATATATATATATATATATATATACTGTAAAGATAAAATATAAAAATAAAAGATAAAAATCAGGTAACTTTTGTTCTCTCCAGTGTTTAGTTTTCTTCTCACATGCTGTAGGTTAATTATTTACACAGCTGACCTTTAAGTCAACTATCATCATGAACGCATGTACAGAATCATGCATTAATCACGTGACATTTTTTAAATACACGTGGCTCTCCTTGTAGGTGACGGTTAAATATAGGTCTGTCCCGACAAACTGCTAACTTACTTGTACAATAATAGCCGCCAGACACACCAATGATGACAACCGTTATTATAAATCCATGGTTGCACTAAAAAATAACACCTGTGAATCATCCCGATCAAAAAACACTATTAGAAACAAGAGGGAAAATGTTGAGAATTTTATTTTTTGTGTAACTTGATAACATAGCACAGAAAACATTGTGACGTATGTAGCATGAGAAAAACAGCATGTTTATAAAAATACAAAACAAAAGAAAATTGTATCCACCTGTAAAAATAAAACCAAACAAGGGACCCAGAAAGTAAGAATTACAGCACAAAAAAAAAAAGGGAGCTTAAAATATTGCAGTCGAGTTGTTTTTTTTCCTTCTTTTGAACATAGACTATATACAGCCACAGTTAAGAGAGATTGAACAGAATGAATACACAAGTCATGGGGGGAACCTGAAATAAAATTAAATATTCAGAAATTGTCCATTGAAAATTGGTCGGATTCTTTTTTGGAGAGGGGGGGGCGGGGTGGTGGTGAAAAAGCTTCAAAAATACGGTCTAGTCCAGGGCGATGATGTCATCGTCGTCGTCGTCGTCGCCGCCGGCCGCGGCGTGCGATTGGTTGGTCCGCGGGCGCTTGGCCGACGCCTCCCCGGTCTCGTCGTCCAGGTGCTTCCTCTTGGTGCCGCTGGTCGCCGCGGCAGCAGAGCCCGACGACGTCGCCTTCGCCGCCTCCTCCTTCTCTTCCTCTTCTTCGGAGTCGACAACCATGACGTCATCAAGCTCTGCGGGAGCTGCATTTGGGGGGGCAAAGGTGACGTTAAGGTGGACGAGACAACGCAGATTAAAAAAATCTAAGTCAATGTCATAATCAAAGTCATACTCGATGAGTCCAACCAATCACGTGGGGCAGACCACTCTGTCTAACTTGGAACACATTACAGAAGATACCGGAGGAATGTTGTCTCAGGAGACTAGTTAAGGTGGCTCAGGAGATTATGCATCACAGGTTGACACTGACAACATTGGATTTCATCAAAAGCCCCAACGGCACACTTGAAGGAGACCTGCAGAGGTGGCATGCAGTGCACAGCGCTGTTTGAAGAATAGCAACAAGAGTGTGTGTGTGTGTGTGCATGTGTCACATCCTGGTGCATGGAACCAGTCCATTTTGGTCTACTGCTGTGGTTCAAAATAGACGTGTGTGCAGCAGAAACGATCCCTTTGGCCACTGACCGTTGGAGGAGGTGGACGGCTGGGCGGAGTCCTTGTTTCCGTTGGCGATACTGTTGGTGTCTTCCTGGTTACTGGCAGGGGGCGGGGCTTTATCCGGAGCGTCGCCCACCACCTCGAACTCGACATCCTTTTCTAGCTCCTCGCTGCAGGGTTACACACACACACACACACACACACACACACACACACACACACACACACACACACACACACACACACACACACACACACACACACACACACACACACACACACACACACACACACACACACACACAGTACTGAGCCTGTGTATGATTACTGCAGAGGCAGTAGACAACATTTTCAATGAAGGGGTCACAGTGTGGTTGCATGCTACAGGTCAGGCACGCCTGTCCAGTCTATGGGTGCCTTTGACCTCTGGCTAAAGACACGTACGTGTGCAGGACATTGATGAGGAGTGTGTAGTCCTGGAGGAAGTCATCCGATTGGAGGCGGCTGCCGTTACGAATGTCAAAGTTGGACAGAAACTTGCCGTTGTTGGCTGTGGACAAAAAAAAAGGAAAAAGGCATGTCATCTCAAATGTTTGCCATGTCTTTCAAAATTCCTTTTACTTTTACTTCCTTTGCACAAGTATAAGATTACCTCTCATACATGATAACCATGCAAATACTTTTATCTTTATGAAAACATACAGCCGAGACCTTTCACAAAAGGTAGGTTGCTTGACCGCCCTCTGCTGTTCAGCCCCAAAATAGCAGACACACAACTCTCTTGGCAGATGTTCAATTCCACCTCCAGTCCCTCCCATATATAGCCTCTGAAGCTTCCCCTGTAGCCTCAACCCTGGTGGCCTTCCAACTCCCTGGACTCAGACATCCTTCGGTGGGGGTTCCTCTCCTACGAGTAGGACACCCTGGCCCTGCTCCTTACCATCAGTCTCTCCCTCCTCCGAGGAGATGAGAATGGTTCCTTTGCCGTCTTCTATCTGCACGTCTGGCGCCACCATGCCAAACCTCTCCTTCAGGATCTGAAACAGAAGAGGGCAAAAAAACACAAGGTCCATGAAACAAAGCATTGGGAAATAAGATGACACCGATCAGGAGTTCAACCTTTAACCTTTGCCCCCAAATAACAACAGTTCAATTCCAATCATCATCATCACCAATCCACTATCATTACCAAGCAAGCGTTGACTGAAGAGGGAACGTTAAAAGTTGGACAATTAGCCTGTAGATTTCCATTCCACTACACAAGGACAATGCGGCTGATCTCGTCTTGCGGTGAGGGGACGGCGGCTGTGTGTTCACCTTGTCTTGTAGAGAGAGCACGGTGGTTTTGTGGACGTTGAGCTTGACGGTGACCTCTGGCCGGCTGGCGCAGACGTAGCAGTTGGCGCAGGGCGGGTCCAGGACGCAGGGCACCAGCAGCTTCTTGCGCAGGTTGGGATGCTTGTTGAGGTAGATCTGGGAGGAGGAAATGGAAGGAAAAGACAGTGGACAGACTCATTAACGCCAGAGAAAACGGCACATTATACAGGAGAACTTTTGAAAACCCTCAGAGAATCCAGTGTCTGAGACGAGATTAAAATGGGGGTCTCTCATGAGAACGTGATCGTGAACACTGGAGGGTGTGTGTGTGTGTGTGTGTGTGTGCGCGCACTCACAGTGCGGCAGGACTCCAGCTCCCCGGACACCACCTTGAGGCCCTCCATAACGATGAGGCCAGCGATGATGGCGTTGGTCGTGGCAATGGCGGGGATGATGTTACCGGCCATGGCTGCACCACACAACAACAAATTAGAGACCATTATATACCAGACCATTAGAGACCATGATGATGCCAGACACGTGACAGAACATCGCTTTCCTCATTAGGGGCGTAGACCCCAGGATCTCACTCAAACAACATGTTTGTAAAGGATTCGTTACTAAAGTGGATAGTAGAATAGACGCATTAAGGGGAAGGGAAGTCTTGCGTGGTTCTGCTGATTAGAAACGAGAAGCGAATGCTTCACTGTGCCCACAAAGCAACTCCCAAACTACACTATTAAATGAAGTGGAGTGGGTTGGAACTCACTAACACTTTACAGTGCAGCCATTTCCAGTTATCATTATTAATAAGGGAGGAAGAGGCGGCTTACACTTGATGTCAAAGCGACTCTTCATGTTCATGCTGAAGATGTGCATGCGCAGGTTGGCGGCCGCCGTGACAAAGTCCATGGCTGCTGCGTCGTCCTGGCAACGAGCGGAGACAACAGAGGAAGGATGAGGACACCAGAGGATGCCGTTAACATTGAGCATCTTCGAATCACACGGTCCATTCGCCATTTTTGTTTAATTTAACCGCACATTGAGGTTCTAATCTGTGCCGTGTACTCATAAATGAGTTGTGAGGTTACTCGTCACACACACACAGTCGACAATAAACACTGAAAACAAAAACTGATGGTCGAGTTGCAGCATAACTGATCCTCTTCCAACCGGCCCCAGCACACTGCCCCAGAGGCTCATGGGTAAAACCACACCTTGTCCCAGACCAGCTCGGCCCCGTCTCCCTTCTCCTTCAGCTCGGCGTGCAGACTCTCGATGCTGTGCTGGAACAGCTGGCAGTAGCCCCACACGCCCAGCACCTGCTGGTCCTTCAGACCCACAACCTTCACATCCTCCTGGGGGTGCGCTGGGGAGAGACGGACACACACACACACACATTGGAAAAACAAAAACAACATTTCCGTAGCAAGGCATTGCAACTTCCCATTCTTGACTGTGCATCAAGATGCACAATGTAGAGGAAAGTATGCAAAAATCAGCTGTTTGCCAAAAGTCCAGTTTTTACTAGACTCGTGGCAAACAGCTGATCTGTGAAGTAGAGCATTACAACAGCTAAACACCACCCATGATGAGGGGCTACCTTGGTTTTTCAGTTTCTGCCAGTCCAGGGGGAGAGGGGCTTTCCTCTTCTTCCACAACTTGTCCATGGTCAGCAGGTACATGATGTCATCTTTAAAGAGCTGGAGACAAAAGTGCACCAAGCAAAAAGATGAATAAATGGGTTGACTCGTCTCCTCGGTCGCCCAGGTTTTGTTCAGATGACTTTGCAGCCTCGAGTCTCTCGCACCTTGTTGAAAAGTTTGGCGGGGTCGTAGCCCGTGGAGCGAGCCCACTCCTTGGTGGAGACACGCTTGATGTCGCCGTCCGTCTCGGAGGCCATGGCCCGGGCCTCTGTCTCAGCGGGGTTCCCTGGGATGGAGAGAGAGAGACACAAGGAGAGACTGTCGGTCCTTCTACCAGTCCAACCGAGGAGGCGGGGGGGGGGGGCAACTACAGGTGCCGAGGACTGTGCGGTGTGCAGTGACGGGACTTCCCGTCGCACTCACATGCAGCCTCGGGATCGGCCGTGTCGGGAGACACTTCCTGGTCCGCATCCTCCTCTCCGAAGAGCTGACTGTGGTTGCCATGGGAACGGAACAGAAGGTGAACAAAAGAAAGGACGAGTTGGCACAGATGTCTTAACAGGCTGGCTATGCTTACTGTATGTAGAGCCATAGTTAATTTGTGTATGTTCATGTAAAAGTTATTTGTTTAGTATTACGGCTATAATGTGTTGAACGTGAAGGCTTTCGAGACGTGCGTCAGATTACAAAGCCCGGAACGTGGTGGCCTTACTTGAAGAGGTACTTGGACCAGACAATGCAATGGATGGGCTCAGATGGTGTGTTTCTGATGGTGCAGCCAGGGAAGGTCTTCTGGGTGGGTTTAGGCTGGCACTCGTAGCACTCAGTCAGTCCCTGTGATAACAACATGATTAGGATTCTTTTTTTTTTTCTTTCTTTTTTTTTTTTAAACATACAAACATGGCCTGGAAAAGACAACAAAAAGGTAAACCTGGCAATGCTGAAGACAGAAGTACATTTTTTCTTTCTTTTCTTTTTTTGGAAATTCTCTTTTTATTCAGAAGGCACATCTTCCTCACATATACCACTACACATGTACATTAACTCAGTTTGTCAAGGACACAGTGATTCTGTCCATACTGCCCTGCTTTCTGACTACATTTTTCATAAAGGTCACAACAGTTTCTTTCTAAGAACTTGTAAAATGGTCCTCAACCACCAAGATGCTCACAATATAATTCTAAAGCCAAAATGCATTAAAAAAAAACGTGCTCCAACACCAGAAAGGTTACCTTCTTGATGACTGTGACCTGCCCGAGGTAGCCAGCGGTGCCACTCTCAATCAGAGGGATGTCAGCCGCCAAACACATTCTGTTGACGTGGTTACGGGCCGCTGGCGAGAGACAAGGGTCGACAGTGTACGTTTAAACCTCCAATTTACAAATTTCACTGAGCAATGTTAGCAATGTTAACTACCAGCTTGCGCTGCGGAGGAGAGCTCCTACCTCTGTTGTCCAGAGCGTTCATCACCAGCATGAAGTTACGGAAGAACTCCACGTTGTAGTCAGGGCTGCAGCGGCAAACAGGACAGAAGGATCGCTTGTTATGGGAAATCCCAAAATTCTGTTCAATGTTCCGTTGCACATTACATTTGCACATTCATGTTTTTGTGAACACTTACTTCATGATGCTGTCATGGTAGGCAGTGATGTTTGCTGTGGGACAGAACTGAAGTACGCTCTCTTTTGCCACCTGCATTATAAACAGATTAGAGAAGGTTGTCATTCATGCTTTTGTCCCCTACTACGGACATACTTCAAAAAATAAAGGAAAAAATGAATAAACCATTCACATTATTGTTTTAAACGGGGATGATGGCTACTGGATGACAAAAACCTAATTAAACATACCTGCGCTTTAGACTTGCCGACATGCTTCTTCTGAAACAAGAACTGCCGATTGAGGTTGCTGACATCAATAATGTCCAAATCAATCTTCAGGATGGAAAACAAAGAAAACAATTAGACATTCGGTAGAATAACCAAACACTCACCTACATCGAGGGGTCCTGGTTTAAAATAAAACACATGCACATTCGCTCTTGTTGAGCACTTACAGCGGCAACACAGCGCATTAATGGGTTAACACATTCATACAGTAAACTGCAGCAGATGCCAGCAGACGCGGGACATAATAACCAGAGTTTATCCTCCGCGTTACCCAATCATACACAGCATCATTCGTTGATAAAAATAATTTAAATGCAACGTTATTACACCCGTGTGGACGACTCCCATTGGCCAGACAGCTCGCTATTGTTGTTTTAACAAAACTACTACCGGTATGTTCAAGCGTCGTCCAAACGCATACCGAAAATGACCGCAGGTCGTAGCAGCAGCGGTACGATGAGAATCGGCGAATGCAGGCGTGTTTCGTCCTCTCCCCACGGCCCCATCCCCACATCCACCGTGTCGGGCCTACGTTTACTTGTTACCGCGTTTAATAAGTTTATGCACGGCCTCCCTCGCACCGGGGCTCTGCACAAAGACATGGCGCGTTAGCTAACCTAGCCTTCAAAAACACACAAAAGGTTACCCACCACTTCAATGTTCTTGAAGCCCGTGAGAACGAGGTTCTTCAGCAGCTCACAACCGATGCCCCCCGCCCCGACCACCAGCACCCGACAAGTGGACAAGGACTCGGCGAGCTCTTTTCGAAGAGAACCCACGAGTTGTGCCATGTTGATCGGCGAGTCAGAAGTAGAGCCAGCAGAACACCGGGTTGTTAGCTAGCAGCTATGCTAACAAAATAGAGGGTTCTTGGTAAAAAAAAAAAAAGGAGGCGCCAGTAACCCTGCAGCGCCCCCTATAGGATGCTGTGATTAAATGACATGAAACACGTCAGAACCTATTTATACACAGTCTATGGTCAGGACTCGTACACCGTGACGCCACATCGCAACGAGTGTCGTGGCATACGAGTGTAAATGGTAGTGATGGTGCTTTGGCCATTGCTTAGTTATTAATCGTGAAATTATTTGTCATTATGTGACATGATGACATTGTATTTGAAACTAGACTTATTCATCATGCAAGACGTGGCAAAACAATGTGTTGATATGCCTAGGATACAGTATATTTGTGTATATTTGAGACTCTCAGGTCCCAACCCTCTATAGACTATCGGAATAAATATTCCAACAAATAAATACTATTTTCTCTTCAGTTGCAATTATGCAATTCTAGTAAACTACCCTCTTTAAAAAATACAAATGAAAAATATAAAGCTGCACATGTTTCAAGTTTATCATCACATACTTAAGACTTGAAACATGTGCGACTTTATCTTAAAATATACATGTTTTTTGCATGTGTTATGTCTTGCATGTCTAATATTGACATGCAAGACATAACACATTGGTGATATTGGTTAGTCAAATATCCTATCATAATATATATAATTATACAGTATTTATATATTCTTTCCGCATCCAGTGTGGGCAGTAAAGTAAGAATTTCATTGTACAGGGAAACGTGTTTCTTTACTGCACATATGACATTAAAAGCTTTGAATCTTTGAATCTTAACATTTCTTGGGGCCTGTCCTGTCCGTCTTCACTCTCCTGTTCACAAAGGCAAAAAAAAGCCTCAGGCAAAAAAAAAGTAAAATTAACATTGACATTCACGCATTCTTTTAGTTGTTTAAAAGACACGCAGGGGGTCCGAACCATGGATTCTTCATGAGATTTAGTACACCTTTAAGAGCACTTATCATCAATGTAAGCCCTTTAATCCCAGTTTACATAGTGGAGCACACACTCTGAAATAAAAGAATAAAATGACACATGTTCATTGTAATGGGTGTTAATGTATAAGAATTGGGCGGCGGGGGGTCCACAGTGTGTCCATCGCAGCGTGGTGGAGCTCATCCCACAGCCTCCTGGTCGGCTCACAGGTGGGGAGCCAACCGAGGGTCTCGACTGAGCTTCTCTTTAAGGGCCAGTTGCTTTTGAGGACCGCTTTCCCTGAGTCTGCACACACACGCACACACACACACACACACACACACATGCGCACGCACATGCACGCACGCACGCACGCACACACACACACACGCACACGCACACACACGCACACAGACACACACTTTACATTTGTTCTCTCAAACTACAATAAACTTTATAAGATGTGTGTGTGTGTGTGTGTGTGTGTGTGTGCTTACTGAGTCAGGCGTTGGTTGATAACATGCATCCTGAAGACAATGTCAGAACAGTAGGCCTGATACTGGTCCTCGTCCTCTTTGCTCAAGCTCAACTGGTTGTGATGGTACCACTGCTGTTTCCGCTGCAGCTCATGGGTCTCCTAGGTAACAAAGGATGAACCACAAGGGTTTGAATCGCCCTTTTTGTATTTGCATGTCAATGTGTTGAGTCAGTCAACCTGAACATTGATTCTAGTAATGATTGAATCTAGTGCACTAACATGGACCCTAATCTGACATACAAAGTCCATATTGGGTTTTTGTTTCAATGTACATTTGCAATGGACTATACTTAAATATGGATCATTATTGTAAGATAACATTGGAAATACAAATACTTTCATTTAATACTTTTGTGTCATTTCACTTAATTTTAGACTCTATTGTATTCCTAGGAGTCAATCACTGTTATATTTTTCATGTGTGCTGCCGCCAAACAGCCAGACAGAAATACTTTCATGATCCCAGAGGGAAATTGCTTCAGTTACAAACTACTCGAGTGGAATTGTACGATGGTAAAAGGGAAAAGAAAAACAGTATAGAGAAGTCAGAGTGAAATATAAATATTAAAAATATAAAAATATGCCTATACATAAATATACATACATCTAAGCATATATACATGAAATGTAGTGGGTGAGGAATTGGACACTCTGACTACCGTGGCAGATAGGAGGATGCTGTCCAGGCTACGGACTATCATGGACAATGCCTCTCACCCTCTCTTTTCCACCCTGACTCAGCGGAGGAGTTCCTTCAGCAGAAGACCCCTCTCACCGAGATGCACCACAGAGCGACATAGGAAATCATTCCTGCCTGTGGTTAGCAAGCCTTACAATTTGTCACTTTCTCAGGGTATCTCAGGGTCGTCACCTTACAATGTTTAATGTTTTAATGTTTATATTATTATCATGTTATATATATTTTTTATTTTTTATTTGTATTGCACTAGTTTTTCTCTTCTTCTGTTACAGTATTCTTAGACACTTATTGAGTTGTTTTGGGGTGCCTGGGACTTAAGATTTTCATTGCCTACATGTACGCTGTATCTGTTGAGCAAATGACAATAAAAACCTTTGAACCTTTTTTAACCTTTCATCGTAGTTTCTGCTGCATAACAGGTTATTCATTCATATTGCATAACTGGTCATTTTACTACATAACTAGTCATCTCTATGCACAACTGGTCTTTTTTACAACATAGAATCCGACATAGGTTTATATTATATATTTATATATTCTGTCTGTCTGTCTCTTCTTTCTTTTTTCCCTGGAGTATTGTAACAAAAGCAATTTCCCTCAGGGATCATTAAAGTATGTCTGTCTGTCTGTCTGTCTGTCAATCTAGGCTTAACATTTTTTAACACTATAAAAGAAATAGCATACGCAAAGAATATGCAAAGAAATAGCATACACAATGTGCATACCTACAATAAATAGAAATTAGAACTATAAAGGTAAGTGAAGTGAAATTTGTGAAAGTCCAAAGTTATAAAGTGATAAGTGACAATAATGTGCAAGTGACTGTTTGCACATTAGGGACAGAGAGGGGAGGTGGCTGACTCTCTGAGGCAGTTGTTGTGTCGTTTGATGACCACAGGTAGGAATGAATTCCTGTGTCGCTCTGTGGTGCATCTCAGTGAAAGATGTCACGCCACAAACCGAACATCCCCCGGGCGCGTCCCACAACGCCCCCCCCCCCCCCATCTCCTCCCCTCCTCCTCCTCCCCTCCATCTCCTCTCCTCCTCCTCCTCCCCTCCATCTCCTCTCCTCCTCCTCCTCCCCTCCTCCTCCCCTCCTCCTCCTCCCCTCCGGTGGCGTCCGCGCCGGGCCCCTACCTTTTCGTGGCGTGCCTGGAGGAGCTTGCCCAGCGCTGTGGTCCTCTGCCTCTGGTAGGCCAGGCAGTCCTCCTGCAGCTTCCTGGCTTCCTGGGGGCTCAGGGTCTCCGGGTCGCCCAGCTTGGCCAAGAACGGCGCCAGGGGGTCCATGGGCCTCTCCTCCTGCTGGCACTCCTCCTCGGGTCGCGCCTTGGGGTGCAGCGCGGAGCGTGGATTAACCCCCCCCGCAGGATATGTATGAACCGCCACAAACGCTTGCGGGAAGACGTTGTTGTTATTGTAGCTGTTGATGATGATTAGGATGAATATTATAATTATAATTGGATGGACTCATTGTCATTGTTTATACAACAGCTACAATGTATGTTTGTGGATACAACACTTTTGGATCTCATCTTATGTTATCTGATATATATGGATAATTAGGGGTAAACCATTACATCAAATGTGTGTGTGTGTTTGTGTGTTTGTCATGCGTGTGTGTGTGTGTGTGTGTGTGCGTGTGTGTCACACCATGGCTTCTCTGTAGCGTTGGACCTTCTCATTGCGAGCTGTGTCGTAGATTGAGATTTGGAGCTCAGTGTTACTCTCCTCTCGCTCTCTCGTGGCTAGGATCTCTCTCACCTACACCCACACACACCATCACACACACACACACACACACACACACACACACACACACACACACACACACACACACACACACACACACACACACATACACACACACACCATCACACACACACACACACACACACACCTGCCCTTGTAATATATCAATAGCACAACGTAATTTAATAATGTATTTGTTTGTACCATTGCTAATGTTGCCCTACACACACACACACACACACACACACACACACACACACACACACACACACACACGTGATATACAGTATATATATGGGTGACAAGGTGGAGGGCACCTCAGTTTCGGAGTCTTTGATGCGTAGAGCGACCCTCTCCTCCTCCTCCATGAGGGCCGTCAGCATCTCATACAGACACACGTTTTTAGGAGGGCTCTCGTGTGGGTCCACCTGCACACACACACACACACATACACACACACACACACACACACACACACACACACATACATACATATGCGTGGGCCAGGCACACACACACACACATACACGCACACCCACAAACACATATTAAGTAACACTAAGAAATGACTTCTACACAAAATCGCAAAAAACATTTTTACAATGATTTTACAATTATTGGCATGGCACATTTCCAATATGTGTGTCATTTGACATCTTTGACAGCAAACAGCCCGGGTAGCTGTGTGATCAGATGTACACAATCTGTGTGTGAGTCCTGTTCTGTCCGGCGACACTCCACGGCTGGGTACCTGGTAGCTGGTGACCATGCTGGGGGCCCATTTCTCAGCCCTCTGGCCGTCCGCCAGCTTCTTGGGTTTGACGAAGGCCCTCCGGGCGGGGATGATGCGGTCGTCCTCCAGGTGATAGGTCAACTCGATGCAGCCCTCGGCCAATAGGAACACGCGCTCTGCTACGTCCTCGCTGGCTGCTTTGGCCCTGTCTCGTTGGAATCGTTCCACCACTTTCTGCTCACACGTGGACCGTTGTACGAGAGGTTGTGTGCATGTGAAGCAGGCAGCTCACACAATTGATCAACATCAAGCAAGAACGCAAACTTAGAGGAGATGACATGATGGCTATATTGACTATAGAATATTGACCATTATTGTAAAAGGTGCGTTATATGTGGATCCTGTCAATCTGTTTTCTTATGTTTGTTGCAGTCTATGACTCGATATATAGACATGGAAGTATTTTGGTTTTGAATTGTACACATACAGTATATAATAATTTAGCAAAATACTATAAGTACTATATCATGCTATGGTGGGCCTGGATAGTGGCAGCATGTAATGCGGTTATTAGAGTTTTTTATTAATAACATATTCAGGCTTTTAATAAATCCCTGGTAATAAATAAATCGATAGCATACTAGCAATGGTTAACCTAGCAATTGAAGTGCTTGAAACTTGTTCTGGTGACTTCTTACTGTATTAACAGCAATGAAATGTACCTTCTTCTGAC
The DNA here is from genome assembly GCA_036785325.1 of Urophycis tenuis. NCBI lineage: Eukaryota > Metazoa > Chordata > Actinopteri > Gadiformes > Phycidae > Urophycis > Urophycis tenuis. Next base: position 6,989,131 of record JAXIVH010000013.1, read on the forward strand.
AAATGTACTCTTTGTAAGTCGCTTTGGATAAAAGCTTCTGCTAAGGTATTACAAAAAAGGAAATTGTCAATCGCTAAAACAGCAATGCATTATTTGCAAGGAAACAACCAATAATAATACAATTTACAGTCATTTTGGACAATTTTAATCTATAATCAATATTAGACTACCCTTTCTCATTTCTCAAAGAGATTTTTCGAGTTCATAAAGCAGGTTTACATTTGAGTTTGAGTTTGCGGCCGGGACTAAAGAGTTCTGTGGTGACGTTGCAAGCTCTCTTCAGCTCTCTCTCCTCCAGGTGGTCCTGTCTGTTCTGGTACCACTCCCTCACAACGTCCACCTCCTGACCTAACACACACACACACATGCATGCACACACACACAAACACGCACACGCACACGCACACGCACACACACACAAACACACACACACACACACACACACACACACACACACACACACACACACACACACACACACACACACACACACACACACACACAAACACACAGGCAAACATATGCAATGTAAGTCTTTTATTTAATTGTGTTAATGTTAGAATATGAAGTGAAAGCTACCCTAAAGGGCACTCTCTATGCAGGGCCTAATAAAGGGATCTTTGGATGAACATTGTTCTGTGAGACTTACATTCCAGGTCTGTGTATGTGGTGAGGCGCGTCACCAGGCCGTCTGGAAGCAGGTAGGGCGCATACTGCTCCAGCTTCGCCTTACGGTACTGTGTGGTTCTGGAGCCCCGGGGCCAACGTGTCTCCAGGGCTGAAAGACATCCAACGTACGGGAATGACCGGGGACCCCTGGATGACGCGTGTGGATGAAAGCCCGGCGAGTGACCCTGCTGGAATCCTCGGGAAGAAGCGAGCATGAGAAGTCTACTGCCGTCTTACTGTTTTCCCAGTAAAATGGGCAATGGGGGCTATTTACCTGATAAACAGTACACACAGTACGCACACAGTACACACAGTACAGCACAAGCGTGTGTTGTTTACAGGATGCACACGAGGGCTAACCCCTGGCCCTGAACACTGTGGCCGCCTGCCATGCTGTGTGTTGTCCTTCTGGGATAACAAGACCGCCTCTAGTTTAACCAAACCAGCACGTATCTTGTAGAACATTTTTGTGAGGGTGTACGCAGAGCTCAACAGATATCTTCATATCCTGGCTATCAGCCCTGGCTGGGAGCCAGGGCTCTTTGTTCTCGCTGCCTCTTCGCCCCCTACACATCACAATGTCCACCATACGTGTCAGAGGTATGCAGGGAAATTATTGGAATGTTGCAACACTGCCTGGAATGTAAAAAAAAAAAAAACTACTAAAGGCTACGGCCCAGCTTGTTGATAAGCACAAACGTGCTCATCATTTCGTCTTGGGACGAAAATTCCAAAAACAAAAGTTTATATAATCCAAAAAACAATTCAATGCAACATAAAACGTGAGTAGGAGGGAGTGTGTGGTTGTGTGGAAAACACAGCTGTGGCGGTCATGGATATTCCAAATCCACCGAAAGAAGTTCTTGCAACGTCATACCTACATAGCTCCTACATAGACATACCATAGCTCTTTGGAGCGGCAGTAGCTTAGTGGGTAGAGCGGGTGGACAGA
>JAXIVH010000013.1:6995751-7030751 GCA_036785325.1 Urophycis tenuis
ACTTAAAGTGACCAAGGGAAGAGGTAAATGATCTGAAGTAACCCTTTGGAGAGGAAGCCATTGGGGTTGAGTTGAGTGTGTGTGCACATGTGGGTTTGGGAATCTGTGTGTGTGTGTGTGTGTGTGTGTGTGTGTGTGTGTGTGTGTTATCTCACAGGGCGACACCGGCACTCGTTGTATTTGTGTTGCTGACGGTCTCCTCCAGTTCGACCAGCTCTTGGTTATTGATGTCTTCCTGTCCGATATCTCTTCCCTCTTCGTCCTTTTCCTCCAACTCTGGCAGGGTCTCCATAACTCCGATAACAAACACAACTGCACACGTTTGCTCATTATTGCTGTTTGCTTGGGAGAAAGTATGAATAACCTGGCTGCTTTTTGGCGCATGATTTCGTATGTTATGCATGTTATGTAATAGCCTTAACATGTGTTGCTCATTGTCCTCATGGATGACTTATATTTATATACTGCACATTAGACAATTTGCATGATATTATTATGTTGTTTGTTCACTGTCTTGTTTGTTTTTAATGCAACCGATAATTTCAGATTCTGATGCATTGCCTTTACTTCGAATGCTGATGGAATTATGCGATTCCGTATTCACACATCTTCTCTTTGACAGGTCTGAATGAGTTTGTTAATTCGTTTCAGAAATGTCGGGCTATCAGCTAACCTGCACTATTATATATATAACATAACAAAACATAACACTCAACGATGCAATCAACCCTAAGTCTACAGTTCTTACAATAAAACCAGAACACAAACACACACAAAAAAGAAAAAAACATTGAAAACAAACGTACTTTAAAGACGAAACGATCAAGCGTTGTTATCGTTGTCCAACGGTATCCATGGCAACCACGGTGCGTGATGACGTGGCGGGTCATTGCTACAGCGGGGGGCTTAACGATGATTGGCTGATGAGTTCATTCTATTTTTGATAACATTAACCAAAATACCATGTTTTTGTGTCTCAAAACTAATCCAAAACAAATGTCGTGAGATTCTGTTGGAACTAAGGCATAATAGGGGAGCGTTTTGCAACGTGGACAACTTTTGAATTGTTAATCATTTACTCGTTATTGTGAAAATGTGTCAAAAATCAGTGCAGCTCAGTGTGTGTGTGTGTGTGTGTGTGGGGGGGGGGGGGGGGGGGGGGGAGGGGGGAGGGGGTATCTATCTATCTATCTATCTATCTATCTATCTATCTATCTATCTGTGTCTGTCTGTCTGTCTGTCTGTCTGTCTGTCTGTCTGTCTGTCTGTCTGTCTGTCTGTCTATCTATCTATCTATCTATCTATCTATCTATCTATCCATCTATCTATCTATCTATATTTATTTTCCAGTGCAAAAGTTGGTAGCCACAAGTTTGGCTGGACTGACCTCACTTTTATCACCACCTCCACCCCCGCCGCCTCGCTCCACCTCTCCTCTCATGCAACGTTCATAGCTCCGTTCTAACATCTGACACTGTGTTCATCTTCCCACACCGCTGTTCAGAAACATACGGCGTTCAGTGGGGGGGGAACCATCATGAGTTCAGCAAATGTCTTCACTTTGGCGCTGATTGTCGCGTTTGTATCGACGATTCATCATTCTTCTGCGTTCTGGCTCTTCAACGTCGTCTTCCCGCCGAACGCCACGCAGCCTCGCTTCCAGAGCAACGACACTCCGCCGCTTATCATCGGTGAGTAAGGGGTGACTTGTTTGACCACAGTATGCATTCGTCCTGCTTGGATTTATTCAACCATGCGGGAAAAAGAAGTTGTCATGATATCTGAAGACCCCCACACAGAACAAGCAAATTTGTAGGCTATTCAAAAAAAAAAAAGTGTGTATTTGTTTTCCCCGGTTACACCAATATCAGATCGATACAGTCAATGACGACAGACGAATATATTGACAAATTATGACAAATTTAAACAAAAAAACAAAACAAAAAAATATCGGTATCATTACGTAGGCCTATTATAGGGGATATTGTGTTAAAGGTGGCCTTTATGTGAAGAGGCTACCACGTGACTCCATGAGGGCCATACGAGCGTGCCCCCACTGTATTTACACATCATTGGTAATGTCAAAGTCCCACAGCGGCGTGGGATGCCCGTCCAGCAAACCGGAGATCAATACATGGACACTCGTACACTGCCCTATGAGCGCTTCACATTGATTACAAACAACACAAGCAAGTTCATCTGAACCTTAATTGATTGAATGCAGATCCAGGTACACTCGCAATACACTGTACTGCATTGAGAGCACTATGACACAATCGTTGTGTGGGTTAGCAAAGGGTGAGACTATTTGAATTTTGAATGTCATGGAAACAATGGGCCGCCTTGTGAAGCCAGCCTGAACCTATGTGGTTGTGTGTCTGTGTTTGTCTGTGCACAGTGCCAGGGAATCTAGGGAACCGCCTGGAAGCTAAGATAGACAAACCCACACTGGTCCACTGGATGTGCTACAAGAAAACTGAGGACTGGTTCCCACTTTGGATAGACCTCAACATGTTCATGCCTATAGGCGTCGACTGCTGGACTGACAATATCAAGTAACCCTTTTTGTCCCTAAAGTAAATGATCATTATCTCGAGATGATGAGGTAATTTCACCATTTTGATAGACACAGAAATATATATATATATATATATATATATATATATATATATAGATAGGTCCTCTAGATAGATAGAAACTGTAGCTATGGATAGCTTGATGGAATATCACTCCTGGGGTAGTAGTGCCAGTCTGGAATTTCCTGCCTGGCATGAAAAAAGTAAACACAAATCTTAACGTACTTTGGATATGAATTTGTCTTTTTTTTTTGCTGAAGAAGCTAATGCTAACGATCCCATTGTTCCGCGTGTGCTCCCAGACTGGTATACAATAGAACGACGCGTCAGGCTTCCAACTCTCTGGGTGTGGAGGTGCGTGTCCCCGGATTCGGACAGACCTACCCCATAGAGTTCCTGGACTCACACAGGCTGGCGGGTGAGGGACAGCTCCCTACCTACCTGCCTGCCTGACTACCTACCTACCTACCTACCTGCCTACCTACCTGTCTGCCTGCCTGCCTGCCTACCTACCTGTCTACCTGCCTACCTACCTACCTACCTACCTGCCTACCTACCTGTCTGCCTGCCTGCCTGCCTACCTACCTGTCTACCTACCTGCCTGCCTGCTTACCTGCCTATCTGCCTGCCTACCTACCTACCTGCCTACCTAACTACCTACCTGTCTGCCTGCCTGCCTACCTACCTGCCTACCGGGCTGCATACCTACCTGCCTACCTGCCTCTGCCTACCTACATGCCTGCCTACCTACCTGCCTACCTACCTCCCTACCTACCTACCTGCCTTCCTACCTACCGACCTGCCTACCTACCTACTTACCTACCTACCTGCCTACCTACTTACCTACCTGTCTACCTGCCTATGGAACTATGTGTGGAAAGGGCTGTGTATTTAGGTTTTAGGAGATGTAATGGATATGTGTTTGTTGTCTTTCACAGGTTATTTTCACACAATGGTGCAGCATTTGGTCAACATGGGCTACACTCGCAATGGGACAGTGCGGGGCGCGCCCTACGACTGGAGACTAGCCCCGAGTATTACACGCACGCACACTCACGCACGCACACACTATATGTCTATCCAGCACAGCATCTGCACTGGATTAACCCTGCTTATATATATATATATATATATATATATATATATATATATATATATTGGTAAGGATTATTACCGATATATCCTGTGACGTACATTTTAGTATTTGTAAGAATAGAAAAAAAAACAACTGGAAGGATACTGGAATGGAGGAGTGATGACACCTTCTAAGGCTGTCTGAACTTGTCCTCCATGAAATGTGTGAATTAAATAATGTATACTGTGAACATTCCGGGTGATGAAACTATCATAACTGTCTCTCCTGGCTTCACTAAAACATCTGTAAGAAATGTAAGTGTTAGATACGCTTGTGCCAAAAATTTGCCACGAGCATACAACATTGTTGTAAAGTACTTGTATGGTGAGTCACCATTTGTTTTGTTTCTCAAAGTCTGTACTGACGCGATACACATTCACTCCAACACACAAAGTTGAACATTTCTATTGTTTAATATCGTGGCAAAAGATGGTGCACGAAAAATGCTTGTGGAGTGTGTACGGATGATGGCTGGTTTAAGCAGCTTCACCCTGACTCGAGTCCAATCAGTCTGACCCTGGCTGGCTGAGGCTGCTTAAACCAGCCACCATCCACACACCCCACAATGTACAAGATGGTACAAGAAAGTAATTGGGAAAAATGATATTGGTAACAATATATGAAGCAGAGACATATACAAGCTTGTTCCCCTACCTGTCACACCCAGATTCATTTTACTTTTTGAATGTCCTTCGTCACGGTTACAGATGAGAATCAGGAGTACCTCTCCAAGCTTAAGCAACTGGTGGAGGAGATGTTCGATCTCTACCAGAAGCCGGTCTTCCTGGCGGGCCACAGCATGGGCTGCCACTACGTCCTGTACTTCCTCAACCAGCAGACACAGGCCTGGAAGGACCGGTACATCAAGGGCTTCATCTCCCTTGGTGCTCCTTGGGGCGGGGCCATCAAAACGCTCAGAGTCATGGCATCAGGTACGGGAGGGTGGGGGTGGTGGTGATGGTGGTGGTGTGTGTGTGTGTGTGTGTGTGTGGGGGGGGGGGGGGGGGGGGGGGGGGGGGGGGGTCTATGAGAATCCAGTGGAATATTTGGAGCAGGATTTTCAAACGTAACCAAAAAAAGTCCACATCCTGTTACCCTGCAAGTTACACCGCAATTGATAAGTGTTGCATTTCGCACACCTGTGATTTATGGGTAAGATGGATTCCCCCAAACCAATCAGGGAAGTCGACACTCTAAAATCTAAATAGGCTCATATACAGGCAGGCTCAGTAACTGACTTATTTACCGTACATGAAAGTTTTTGATATTACCACTGTAAATTACAGTTATCCAAAAGTCCTCAATGTTTGTCAAATATCTTCCCAGACCTTGTCAGTGTCCACACAGATAATCAGTACAATCTTTTCATCTCATCATCAATCCCTACAGGGGAAAATGATGGTATTCCCATGATCACGAACAATAAGATACGTGAAGTGCAGAGGATGATGATCTCCAGCCCTTGGATGCTGCCGTTTGGAGATGTGTGGCCCAAGGACCACGTTTTCATCTCCACGCCCAACGCCACCTACACTCACCAGGACTACCAGCAGTTCTTCTCGGACATGGACTTTGAAGATGGCTGGTAATATGTCCAAATAATTCACAAATGCATGAACTCACTTATCAATAGGCAAGCGGTCACAGTACCTGTGACCACAATGACATTAATAAAAACCAGTAACCATTAACATTCGGCAAAAGAACAACAAATTCAAACCTGCTGCCTCCCCAAGGGCCCTGTTGGCCCTTGGGGACCAAATAGCTTGTATTCATATTGTTGCGAGCTCAGGGCAGTCTACAGCGCCTCCCCAATCTCCTGATGTAATGGACGGGAGGGATCAGCTATCATGACCTCCCTGTATGTCTTAGTGGCGTGACGACATCACAAATTCCTCAGTCACATGACAAATCCCAATCCTCGCCCTGGCGGCGTCCTCCAGGCACATGTGGGAGGACACCAAGAACCTGACCTCCAGCCTGCAGCCGCCGGGCGTGGAGGTGTGGTGCATGTACGGCGTGGGCCTGCCCACCCCGGTGACCTACGTCTACGACGGCGGGTACCCCGACTCGGACCCCGTGGACTTTGTGTACGCCGACGGCGACGACACCGTGGACAGCCTGAGCATGAGCCAGTGCAAGCGCTGGGCGGGGCGCCAGGAGAAGCCGGTCCACGTCACCGAGTTCCGCGGGATGGCCCACCTGGACATGGTGTTCCACCACAAGGTGCTGGGCCTGATGCAGGACGTGCTGGAGGGCCTCACGGACACCCCCGAGGAAATCGATTGCAGGAACGAGAAGATGCATCAAAAGAAGCCAAAACAGTGAATAACGACGCGCACCTTTAGAACTCGACCGTTCTGCGCGACAGGCAGACTCCACTGGCCGAAGGGTTTTAAAGATGTTATCCGCCAAATGAGATTTGTTCCAGATAGATAGAATGCTCCAGGAATAGCCCCCCGCCCAGTCGCTTGCTGCTTTATAATAAACTGTGTTGTCTACTTTTCCAATGTTAACATTGTGGTTCAGTGATATGGTCAATGAAGATTGTGTCATTTTTCAGATTACACAACCCACATTACACATACATTACATACAATATCATAATTAGTATCATTGTATGTTTATGAATTAATTTTATGACAAAAGGTCCTGTTTTGTTCTTTTTTCTAAAGCACAATACACAGTTGTGTATATGTTGTATATTGTCTTAAAGCTAGGGTAGGTAAAAACAACCAGAGTATGCTCAATTCTGAAAGTATAGAACCAAAAGAATCCCACCCCTCCATTCAGGCCTCACAGAATCTCAATGGCCTGAGCAACAGGCCTTGTAGACTCGTTCGTGCACAATGTCCAATCATTGCGCAATGTCCAATCATTACATTCGGACAGAATTAAATGATTGGATGGTGTACCTGTTACAGACCATCCAACGCTATTACAGTCCTGCGACAGCCGCCAATATTATTTTTTTTGACATAGCGTTTAATTAGTATTGATTTCTGTGATGTAAAGACAATTTCAACAAATATGAAATGCTTCTAAAATAAATGGCCTATCCTAGCTTTAATTGACTCATATTCTACTCATTTAAAGCAGTGCTCTCTGATTTAGAGGCTTGTCTGTGTACATATATATTGTGATCATTTATTTTCAAGTGGATCTTATTTTAATTTAAAAACATAAAAGTAGTGATTAATTTCAAATGTGCCTGCTCTATGGAACTACACCGGCGGTCGATTACTTCGGACTTGATTCGGGATCCTTTTATCTTTGATTGACTACTTTGTATTTATGTTGTACCTCGTGATCTCGTTTCCACTTATCACGAGAGACGGTCGATGTTTTTGGTCGACGTAAACCAGCGGCAACATCAGAAAGCTAACGACCTCGTTCATATTCACCGAAACGCTCGCATGATCATGACAGCTTCGTTATGAGATATTGGGAGCCATGGCCGGTTGGCATGGGATAACTGTCTTCTCTGTGCTCCGAGTTGTTTGTTTGTTGCTGATTTTGGGTTCGACCGTCGGTAAAAATCTGCACAGATGTGTCGACGGCAAATCTTGTCAGCCAAAAAGACCTCCAGTAGTTCTTAGTAAGTATGCCTTGCTTTATATAAATACGTAATTGTACATTGTTCCGCGAACGCCTTTTCTCGACAACAATAGCAACAAATATACGAGATGAGCAGTGTGTATTTCACATGAGTCACTTTTTTATGATCGTAAAAAGATGATCAGCCAGCTGATCATCTGTTGCGTGCTACTTTGGCTGAAGCTGCTTGTTTACAGCAGGGTCGTGGTCACATGACCTCATCGGGACGCGAACACGATGCTTGAGTGTTGAAACGTTACAGCGAAAACATGTTTGTGTTTGTGGATTTCAATAACCAACAATTGAAATCAAACATGAAACTAATTCGCAGTTGCACTGTTTCCTAATCTTTAAGAATATAGGTTGACTTAGTTGTTTAAACCTTATCTTATGTTTGGCCAGGTTCTCACAGGCTCACTTTATGCCCCTATCTCTCCAAACTCTTCGTTATTGTATTAGCTTTTACATTTTTGTCAACCTTGTACACCAACATCCGCGTTGGGAAAGGCCCCAAGCAACAAATCCTTAAGAATGCGGGGCCCTCTTTATACTTTAACCATATGACAGATTAGACATGAAGGTATGTACCTAAATCAATACCCAGCTATAACAATATCAGTCCCCACCCCAGATAAGATCAGATAAAAACCAATTGTCCCCCTGTCCTTTTGTTGACCACAGATTTTGAGTTACTTTTAACTATCTAACTATTTGGCGTGTTTTCCTATCTTATTCCACTGTCCAGAGATTAAGGTGTTAAACAATGTACATAGCTTCTCCAATCTGAATTAAGTAAGAGACCGCGGGCTTGCAGAAACTCAGTCCAGCTCAGGGACTCTGAGCTGGACTGTCTATTAAGAAAGCAAAATAGACAGTTTTTTTATTTTTATTTTTTTAATAGAATAAATAAGTGTATAGGTATATATTACCATATATACTGGTGGGTCATGGACAAGGTAGGCTGTTCAAAAATATAAACATTAATAAAAAATTTAACTAAATGTTTTTTTATGAAGTCATAAAAATAAGTCATAAAAAATGTCTTATTTTAAACTAAAACGAGATCGCTTCATTGAATGTAATGCAAATCGTTCAATGAGTATAATTCAGTGTGTCTCACACAATGTTGTTTTGTTGCAGTTCCCGGAGACCTTGGGAACCAGCTTGAAGCGAAGCTGGATAAACCCAGCGTGGTCCATTACATCTGCTACAAGAAGACTGAAGACTTCTTCACCCTCTGGCTGAACCTCGAGCAGCTGGTCCCCGTCGCCATAGACTGCTGGATAGACAACATAAGGTACCGGTTAAGGTTGTGTGTCTGTGTGCCACACACACACACACACACACACACACACACACACACACACACACACACACACCTGACGTCTAACAGGACACACTCAACTTAAATTAACCAACTCGCACCATTGTTTAAATTCTAGAATCAGAATCAAGTTTATTGCCAAGTAGGTTTGCACTTACAAGGAATTCAACTTGGTGTAATTGGTGCAAAGAAAAACAAGTATTAAAATATAAGTAATTTAACTAAATATATATACAGTGAACAAGGAGCAGAAGTGCAAGCAAAAAAATCAATTCAGCTATGCCCATTTCTCAGAAAGGGAATTTTTACAAAACAGGAAATGGCAATTCAAAAGCTTGATGAGACATAAGGAAGTGACGAGTAGAACTGAAAGCAGGGTACAGGTGTACAGGAGTACACCCTTTGTACAGAGTAGGGTCAGTACAAATCGCAATGACCTCGGGCTAGCTATCAGCCTACATTGGACAAACTAACCTTTGAGGCCCCCTACTCTCGTCAACACATACGCCCTATAAAGAACAACTTACTGAAAACCAGAGATGGATCTTCAAAGTCCAAGGGTCACATGTACACTGGTTACATGGTCACTTGTCACAAGTGTTGCCTTCCTTTTAGTAGTTTTAGATATTTGACTTAGAAATATACAGAACCCATTGTAAATATATTTTAAATTCCCTCTGTTTTTGTCTCCGTAACATGATTCCGTAACATGATTTGTGAAAGAGGTTATGAGACAATCTTGTGTCTAATGTTTTGCAAAATGTCATGGTAACACCAAATCGGCCCACTTCCTCCCAGAATGTAGAGCTAATACAACATCCCATTTTATGCATAAGTGGGCCTTGTGTTATGATTTAATCCAAGCACTCAAGGTTTCCTTTTCCGGACAGATGAAGTTGAACAAACCACAAGTCATTGTGGATGGATGATAGGGCATGATGGCTTTTGGGGCATTTTACAAGAATCCCCATTCTGTGTTAATTGTGTGTGTGTGTGTGTGTGTGTGTGTGTGTGTGTGTGTGTGTGTGTGTGTGTGTGTGTGTGTGTGTGTGTGTCTGTGTGTGTGTGTCTGTGTGTGTGTGTGTGTGTGTGTGTGTGTGTGTGTGTGTGTGTGTGTGTGTGTGTGTGTGTGTGACAGGCTGATCTACAACACTACAACCCACTCCACCTCTTCGCCGCCCGGCGTGGAAATACGGGTCCCTGGATTCGGACAGACCTACCCAGTGGAGTACCTGGACCCCAGCAAACGTAGCGTTGGTAGGTGGACCACGCAAATCCTAAAGGCTGGGTTATGCTTCATTTATGCTTCCGCGTTGACGCAACGCTGGGGGTGTTACGGACCCTTTACGTCCCCCTTGCGTCCAACGCAAGGGCCTGACGAGCACCTCCCAAAAATCCTAGACGCGCGTCGAGGCGACGCAACACCAACGCAGCGGCTTTGGCTGTGATTGGTCCGCAAACTACATTCGCTGGAGGTTGCTTTTCCGGTTTCCACTCGTAAACACTGCTATGGTGTGATAAATGCTTCGACTGATTGGCGACAACATATATATATAACTTTTGACTTCATTCCTGTAAACTTTTTTTTTTTACTCGCTAGTAATCCGTATGTAATGACCAGAATGGTCATTCTGGTCCCTCTACGGGTGTGGCATTGAATTGCATTTCGACACGTAAACCCCACGCAGAACCATCACAGGCTCATGACTGCGTCCAAGCAACTGTTTGGCCATTGCGTGGTCACTACGTAATCCCTAAGCGGAAGCATAACTCAGCCTTAAGTCCACAGGCAAAACCCCAGCTATAAAGACATGCGTTTGGTGTTGTGATTTGTGGGACGTAAGAAGACCTGCGTTGACGCTTGTTGTGTATTCTTTTGTGTTTTCATGTGCAGGCATATATTTCTTCACCATAGTCCAGGCGTTGACAGAGTGGGGTTACACCAGAGATGATGACGTCAGAGGGGCTCCCTACGACTGGAGAAAGGCTCCCAGTAAATACAAAAACACAAACGACTGACTCATTTACCCAATTTCGGGTTTTAAAAACTCTGTTCAACGCTGATGAACAGAGTTCCCTGCCAATGTCAGGACTGCAGAGTCACTCCCCATCTTCCGGAAGAGACTCAAGACTCACTTGTTTAGAGTTCACCTTAACCCTGTATAACATCCATCCTCTTAAAAAAAAAAAAATCAAATAATCAAAAATCCACCCTCATGCTCTTATCTGTTGTACTTCTTGGCACTTTAATTGCTCTTTGTAACTTGGCACTTAGCCAGAGATGTTGTATCCTAGCAATGGTTAACCTAGCAATTGAAATGCTTGAAACGTGTTCTGGTGACTTTCTTACTGTATTAGCTGCAATGAAATTTTCACCTTATGACAAATGTACTCTTTGTAAGTCGCTTTGGATAAAAGTAAATGACGCTCATCTCTCTCTGTCTCTCTCTCTCTCTCTCTCTCTCTCTCCCTCTGTCCGTCTCCCAGATGAAAACAAGGAGTACTTCCTGAAGCTGCAGCGGATGATTGAGGAGATGGCGGAGAAGGCCGGGGGTCCCGTGGTGCTGATTGCCCACAGCATGGGCAACATGTACACGCTGTACTTCCTCAACCACCAACCCCAGGCATGGAAGGACCGCTACATCAAGGCCTTTGTGGCCCTTGGAGCCCCCTGGGGCGGCGTGACCAAGACCCTGCGTGTGGTCACCTCCGGTGAGACAAATGCACCGCCGGCGGCGGCGGCGGCTTTCTGCTGAATTCATGCACTCAAGCCGCCCTACTCCGGTACATGGAGTGCATGTTTACCGAAATGTAATCCATACAAATTGCTGTTACAAAATACAAAAATGAAAACACAAGGCCTATTTTTTTTTTACAGTATTATAACCTAGCTGATGACGTGGAACCTGATGCAACAAATTATGTGAATAAGAGTTTATTGTGTAATTTTATGAGATACCCGTTAATTATATACCAGTATTGCTGTTTTTGAGAATCTACACAGTATTGGAAGAATACTGTGTCAGTATGTTGTTATAGCCATACTGCTCCATTGACAGGTTCGTCCTGTTTGTTAGCATAACTGCAAAGTCCGCAACATACGTAAATGGTGCGGTAGTTTAGACTCTTTTGAAACTAAACAACCAAAAAAAGTCCCCTCCCCCTCTGCCTCATCCCTCACCGGGTTTCTCTGCCACTGCCACTCTTGCATTTCACACACCTGTGATTGACGGGCAAGAAGGATTCCCTGAACCAATCACGGAAGAGATGCCCTGATTGGTCAGAAATCAGCTGGGAGTGGCCTAAACATAGCAGGCTTAACGCAAAACAGACTCTCACAGTGCATTTCACTAAACCAATTCTTAAATTTGACCTCCAGCACCACGTAATGTTAAAAGCGAATGTAAACACTGATTGAAAGATGTGTCGATGCAGGGGACAACAACCACATTCCCGTCATCAGCCCCTTGAAGATCCGTACACAACAGCGCACCGCCATCTCCACCACATGGCTCTTCCCTTATGCCAGCACCTGGCCCAAAAACCAGGTCGGTCTGTGCTCACAAAATGACTGTCAATTACTTTATAGACATCCGTTTGCTTCCATTTTGTATACCACTGTTTTACCTGACACTGCGCATATCAATGACCAGTTGATACCGCAATGTCTGGCTTTTTGTGGGTACGTGGACCCATTTTAGCAAACGATCACCAGCACTCGGTGAGACCCAGAAATGGGTTTCAAGACGAATCAAACAAATAAAAGGTTATCGCGAGCCCGTTTGTACCCTACTAACAGCCACCTCTCGAACCCTTCTCCCCGAAACCAAAAACCCCACCGCCAGGTCCTCCTCCAGACCCCCACCAACAACTACACCGTGATGGACTACCAGCGCTTCTTCTCCGACGTGGGCTTCCCCGAGGGCTGGCAGATCCGCCAGGACACGGAGCCCCTGGTGTCCGACCTGACTCCGCCCGGGGTGGCCGTCCACTGCCTGTACGGCAGCGGCGTGCCCACCCCGGAGACCTACCGCTACTCCGACAAGTTCCCCGACGTGGAGCCCGCGGCGGTGGAGACGGGCGACGGCGACGGCACGGTGAACCTGCGCAGCGCCACCCAGTGCGGCCGCTGGGTGGGGCGGCAGCCGCAGCCCGTCAAGCTGGAGGAGTTGCCCGGCAACGAGCACGTCGACATGCTGCTCAACTTCACCACGGTGGCCTACATCAAGAGGGTGCTGTTCTCCCTGTGAGCCACCGCCCCAGGGGGCTCGCGTACTCCGACACACTCAAGGTTTTGTTGTTGTTGTTGTTGTTGTTTTGTTGTTGTTGTTTTTTTGTAACTCTGGCCGGCTGGAAGGAAACCTTCTTTTTGTATCCATGTTCAAACACGTTTCATGAAGCGTGCTTGTGCTGGGGATGTTTCACTGGACCCTTAAGTGCATTTGCCTGTGAGGTCGATTTTAGAACAATGTTGTGTTTTTATGCATTTGTGGTTAAAATGACCGATTGATTTTACAATTAGCCAATTATCTTTTTATTTTATTTTATTTTTAAACCAAAATGATCTTAATGACAGTTTTATGTGCTATTGTAATAGCAGTGATTTGCATTAGTTACAAAATACATGTTTAAATAAGTTACATTTGCACATTTTCTTTCCGGTTCAATGTGTTACCTCATTAGTTTATACATTTTAATAATTTTTCAATTGCTGGCGAATTTCATTTCTCGTTTCATTGTGCATGTAGCGTACATTCATGTGAATCCGCGTGCTCCGTCTGGTCTATTTGGGTACAAAGGACCGCTTCAAACACTTCCTTGTTTTTGTGCCAAACTCCTGCTACTTCACTCACGACACTCGCGTATTTCATACTCTAATTACGTGCTCAACCCGGGGACACCGGCCCCAATGTCGTGGAGGCATACTGCTCTAAGGTTCATCATGTATGAGTTATTGTGGCAGAGTGCAATGGAGAACTTGTATCACGTGTGTTGCCATGATGTTTGTGTACTATAATCAGACCGTCAATGTGTATATTTCAAAATGTAAATGAAATGTTTGTACTTATTGCACTGGGCGCATCATGAAGGTTTATATTCACACCTTGTGCAGCTCAAAAGCAGCGGAGATACTTGTGGATTCTACACAGATTGTAAATTAAACATTTACAAAATCATAAAGCTTTATTTACATCTCATAAAAAAATATCAAATGTTTCATAACCATTTAAATATATTGCATTTGGATGGGACAATGGGGGATGGGTTATATGGACAAGATGATTCCACTCACAATGCCTGGTAGGAAATTAACCAACAGTGAAATTCAGCAGCTGGAGAGACCTTTGGTAAAGCTCTGCTACAGTTAAGTTATTCGATAACGTTGCCACTTTTCGGTGGCCATTAGAATAACCAATATGTCTTCCAACTTAAGGCAAACTATTCACAGAAGTCCAGAGCCTGTGAACAATGCACTCTTGGTTGCGCCCCGGGACTTTGTCAGGACTCCAGAGGAAAGCTGAAGGTCTTGTTTCCTGCCGTGCAACGCAGCTCCTGGCAGTCCAAGGCCAGCCGGAATGGACCCTCCTCATGGTGGTCGATCAGACTCTTCAAAATAATTATATTAATTATATTAATTATAATAATTATAATAATTAATAATTAGTGTCACTAATTAGAGTCCCTAATTCAAATAAGAAGTGAATTAGGGAGACAAATAATCACTGTAACTATGTTAGATATTAATAACTTTTAAGCTATATTTACTAGGGGCCTACCATGAGCAATGCATGCTGAAGACAAAAAAAAAAGAATTGATCCTTTGAGACTGTTTTCTGTTTTCTTAGCACATTCATGTCAGTAAATGGACATGGGTGTGTTTGAGCTGAAACCAGAAGCACTGGACCACCCGACAGGTTTGCCCAAGGCCGACTGGACTGTTCAGTTGATATGCAATTACAATACCTGTAATTCTTGAAGGCAGTCTTTCACCTGTGCTGTAAAGTCTCCAACACACCAGGCTAGACTCACGTGAAACGATGGATTCTAGAGGAGGAAAATAGTTTAAATAACCTGATGATTCTTTAATTTGCGTTTTATTTTACATATTTAGTCCTTGTTGACTATAAGAGAAATGTTCAGATTATCCATATTGATAATGAAGCTAAATAATGGCTGTCGGACAAATATTTCCCTATAAGTATTGATGTTTTTCTACATGTAACGTAGGTTCACAATGTACTTTATGGATAGCGATTTAGCTGAACTTGGATCTGCCTGAAAAGTGACGAGCAGTTACCTTATAGAATGTGTCAAGGCGAAATTCTGTCATAGTTTTGTCCACCATTTTCATAATCTCCAACAACTGAGCATGCCCAGCAGACACTTCCATTCCCAAAAATGTCCTGTAGGGGCCACACAGCAACAGGCTTCATTCACAATCCTAAAGACAGTGGGTGCAAGAGTGCAAGTAACAGGCAAACAAAAAGACAAGTGGCCACTGGACAACTGAGACTTTTAAAGATTAACCTCACAGCAAGAGAATAGACGCTTACTGATTAGAAACGAACGGAGTCATTGCAGTTGTTGATTTTACCTGGTTCTCTCCGCATTACTGTAGACCCTGAGCAATCCTGCTGAGCAAACGAACCTGGCAACCAGAGACACTGTCAATCAATTCCTAACAAGTGAGAAAAAATCCTGAATAATGCACAACAGATGGTGTTGCTTTATCTTAGATGATTGCAGCCCTTTTTCATCACCACACCCTTTTCTTATTGCTAACCCCTTGCTGTTTCCGAAAATGTGTTCTCAATCAACATGCTAGGGATGAATCATAGTCATGAGGTATGTCCTCATGGAAAACTGAATAATCAAGTGCTAATCAAACACTTAGACTTTAATCTAGAATCCCAATCATTTTCAAAGGTATTATTTCAAAATGGCTACAAGTCTCCTAAAAACTGTATCATAACATAGTATTATATGCCATTGTGTCACTGTTACTAAAATGAGAGTAATTGTGTAAAAGACAGTCTCCGCCAACCAGTTTATTCTATTCCCAACGTCTGCGCAACGTTGGATGATGATGTCAGAGATGGGGTTAAGCTTCAGGCCACATTTAACGCTCATACTCAATGATGCATGCTAGCTATAAAAAAAAGTACCAGAAAGTCACCGTGGGTCGTAACCATGGCGATTAAATGTCATGTGTTCGAATTCTTGGCTGGAAAAAAAAAAAATACAGAAGCAAATCATTTGCTATGACGGGACCGAATAGAATGCCTCCCTCCAATAGAAGTTCACCAAACCTTTTGCACGTGGTCAGGCCCGCCCTGAGACTCTGTGTGAAGGGCTGTATCCAGTGGTGCCTTAGCACCACTGTCTGAGACACCGTGAGGTGGAACTCCCTCTGCTGGGTCAGCAGCACTCCGTGGGCACGGGCCACCTCCAGAAGCTCCTCCAGCAGCTCTGCAAAGTCCTCGTCTGGGGGGTCTGTGGTGACGAGAGCAGTGTGGAGATGCATATCCATAGAACGACAGCTGGGATGGATGGGATGGTGGTGGCCAGACACCGAGAAGTGCAAAGGCTTCAGTGATTCAAAAATAAAAATGAAACAAAGGATGTATTTTTATCCAGTTATTTAAATAATCATGTGATCGTGTGATCTTACATGGGAAATATACATAGGTTGCCCAGTTTCCTCTCTCATGCTTAAAGGAACGGATACGTCCATCATGAAGGGACTTGTCGTCATTCACTGGGTCCCCTTCCTCTGGAAACATGGCCAACAGACAGTCAGGGACAGGCAGCCTGACAGATTCAGAGCACAACATGAAAACGTTATAACTACATTACGTGTAGTTGACAAGACGTGGTCAATCAAATGACATTGACCCTTTGTACGTGTTGTCTGCTTGATGTTGACAAACCTTGTTTTTGGCCCCTGCTGTTCGATTCTAATCTTTTTATTCGCCGAGCGATCATGACAATCCTCTTCGATGGACATTGGGCGTGTTTTGCCTTTACCAGTCGAAACAGTCATCTCCCTTGCATTCTCAATTTCCTCGTCCGAGCTACTACTGTAGCCAACCAGCATTGTAAAGCATACACTTGTGATTTAGTAATGATTTAACGTTAGTGTATGAACTATCGTTTAAATATTACCCGGTGTTTCTTAAATACAGTCGTTAAAAGATAGACAACAAACAAACTGAAAGCGTGGATGATCAAATTCGTTCTCCAAAAATGCATTTCCGATCTGGGAGGTAAACAACCTGCCGTCGTTCGCCCTCCTGAAACATTGAGCTGCGTTATTACGTTCCACTCTATGGTTCCACTTCACCACTACGTTCATATAATGCAATGCTTCTATTTATCTGTTAATTTCATAATCAATCCAAAAATGTGCAATGTATTATAGATACAATTATTCCATACGGATTCATTGTTTTAATGTATTTAATATGTTGATGTTATGCGTGTGAGTTTCAAGTAAATTGCACACGTTTGCCACTCGCAAATATAAACAACATATCACACTTAAGTATCCAAGGCAATATTGAAATGCGCTCGTGTTGTAATCAATAAACATACTTTCTGAAAGCAGTGATCACCCATCACAGTGTACCCGATAACTTCTCCATCGCGGGGTTCCGGGTGTGTTTGTGAGCATGCCAATTAGCTCTTCGGTTATTCATGTTCCCGTGCTCGGGCAGGATCTCACAAGCTAGCCGATAGCCAGCTAGCGATTCTTTAAAAAAATTGTTCTCTTTTTCACAACAATAATAATGGCTTAGCGGTCAAATACGCGTACGAGTACATTTATAGTGTTTGTGGCGGTATTTGGAGTGTCGAATGGGAATCACACCGATTTTATTGCTCTAAAATTCGGGAAAAAAATCGCCCCTGGAGCCAGTGTTTAAACAAGAGAGCATCGGAGAATCGTCTGCGGATGTGAAGAAGGTAGGTATTTTGGGGCCTAGTTATCAACGATGAAACCACGACTCCTGACATAACCCAAATGTATATAAACACAGACTGGTAAATGAGTACGGGCGTGTGTGAAATGGGGACTCCTATCGAAATATTTTAACGCACCGAAACATTTGACAAAGCAGTTACTCTTGTTTTCTCATTTGCTAGCATGCTAACGCTAGCTATTTTATGTGCCGAACTGATGTTAGCTAGGCTAGCTGCTAGCCCTACCTGGTTACAATGAACGTCTGCTTCTCTCTAAAGAACCAAGATGCTTTTATGATGCCTCCCACTTTTCCACCCGAATCATTGAACATATTTCTTTTTGCGCCGAAAGGGGTGGAACTCAATACTGTGGTACTGATCGAATTTTGGCATAATTAATTGTGCTTTGTAGATGCTACTGATTGGCGTATGAAGTATTGTTGTTTTGAGATACGATTATGTTTTGGGATTTTAATTGGCCAATGCAGCAACGGGTCATTGCAAAAGTCACATTTAATTGGTACGCATGCAAAAAGGATGAGTGGATTCCCGAGGAATATATCAAAAGAGTAGTCGCTTGCTTTACCCGCCTTTTTGGTTGCGGACACGGGAACTTAAGGATATGCGTTGCGGGTTCAGGAACTTAAGTCCTCCAGGGTTTCAAATGTCATTGATTATTTATCTTATGAGTCTGGTATGTTTATGTCTGTGTGTGTGTGTGTGTGGGGGGGGGGGGGCAGTAAGTTATTGTCATTTGAACACAATTGTTAATAATGCATGCAACGTTTTAAGACAGCCCTTTGGTCAATTCGAACAGCATTTCAAGGCTCAGGATTCAGATATAGTAACTCGTACTACAGTAGTTCATCCACTATACAGAAGCGGTCGTTGAAATTAAATCCTTGTTTGTTTTTTTTTCCCCATACAGGTTTCTTTTGAAGACGCATAAGAGTTGGATTTTTATCTTTACTACGATAGCCAGGACCGCAGGACTCTTTCATCCTGTCCTCTGAACAGTGAAATAGATAGTTTGCAGCGTGGTCCACGGGGACCTTTTCCAGTGCCCCTGTGCTATTTGGGTGAACGGTGAACTCTTTCCCATTTAATTTCTCACTGCGCGCAGTCGTCAATCTGTCCAAACTGTCTTATTCACACCCTAGTTGGGTCCCAACAACCGGCAAGCTGAATCCCTACACCCGGGCCCGCATGACAGAGGCCTGGCAGCAACATGCCGTTGCTCCGCCTCCGGTCGTCCACGCCATCCCGCCGGGCGCCGAGAACGCCCTGGGCTGCGCCGTGTACGGCATCGTCCTGCAGCCCGACCCGCCGTCCCTGCAGCACGGCCAGCACGGCCAGCAGCACGGCGGCCACGGGGGCGGGCAGCACAGTCAGCAGCAGCACCCGGCCCAGGCCCAGCAGCCCACGCTGCAGGTAGGCAACGAGGGGGGCCACAAGTGCGGGGCCTGCGGGCACGACATCTCCCACCTTGCCAACCCGCACGAGCACCAGTGCATGGTCAGCCAGGACCGGTCCTTCCAGTGCACCCAGTGCATGAAGATTTTCCACCAGGCCACGGACCTCCTGGAGCACCAGTGCGTGCAGGTGGAGCAGAAGCCCTTTGTGTGCGGCGTCTGCAAGATGGGCTTCTCCCTGCTGACCTCTCTGGCCCAGCACCACACCTCCCACAACAGCACCAACCCGATGAAGTGCTCCATCTGCGAGAAGACCTACCGGCCCGGCACCTCCGGCAACCCGACGCCCACCACCTCAGGCTCGTCCCACCACTCGCACGGCAACCGGGCGTCGGCCAGCAGCAGCTCGTCCATCCTGCCCTTCCCCTCGGCGCGGGACCGGCCGTACAAGTGCTCCGTGTGCCAGAAGGGCTTCAAGCACCTGTCGGAGCTCACCCGGCACGAGCGCGTGCACACGGGCGAGAAGCCCTTCAAGTGCGACACGTGCGACAAGGCCTTCAGCCAGTCGTCGCACCTGGCGCACCACCAGCGCACGCACAGCAACGAGCGGCCCTTCAAGTGCGCCGTGTGCGAGAAGAGCTTCAAGCACCGCTCGCACCTGGTGCGCCACATGTACGCGCACTCCGGCGAGCACCTGTTCAAGTGCAACCTGTGCGAGCTGCACTTTAAGGAGTCGTCGGAGCTCCTGCACCACCCATGCCACCCGCAGGGCGCGCGGCCCTTCCGCTGCGCCACCTGCGGCAAGGGGTTCAAGCGGCCGTCCGACCTGCGGCAGCACGAGCGCGCCCACTCGGAGGAGCGGCCCTTCCACTGCGACGAGTGCCAGATGAGCTTCAAGCAGCAGTACGCGCTGGTGCGCCACCGGCGCACGCACAAGGACCCCACCGTCCGGCCGTTCAAGTGCAACCTGTGCGACAAGGGCTTCATGCAGCCGTCGCACCTGCTCTACCACCAGCACGTGCACGGCATGGACAACCTGTTCAAGTGC
Source organism: Urophycis tenuis (assembly GCA_036785325.1). Lineage (NCBI taxonomy): Eukaryota > Metazoa > Chordata > Actinopteri > Gadiformes > Phycidae > Urophycis > Urophycis tenuis. Next base: position 7,015,805 of record JAXIVH010000013.1, read on the forward strand.
GCCTCCTGCCAGAAGGAGTTCAGCCAGTCGGGCGAGCTGCTGCGGCACAAGTGCGGCGAGCCGGCGTCGGCCTCCCCGGACAAGCCCTACAAGTGCGACGTGTGCGGCAAGGGCTACAAGAAGAGCTCCACGCTGCAGCGCCACCAGAACTCCCACTGCCAGGAGAAGCCGCTCAAGTGCTCGCTCTGCGACCGCCGCTTCCTCTCCTCCTCCGACTTCGTGCAGCACCGATGCGACCCGTCGCGCGAGAAGCCCCTCAAGTGCCCGGAGTGCGAGCGCCGCTTCAAGTACATCTCTGACCTGAACCGCCACCGGCGCATACACACCGGGGAGAAGCCCTACAAGTGCGCCAACTGCAACAAGGGGTTCAAGCAGCGGGAGCACATGACCAAGCACCAGGCCACCCACTCCCGGGAGGGCCAGTTCAAGTGCGTGTGGTGCGGCGAACGTTACAGTGACCTGGGCTCCCTGCAGGATCACACGGTGCAGCACACGGCCGAGGGAGGGGGATATCCAGTGTCCTCTTGCATTTAGCGCGCTGTTTTTTTTTTTTTTTTTTTTTTTCCTTCTTCCCCTTTTTATGTCTGTTGCTTTAATTTTTTTTCCAGTTTTTTTGTTTGTTTTGGTATGTAAACACATCCGGAAGTACTGTACCCCCCTTGACCCCACACCCCCCCCTCGTCCCTACCGGTTCCCTAAATTCTGTTTCAGGTCCGTGCTAATCTTCTACCATAGGAACCAGTTTTCTTTGCTTGTCCCTCTTGTGACTCTTTTCTGAGCATTCGATTTTAGACGGTTGACCACTGACAGAATTAGTTTTTATTGTGTGGATTCACCTTCTGTAGACTACTGCCAAATACACCCATTTTAGGTTAAGAAAACCCAACTAAAATGCTGCAGCAATAGAGCAGGATGATGCAAGATGTATTTAATCCCCACGCCACACTACTTTTTTAGCACATCATATATCCAGTAAGTAAATTCATCTTCAATCACAATTACCTCCCATCAGAAACCAAAAAAAAAAGCTTTTGTAAATAAGTAATTGGCAGTAAAGGGAAATGTGCCGGAGCTCTGTGTTCACGTGTCCTTCCCCTGATGACTTGGCCAACCTGAGATGCACACGACTGATGTGAGTGATTTTGAATTCTTTTCTATAAAACTCCCCTTTCTCCCTCTTATCACTCTGCTCCTCAGCCCGTTACTACCTCCAACCTCCAGAGGAAACAGGACCCCCCCCCCCCCCCCCCTGCGCGCAGTCTCTGGGGTCGTGGACTCCACGCCCCCGTAGGAACAAAGTTCCGTACCGCTTCATTGCCCCGTAGTTTCTCCCCTACACCGCCACATCACGTGTCATCTAGCTCTCCTCCTCCTCCTCCTCTTCCTTCTGCCCATCCCTCCCCAGCTACCAAATCCTCCCGCCGTGTGTGTTCCTGTCCTTTGGCGTATGAAGAAAAAAGCGGTGGGCTTCTCATCCGACCAGTGTTCGCGGGGGGGGGGGGGGGTCCTTGTTTTGGCGTTTGACATTTTTCTTTTGTAGTTATCAAATGTGTGGGTGTGGTTCATCCTACGTTATTGTGAAAATGATTCCAACAAACGAGTGCGGACGTTGACACACACATACATACACCACGTGGGACTTTTTCGGCGCGGAGAGCAGACGCAAAACCTCCCCGGGGGGGGGGGGGGGGGGGCAAGGGGGCGGACCTTGTTGTTTAAAGAGATGGACACGCAAGACCCCCCCCCCCCCCATACCAACGACACACCAATCGTATTCCTCTGTATAGACTCGAGATATATGTGACGTGACATCTGCCGCCCTGTTTCTGAAACAAACGACCGACACACCCAGACACCGCCAAGATGGCGTTGGTGTGGCCGCGAGGTGGCGGCGGCCGTGGCTCCCTCAGCTCGTGTGTATATAATGCAGATGTCATTTGAGCACAATTTGCCAGTTCAGTTAGAAAGTGTCACACTTTGTTGTCTTTCTCGGAGAAGAAAAAGAAACCACTCTGCAATGACGACTGTTTTATTGTTTCTTAGGTTTTTTTTTTCCCCTTGCTACTTTTTTAGCCGCGTGAGATGTTTGAACAAATATTCTTTTGTTTTGGCTTTTTTTTTTTGTAGTCTCGTATTGGTATGCAATAGGGATCCTGAAAGAGTTCCCTGTGTGTGAGTATGAGAGTGAGCGAGAGTGAGAGAGAGAGAGAGTGCACTACTAGGGTGATGCAGATCTTCTGCAGTAAAAAGAAAACCTTTTTGAAATACTGTTATACAGGGATTTGGGGAGACGTAGTGAAGTCAGGACTACAACTATAAACCATTTCCCGTTTTGAGGTTTGTTTGTTTTTTATCACTAACCTTTTTTTTCTTTCCTTTTTTTGCAAAGGCAAACCTCCATATTTTGTTTTATGTTTTTTTTTTTTTTTACTGACATAGTTTTTTTTTTTTTTAACATGTGCTCAGCTTGATCTGTTTGTTGTCGTGTTTTATACCGTAATTCATGATGTTTATTTCTTTGAATGCAATGAGATTCTAGTTCATTCCGTAAGAATCTTGGTTCACCGGTTGGTTCAAATGTCTGCCATATTGTTCAATGTAGAATGGGGGCTATCTGTTCTGTGTGTGTGCGTGTGTGTGTGTGGGTGGGTGTATGTGCGTGTGTGTGTGTGTGTGCATGCGTATATATTTTCTATATATACAGAGACACACACACACACACCCACACACACACCCTATTCTTGAGTGTTGTATTGAATCCTGGTTTGAGTGCAGTATTTTATTTTCCAAAAAATGTAAATGGTAAAAAAAAACTTTAAAAAAAAACTGTAGGAGGTTAGGGGATCCAAGCAACATTTGTGGTCATTTCCTTTTGGGCCTTAATGTGAGGCCACGGTGCCTCTTCGTCCCTGGTGGGAGGACACTCCTCTTCCTTGTCCTTATACCTGACATGGTGACTTTTGGGACGGATGGCATTCTCTGCAGTTTGGTGGCTCTGGCTTTACAACAACACAGCCAGCAAATGTTTGGAATTCACGCCAGGTGGTTAAAGTACTGTGTATGTGTCTTTCTTTAAAAAAGTTTTTTCACACTTGTGTTTTATATTAATTTCATAATTAATATTCTTTAAAACAATATGAATAATCTATATTCTTGATGGAGAGACCAGGGCCCCGGGTAGCCTGTTTTTTGTTTTTGGTTATAAATGTGTGTATATATATATATTTATATATACATATTTAACCCAGTTATATACAGTTAATACATGCACAACAAAAGGGGAGCAACATTATTTGAGTTATTTCAACAAAGCGCCAAGATCAGAATTGAGTTGATTGGCTGTGGATCCGTGTCAAGTACCAAGTTTCAGGGATGTTAAATAGGCAAGAAGAACAACACACTGGACTTGTACAGGCAGATCCCAATGTTAAAGGTCAACATGTACCCAAAACGTTAAATCGGCATTGGAAATAACGGCCAAAATTTTGTGTGTATTTATATGTATGTATATATATATACACACAAACACTGCTGTCACACAAGACGCATGGCAAAGTGTAGCTGAATTGAACTCTTTCACGTACATCATACATCACGTTCATTCTCCAAACCAAAGAATTGTTCCTGCCTATTATGTTTTTTTTTTAATATATATATAGTGTTGCATATGATCTCAGGCGCTAACAACTTGATCACCACGGTCCCAACAGCAGAACTAAGGCGCTGAACCAGTAACCTGACACGGATCCGCTTGGGCATCAAAGCGCCGCTTAAATTACACCCCAGATTAACGTTATGAGCTTCGTTTAACACAAAACTCCGGCTCATATATAAAAAAAAACGAGTCCCCGATTTAGACCTGTTGATGGGCCCGGGCCACAAGTCGAACCCGTGCTCTTTTTTTTAATTTTATTTTAGTCCGGTTTACTTTAATTGAATGAACTCAGACGACCCCATGGGCCGGCCCCCCGGGGCCCTGGTATCCCTCTGCCCTCTGCATGCTTGCTGTTTTAGCTCCTGTACTCTGTCCCCCGGGAACCGGCGCTCACTCCCCCTCACCCCTCTCCCCCCCCCCCCCCCCCCCCCCCCTCCCCCCCTCATCCCTCTCTCCCTCGCCCCATGAAGCACGGTTCCCCCCTATAGCTTTTTCCAATTGTACTAGTTATGTGAATGATGTAGTTTAAAAAAAAAATAAAGAAAAGAGAAAAAAAAAAGTAAAAAAACATTGTGGCGACGTACAGTATGTGTACATTCATGCTAAGATTATCTGTATGTATGTAGCATTCAATTACACACAGCACTAACAAATAAAACTTTTTCATTTATAAAGTCATGTGCTGTTTTTTTTTATTTTTTATTGAAGCGTCCATCCCCAATATGTATCCGCAGTAGGTGCTATCATTTTTGCCAATTGCTACACCTCGATTATGTTTAAATAAACTGATGGACCAATAATGCAATTGATGGTCAATTATGTATGGTAGTGGAGTAGATGTTCTCCATATATACTGGTGTTTCCTTCTATCGTCAAGTTCACAACCAGAGTAGCATGTCTATCCCAAAGTAGGCTTATCCTGTTCTCTTCTGGCCACTATTGAACAAATTATTTCAGATTGTGCTGGTAAGACTACCATATGCCAGGTACTCATTGTGTTTGCGTGGATTAAATGTTGCCTTGTCCGTTTCTGACCTTCGACCCAGAGGAATTACCAAGATCTCATCCTCTCACAGAAAAATCTCATAGAAAATTGAGGTACTAATTTAGAGAGAGGAAATTACCATTATTCACAACAGGGAAGTTCTAAGTTTCTGCATGTGATCTTGGGTTTCACCTCACATAACCACTCCTCAACCATCGCGCCGCATTCGCCAGTACTAACGATGGCGCTGTTTCGCCTGTATGTAATATGGGTACACGGGACCAAACGAAACACGGCAAATTCACCCCGGCAACGTATATCACATCCGGGTGGCTTAGTTTTTTTTCAATCGCAATCCGCTGCTCCGTCCGCGGTCTCGACCGGGGGGGTCTCTGCAGAAAGCCCCAAATCCCGACCTTTGTCGGGACCTTACCGGGGGGGGTTGGAGGTGCATTCCGGTACGGCTGCACATGCGACGCACCCCGCTGATGGTGCACAGCACCGAGCGCTCCCCCTCGGTGCGACATTCTCGTACTGAGGTAGCATTGGTCGCTACAGTTAGCGGACAACATCGATCTGGCGTACTCCACCCCCGTCTCCAGCCGCCAGCTGCCGATCGTGGAGCAGGGTTTGATCCGTCAATCGAAAAAGCGGGTTGATAACGCGGCTTGACTTCTGATGGATTATTTTTTCTTATTTGTGCGTCCACTTGAGAAATACTCGGTAACGTAGCCGGCCCTTTTATTAAGCATTCAGGCCCATACGGAGAGTGGGTGGGGGGTTTATAACCAATGGCATCTTGATTAATCTTAAATCCCTGAAACTACTGAACTGTGCCCTTTTAGGGGTCAATTTTAATGAAATCGTGGTATATTCTATACAACGAAACAAGGGAAGTGTCCTGCATTCTACCTCACTAACCCCCCCATGTCTCAATGTCCCTTCATGCAACCCACAGTTAGATACACCATTAGCCTTCTGTAATTAGTAAGCTTATGGTTCCCGACCTTTCTGATTCCGTTTGCCTCTGACAATCCAAATAAGCGCCAGTGATCAACGGCACCCCTTTCCCAGCCTAACCACCACAGGCTTCTCCTGTAGCAGCCTCCTATCCTGGCCTTCCTCGTTCTGTGTGGTCGTGTTACGCAAGGAAACCTGTTCAACCTGCCAAAAACGAGCAAAGCGTCGGTCACCTACACGATAGGCTTGTTTATTCCCTACGATTATCGGTGACATCCCGTACCTCCCGAGTCACCGCACTGTCACAGCGAGCTAAGGCCGAGGATCTCACCATGCCGGGTCCAGCAGCCGGCAGTAAGTCCCGTGTTTACGCAGACGTTAACACACTAAAGAGTCGGGAATACTGGGACTATGAAGCACACGTGCCAAGTTGGAGGTGAGCCATGCTGTAAATGTTGTACTTTTATTTCCTTATGCATGTCTTCTATAGAAATGTGGTCACTGTGTATTGAGTATAACGTCAATGTTCTAAAACAACAGATCTCATTCGAGTATTTGTCCCGTATCACATGTGATATTAATCCTTCTATCTATAGCAAATGTCAATGTATACATAATGGCCTATAAACAACATGCCTCTCTCTCTCCCTCTCCCTCCATGCAGCAATCAGGAAGACTACCAGCTGGTGAGGAAACTGGGCCGAGGGAAATACAGTGAGGTGTTTGAGGCCATCAACATCACTAACAACGAAAAGGTGGTGGTCAAGATCCTCAAGGTGAGCAATGGGAGGTGGGCCGCTCAAAATCACCAGAGGCAAGAGAAAGTTTCTCTCCCCCGTCACCGTCCCGGGAATTTCCTCCCTGGCATTGTTGGTTGCCGACTTGAAAATCTAATTTCGTTTGTAATTGTGCTGTTGACGCTAGGTTACACACACACACACACACACACACACTCACAATCACACCATCTCTCCACGTGTCTGTCACTCATCAGTCCACCCATCGTTCGCCCGTTGTACGCTGAGAAGTATGGCAAGCATCTGAACAACCGGTGAACCCAGATTCTTGAGGGACATGCTAGCATCTAACTAGCATTCGAAAGACACACACGCCGTGAACTACGTCATAAACCATGACACCAGTCGACACACACACACACACACACACTTTTCACCTCACCGGTGACTGACACGCGAGATGAACAAAATTTGGAAGGATGATCTAAATAATATAAAGTATTATATTGGTATGAGGTGTTAAAAGTATTTGTCCATGGCTAGTTTCGAAGCATTACAAACACACTACGACTACGGCCAGGTCTCACACACACAGACACACACACACACACACACACACACACACACACACACACACACACACACAGGCTCCCCCGGTCTGTCCGTCTTGTCTGTTTCGGTTAATGAGGCCTCCATGTAAATGCCACCTGGCTTCGGTTGAGCTCCCAGCTCCTAAACCTGTGTGTCAGCCCAGGGATTATTTTAGTCCCTGTGAGCACCGAGGGGGCGAGGGCGGCTGTGGTGAATGGCCTCGTAAAAACTATTTGACATCCCCAAAGCGGAGCAGTAGAGCGGGCCAATTGCCGCCATATCGATCTCGTTGGATGTTTAGTTGGCCGCCGTGGATTCTGTTGACCGTCGAGTGCGAACGCGTTCCCACAGTTGAGCGGCGCTCGCCCGCCGTCTGTTTACCCCGACGCATGTTTGGAGTTCTGTTTTTCCATTTTGAGCACCGTGGTCCACTCCTCCACTCTGGCCTTTGACAGTGAGAGAGAGGGAGGGAGGGAGGGAGGGAGAGGGAGGGAGACTGACTGAGTGCAGTGCACGGCCCTGTGGAGTCAGCACAATTAACAGGGCGGTTTGTGTGTGTGTGTGCGTGTGTAATTGTAAGGGTGGGTGGATGGGTGGATGGGGGCAGTGTGTGGAGGCACGCACACTTTTGACTTTTGTTTCACCTCGTTGTTTACTGTTTACCGTTTCCACGCATGCAATGCATTGTCTGCACACAATCTCCGGTGTTGTTGTTGTTGTTGTCATTGTCGTTGTCATCATCACTGCTGCTGCTGTTGTTGTTGTTGTTTGTTCCTTAGAAAAGGAAATGGTGCACACTGTGTGTCGTTGAAAGGAGTGGGCTGTTGCTGTTTCATCAGTGTGTGTCTCCCCCCTGTTTGAATCAGCCCGTGAAGAAGAAGAAGATCAAGCGAGAGATCAAGATCCTGGAGAACCTGCGCGGCGGCACCAACATCATACGCCTGGTGGACACGGTGAAAGACCCCGTGGTAGGTCAGAGGTCACCCGATGGACCCCCGACTCAAAGCGCTGGTTGGGTTTCATGGGGGCCGCCTGCTAGTGGGTCTGATGGATACAAGCTCGTGTTTAACAGTGGGCTTTGTGTTTGTTTTTTTTGTTTTTTTACTGTAAGGTAATAATCACTTAAATGTGCGTAAATGTGAGCAAGGTAAAGTAATGAATGTATTGATCCTAAATCGAGAACTTTGGTTAGATCAATTGGGAGGGGATTTTTAATGATGGGATTGCGCTCACTCTTTTTGACTTTTTGATTTGCCTCGTGTGTGTCACACTGGTTGTCTTGGGTGTTGGGCATGCCCGTGTCAATGATAGTTTTCTCCTCTGTTTGGCTCTTCCCTGTCTGTCCTTCCTCCCCTCTTCTCCTTCACCTCGTCTCCCCGTGACGTCTCAACGCAGTCTCGAACCCCGGCCCTCGTCTTCGAGTGCATCAATAACACAGATTTCAAGGTACAAACCAATCACCCCCTGCTCCCCGCACGATCGCCGGCCGTGCGGGGCTGACGTCTAGGCCTCGAGTCCTGATTTCGTTACCGAGCCGAGCCGGTCGCGACGGCTCTCTCACAGTAAACATCTGCTGCGGATGAGGAATGGCAAAAATGTGCCCGTGGAGAGAGTTTCACTGCACTGACTCTCCGGGTCGTCTGTCTGGCCATATGGAGGGCGGGTACGGCACGCGAAGCAACGCGACTGTGATGTTCAAGTGCTGACGCCTGCTCTCGTGTCTTCCTTGCAGGAATTGTACCAGAAGCTGACAGATTTTGATATACGTTTCTACATGTATGAACTGCTAAAGGTGAGGCCGCTTTGGAATCTATGTGTCGTTGAACATTGCGGGACCGAGGAATACGCGGTGTGTGTGTGTGTGTGTGTGTGTGTGTGTGTGTGTGTGTGTGTGTGTGTGTGTGTGTGTGTGTGTGTGTGTGTGTGTGTGTGTGTGTGTGTGTGTGTGTGTGTGTGTGTGTGTGTGTGTGTGTGTGTGTGTGTGTGTGTGTGTGTGTGTGTGTGTGTGTGTGTGTGTGTGTGTGTGTGTGTGTGTGTGCTAGCTAGCTTCATAGCAGTGGTAACTTGCATCTTACCGTCGGATGTTCATTTGTTCATATTGATCATATGTCACATACAGACTTGAAAGTGATTACACATAATCCCATCCTCATGAAAACATTGTCCATATTTGATGTATTAGCATTGTCACCTATTGATGTATTAGCATTGTCACCTATTGAGGTACGGCAAGTTGCTAAATGGTAGCAAAAACATGTAGGCCAAAGAGTTTGAAATGAGTGCTTCATGTGCCATTTGCTTCCCTGTCTGTGTATTTGTATTTTATTGGCTAAAATATGCCTAGAAATATTTAGAGGTTATACACTGATGTGACCACCATCTAAGAACTGATGGTTACCATACCGTAACTATGGTTGTTGGTATGTTGTTGGTATGTTAACAAAACCAATTTGCCACATTACAACTGGGCATGTTGAGGGAGCATTTTTTTTTTTTTAAATGTGTGTGCATGTGTGTGTGTGTCTCTTTGTGTGCGTGTGCAGGCACTGGACTACTGCCACAGTATGGGTATCATGCATCGTGATGTTAAGCCACACAATGTCATGATTGACCACCAAATGAGAAAGGTAGGTGTCCCGACCTCGCTCTGGTTTCCGTGGTGATGTTTACGCCTGGGATGTCATTCACGTGCAAAAAAAAAACGTACAATCTACAGCAGCTGCGCTTTCACGACTCCAGCAGATTTTTCACCACGGCAGCGGGATTTGAATAACAGATCTACATCAGCCAATGTGTTCCTCATCTGAAATGTGCTAGTTTTTGTTTGAGAATGATGTGATTTAAAAAAATAAATAAATAAAGATTAAAAATAAATGCATTTTAATGACCTTCAAGGATAATCCCTGTCTGGGTGGTGAAATCAGCTTCGCCACCCCTCATGACTTTACTTTTGAAATCATTTCGCCATACCTTTTGTCAAAATGACTTTTAATGGCGAGGGCATGGGCACACTGAATAATGTTGGGCAGAATAATCGGTACTGATATTTGAAATGGATGTTCTAGTGGAGCCAGGAGAGACCGTTACCATGGCGTCATCACCCATCCTCAGCTGATCCTTTTTAAAGGCGATGTTATCCACTTTGTCATTTAGTCAGTAGGCATCATCATGCAGGCTCTGGGGCACACGACTCAATCAAATGCGGTGCTCTCGCTGTGTCGTTGAGCTTCGAGTGGGATCTCCGGTGGCGAGACGGCACAATGACGCTGGCTTGTGTCCACAGCTACGTCTTATAGACTGGGGTTTGGCTGAGTTCTATCACCCGGCCCAGGAGTACAATGTCAGGGTGGCTTCGAGGTATTTCAAAGGCCCCGAGCTGCTGGTGGACTACCAGGTAACACGCACACACGCACACACACACGCATTGCACCATAAACAGAGCACATTATAATGTGTATTATAGTATAATGACAAAACACCCATGACACTGTCCCCTGTCCCTTGCAGATGTATGATTACAGCCTTGATATGTGGAGCTTGGGATGTATGCTTGCCAGTATGATCTTTCAGAAGGAACCCTTCTTCCATGGACAAGACAACTACGACCAGGTCTCACTCTCTCTCTCTCACACACACACACACACACACACACTTAAACTATAATATAAAATACTGATCTTTAAAGATCAGAATTACTCTCACTGATAACACCTCATCTTCTCATCTTAGTTCCACTCACAAATTCCATAACGTCATCTTCAGTATGAAAAATAAAGAAATTCTTCACGCACACGCGCAGGCATCCAACAGCCGAATGTTGTGTCCCCTCAGCTGGTGCGTATCGCCAAAGTCTTGGGCACGGACGAGCTGTTCGGCTACCTGCGTAAATACCACATTGAACTGGACCCGCGCTTCAAAGACCTCCTTGGACAGTGAGTGAAGACTTCCTTGTTTGCTCGTACTCTCACCACGTCCCCACAGGACCGCAAAATGACAACAATACCGGGGCCAGCGCTGAGCGTTTTTTTCCTCCTGTGCTCTATTCTTCATCTTGGTGGTTGTTGCCATTACTTGGACATGACATGGCTTTGTCCACCGTTTCACAAAATGGGGCAGGTCAGTCTACTGGTCGGGTTGTAACTCGCAGTCCAAGGTTGTGCGTTTTGAACTCCAATTTCATCAGTCTTACCTGTAGGCATCCATACATGTAAGGTAGACCTACCTGCTCCTTGGTGACTTGTATTTTAAACTTCTTCACTGTAGGATGACAACATGTTATTTGGAGTCCAGGCTGTTTGAGGGATTTGCTGGACACGGGGAGTGGGTCTGAATGTTTCTTCTTCTGTGTTTTGTTTGTCCTGCAGACAGAACAGGAAACACTGGGAGCAGTTTGTGCAGACGGAGAACCAGCACCTGGTGAGCCCCGAGGCCCTGGACCTGCTGGACAAGCTGCTGCGCTACGACCACCAGCAGAGGCTCACCGCCACCGAGGCCATGGACCACCCATACTTCTGTGAGAAGAATGCACCACGCATGCAGGGGTTATGGGCGTCTGGCCGTGGGTGCGATTGTGTGGTTCGGACAGGCTTCTGTTTTAAGATCAGGCCTCATTCTTAAGATCAGGCTTCAGTATTAAGATCAGGCTTCAGCTTTAAGATCAGGCTTCAGTCGTAAGATCAGGCTTCAGTTGTAAGATCAGGCCTCATTCTTAAGATCAGGCTTCGGTCTTAAGATCAGGCTTCAGTCGTAAGATCAGGCTTCAGTTGTAAGATCAGGCCTCATTCTTAAGATCAGGCCTCATTCTTAAGATCAGGCTTCGGTCTTAAGATGAGGCTTCTGTCTTAAGATCAGGCCTCATTCTTAAGATCAGGCTTCAGTATTAAGATCAGGCTTCAGTCGTAAGATCAGGCTTCAGTTGTAAGATCAGGCCTCATTCTTAAGATCAGGCTTCGGTCTTAAGATCAGGCTTCGATCTTAAAATCAGGCTTCGATCTTAAAATCAGGCTTCAGCATTAAGATCAGGCTTCAGCATTAAGATCAGGCTTCAGCATTAAGATCAGGCTTCAGCATTAAGATCAGGCTTCAGTCTTAAGATCAGGCTTTAACATTAAAATCAGGCTTTAGCATTAAGATCAGGCTTTAGCATTAAGATCAGGCTTCAGCATTAAGATCAGGCTTCAGTATTAAGATCGGGCTTCAGTATTAAGATCAGGCCTCAGTCTTAAGATGAGGCTTCAGTCTTAAGATCAGGCTTCAGTCTTAAGATCAGGCTTTAGCATTAAGATCAGGCTTCAGCATTAAGATCGGGCTTCAGTATTAAGATCGGGCTTCAGTATTAAGATCAGGCCTCAGTCTTAAGATCAGGCTTCAGTCTTAAGATCAGGCTTCAGTCTTAAGATCAGGCTTCAGTCTTAAGATCAGGCTTCAGCATTAAGATCAGACTTCAGCATTAAGATCAGGCTGCAGCATTAAGATCAGGCTTCAGTATTAAGATCAGCCTACCCCTCAGTCGGTGGGTCCACATCTAACGTCTGACGGCTGAGGACCAAGGATGGCTGAAGGACACTTTTTTGGTATCATAAAGCAGTGCCACAATTTAAGTCAGATATTATAATTGAATTTCAAATAACATGGCCCCTTTTCAATTAACTTTTTCTTTTATGCAGTTGTGACCTCCTAGACCCAGAGCCAAAAACCAAAGATGAAAGCGATATATCGGAGTAACAGACCCAAAGACATTAACTTCAGATAAAACCGATGTATAGGACTATTAGACATGCAACTTGAGTACATTCGTTTTGTGTTAAGCCTCTCCTGAGAAATGCCCGAAGCCAGAAATATATCAAGGAATCTGTTCTTTCCTCTGTTCTTCCTCCCTCTCCTCCTCCCCCTCCTCCTCCCTCCTCCCCCTCATCCCTCTTGGTGCAGACCCAGTGGTGAAGGAGCAGTCTCTGATTAACTCTGACAACAATATTGTTTCCAGTGGCAATACTACAGCCCGATGAAACACAGGTAATTTAATGTAGTTCAAAAATAGATTTTTTTTTTCGGGGACCATTTAAATGAATAAGCAGATGTTTTACCCAATCTTTTACCCCGCAGTCGACGTCGTCAAATCAAACTCACATGAAACTTTTTTTTTTTTTTTCCCCACAGGAAACAGAGGCGTTGGGTTATTATTACCTCCACTTTGTACCCAGTTGTGACCGTAACATTTGACAAGTGTACAGTGGCAGAGGGTCAAAGTTGTGCTGAACAGATACACACTTAGCGCTTACACACACACACACACACACACACACACACACACACACACCACCCTTCTACTCTCTTATCGGTTTGTGATTGGTTTGTCCTGGTCCCCCATATTGAGTAGTCCGACCAATGAGCTTGAAGCTATCCCTGTCCCGCCCCTTTTCTCGCCCGACGTGGTGAAGTGATGACCAAGCGAGTGGAGCCGGCCCCAGAGACCCCCCCCCCCTCCCCCTGCCCCCCTGTGCCTGTACTGGTTTGAATCAGCATGGAAAATGAAACGGAGTGTCACTCTAGCTTGCAGACCGATGTTTTTCCTCTCTCTCTCTCTCTCTCTCTCCTCTGACCTCTCTCCTCTCTTCTCTCTCCCGCCCCCCCGCCCTGTCTGTCTGTCTGTCCTGTGTGCAGCCACCCCCCCACCCCCCCTCAAACAGACAGACAGACGAGGCCTCTTAAAAACAATACTCCAGTTCTGAAAGTGGCATGGTGGAGTCTAGATGGAATGATAACGATGACAATATTATTATAATTATTATTATTAATGGACAAAATAAATAATTTTTATTTCAAAGAACTCCTGTCGTTGTGATGAGTGAGATGTGTGTGTGTGTCGCTGTTCCGCTGTTTACATTAAGTCATTTCACTTAATGTATGCAAAATGCCAAATACTTGACGTTGTCCTACCAAGCCCTGACAGTACGGTGTGGCCTTTTGGACCTTTTTGCTGTGTCCGTTCTCCTCAGCTAAACTACAATTTGAATTGGAATGTTTGAGACGCTTCTCGGCTGCATTGTGCAAAGTCCTGTTCCTGCTAAACAATGGAGAGAGGAGAGACGGAGAGCTGGACCCGGTCAAGAGATGTTACAGGGGAGAGGGGGGCCGGTGGGCAGCAAAGGCAATATTTGAGGAAGGGGGGGGGATTAGAGGATCCTTTCTAAAAAATGCAACAACGGGGACAATGCAACAAAGATGTGACCTTTCCTCTGCAACTCCCAGCTTCTGTGGTACACGGCGATGACTGCCGTCGTTGGGGTGATAGATACTAGAACTCTTAAGGATTGGACTTGTTTGGGTTTGTTTCAATGTCCAGGAACTATCCCGGCCATTATGAAATGTTCTCTTATCGCCACGTCTTGGTGACCTTTTTCAACAAGAATCGTTTCTCAGCGTCGTCATGGTTGAGTCACCCCCCCCACAACACAAGACCGCTCGGCCCACGTTTTCTCTAAGCTCCGGCAGCTTCGTTTTTTACAAGTTAACAGAGCCGGTCAGAGGTAGTCGGCAGGGGGTTGTAAAGGATATGCGTCTGCATGCGTGTCTTACAGGTCAACAAAGCCTCAGGGTTTTGTGTGTGCGTGTGCGTGTTATTCAAGCATCGTATGACAACCGTATCCACTTCTTCCTCGAAGAAGTAACCAGAGCGCTGGCTTCCTCTTTTCTAATTTGACTCCCTGCTAATGTTTACACACACACACACACACACACACACACACTGCCACAGGCGCACACACAGGCACACACACACATCATGTTACCTTTAAAACATTTAGCAGTTGGTTTGTCCTACAAGGGCAGGCTGCTGTGTGGTCAGCTTGGTCAGTAGGGGGCCCTAGTTCTCTCTTGCCCCTCCACCGCCACCACACACACACACACACACACACACACACACACGCAAACAGACACTTGTTGAGCGGTAGTTTCCACACGTCTTTTTAACTAGAAACGAATAATTTGAGGTGCATTTTGGAAGTTAGCAGACCTGTAGGC
>JAXIVH010000013.1:7035751-7037855 GCA_036785325.1 Urophycis tenuis
ATCATCATCATCATCATCATCATCACCAAAACTGCCTATTTCACATAATCCCTTCGAGTGTTTGTATTTACTTACATCCAATGCCATTCATTTATTTGACCCTACCCAGCAGTTATGGCACCGTCAGGTAAGTCGTTTGGAGGGAAATGGGTAAGCTGTCTATTAGCTCCAAAGTGTTAACCTTAATCCGGATTTCGAATGACAATTGCTTACTGTCAAAATTGACATTCGCTGAATCTGCAGGTGTGGGCGGCGACCTGCTGCGTGTAAGCCCCGCCCACTCGTCTCTGCCTCATTAATAAGATACTTCTTTACGCCCCTCAAATGTCACTGTCAACAAGGCGGACAAGTTAGTCCTCGGTCGGTTGGCGGATGTTAGGGAGGTCTCCCCACACTCCTGTGATTAGCGTAACTTTTTTTTTTTTTTTTTTTTACTTCAGGACACTTTTTCCCATTTGCACGGTCACAGATGTCTCCGCCGACGTCGCCGCGGGTCTGGTCGGAGACGGAGGTGGCTCGCCACTGCACCAAGGACTCCTGTTGGGTTTTGCGGGGCACCCAGGGTGTACGACGTGACCGCCTTCCTCAGGTTGCACCCGGGTGGAGAGGCACTGATTCTAAGCCGCTCAGGGAGGGACGTCGGCCAGGAGATGGAGAGCCCCCCGCACAGGCACTCTGACAACGCCAGGAGATGGATGGAGCAGTACTATATCGGCGAGCTCGACAGGAACAGCTGTACCCGCAAAGCGCAGGTAGAGAACGATTTGTAAGGAAACGAATAATGTAATGGCTGCACGGATCAATGTATTGCGGTCAAAAAGCCCAGAGCACTCTGTAAAGTAGCCATGGCTGTATTAATCTAAAATCACCTATCACCACATATTTTGTGATGTTTTTATGATTCCGAAATAATAGCGATTGAATGCTCAGAAGAAGAAGATGAAGAAGGGCATTTAGCAGACGCTTTGATCCAAAGCGACTTTCAGTCAGTACATTTGTGGGTGTCGACATGTGGACAGTCGAACGGCCAACCCTCCGGTTAGTTGTCGACCCGCTCTACCTACTGAGCTATGCCCCCCCCCCCCACATTCAGGATGTTGGCAAGCCCTTTACAAGTGTATCCCTTACTTAAAAGCAATATTCGTCTCGACCACTTCAGCGGATGAGAGAACCTCCCTGTTTTAAAAGGCCGTTTCAACCTAAAAAAAAAAAAAAAGGGGGACATTGGGGTCGTGGTGGGCTGTGCACCAAGGTTGTGCCCTCTGACGTGCTGACTGCACTTGTAGAGGAGAGAGGGTCAGGCAGGGAGGGGCAGGTTCAGGGAGGTTCCCGTTCCCGTTGTGAAACCAGAGAGCCAGAGAGTTCTGATGACAACTTAATGGAGAGGGGGGGGGGAGGGGGGTTAAAATCACTTCTTTTCCCCCCATGACCCCACCTGCCTCCCTCCCTCCCCCTACCCCATCACATTGTGTGTCTGTCCAGGGGAACAAAAGTTAATGGTGTGGGCCCCTGAGAGTACAAGAGTGAGAGTTAGTTGACATTTACATGACTCATATAGGACCATGTGTGGTTACTTATTCATTGTTAACCTGAATAACATTCCCCTCTCCTCTGCTCCATTTTGAAGCCTTAAAGTCTTTGGTTGTAAGAGTTGGTGGCAGATGTGATGAGGAGTATCATTCTGTGTTGTTGAGTGGCCTACATTTTTTTTTACCATTAGACAGATCGCATACTATGTGGCACTCTGATTTCTTAACCATAACCCAAGGGCACAATAATATAATATTTTTTTATTGCTTTGGTATGTCTGTTTTCTTGATGATTGGCCAGGCTGCTAGGGCCATGGCCTGGGCAGGTATTCCATCGCAGCTTCCTGGTAGGAGGCCGGAACTTAAGCAGTGGACCTCGAATGCCGAGCCTTCTTCGCAAGGCACCCTCTGTACTCTCCAGTCGTGTCGCGGGCTACGCTCAATTTGTGCTTGAGCAGACCACAAACAAAGACACACAGAAACATCAGGCCAACCACTTTAGTCTCTGATGTCGCCCCAAACAAGATTGTCTTGAGATAATCTTGCGTGCAAACATTGTGAAAGAATTACATCAA
>JAXIVH010000013.1:7038055-7060555 GCA_036785325.1 Urophycis tenuis
ATGGACAGTTCAACTCCCTGGAGGACAAAAGTGGCAAACTTTGCATGACAAAGTAGATTCCACCGGCCTGTTTACATACTGACAGAAATTCACCGCACCAATTTAACCTTAAACACTACCGCTGCCTGAGGCTCAAAGGCACTGCACTAAAACAATAACGATTCGAGGCATAATTCAGGTTGAGCTTCAGTGATAATCAAACTAAATTGCAGTATCACCATGTGACCGGTGTTGATACTGCATTTAGTTTGAATTATCTTGCACCCATAAACTGTAAACATAGAACGACAAGCTCAAATCCCAGTTCAGGTCGCAATAGCAGCGTTTATTGATGTTCAGCAGTGCTCTGTTTACGTCATGCTGCGCTCTCTCCTACTAATAAGTCCCCTGGTGATGACTTAGAGCCGCTCACTGATGGACAGAAGAATCAGTTATTGTCTTAATTGATCGCGGCAGCGCTCCCATCTCTCTGAGTCTCAGCGCGTCTTCACCCGTAGGTAACCGGAGCAGTCTTGTACTCCCGTCTCCCTGTCGCGCTCCAGCCTGCGTGCCGCAGATTGTTTGCGCCCAACGGTGAACACAGCTCGCTAGGATTGCGAGGGAACCAAACAAATACGATAATATATGACGTAATAGCGCCAGGATATTTAATTCAGCGCCATTAATTGTAACCATTGAAATAGATGAACAAGAGAGTCAAACTACGTTTGTGGTTGCGGGAAGTTTCATTTTGGGGAGGCTGGTCGGGGACATGCATGTCGTCATATGCCCGTTCCCAGCCTCGGTGCCATCAGGCTCTCCTCTCCCTCGCAGTGGCGTCCCATTAGGCCGGCTGCCCTCTCCCAGCCCGGGGCGGCATCAACATTACTACCGTCCCTCTCACGGGCTGACGGCGCCCGTGTTGCTGTTGTTCCTACAACATCATAATTAATGTTGCCCCAGGACCGTCGTTGTTGTTATGACATCGCTTTGTGGCCAGGGGAAAAGGCTGGAAAAAAACTGAATCGGGCTCCCACGCAGAACAGACGATAAGCATTAGGACGTATTTACTTTCTTTTAATTTTATGCTAGGTCCAACATCTATAATAGCTTATAATTATACAATATAATAATAATGATAGGCTATTATTATATTATTGTTAATAACAGCTTGCAATGTAAAACTAATAGGCCTGTATGTTCGTTGAGATCGCAGATTATGAAAGAAAGTACTTGATGTTTACCTTCTGTTCCACGTGTGTTGTCGGCAGGACACCGACCCGGTGTAATCAGACGGTCTGGAGCGTTCTGTGTTCTGACGGTACGGTCTGGAGCGTTCTGTGTTCTGACGGTACGGTCTGGAGCGTTCTGTGTTCTGACGGTACGGTCTGGAGCGTTCTGTGTTCTGACGGTACGGTCCTGGAGCGTTCTGTGTTCTGACGGTACCAGGCTGCACCAGGCTGTACCTGCTCCGCCTTTGTTCTCTCTCTGTCTCGCTCTCTCTGTCTGTATCTGTCTGTCTCTCTCTCTGTGTCTGTCTGTTTCTGTCTCTCTCTGTGTCTGTCTCTCTCTCTGTGTCTGTCTGTTTCTGTCTCTCTCTGTGTCTGTCTCTGTCTGTCTGTCTGTCTCTGTGTCTGTCTGTCTCTGTCTCTCTCTGTGCCTCTCTGTGTGTATCTGTCTCTCTGTCTGTATCTGTCTGTCTGTCTGTCTCTCCCTGCCTCTCTGTGTGTCTCTGTCCCTCTGTCTGTATCTGTCTGTCTCTGTCTCTCTCTGTGCCTGTCTGTGTGTCTGTCTCTCTGTGTCTGTATCCATCTGGCTGTCTCTGTCTCTCTTTGTCTCTCTGTGTCTGTCTGTGTGTCTGTCCTGAACAGGTCGACCAGCATGGGGGGTTACCTCAGTAGCGTTGGCCTGAAAGCATGCAGGGTTTGAACGCCAACGTCCAGGCGCTCTGCCCGGAGGCCGTGCTGGTGCACGCCGCCCGGCCTCCACCTCCTCCAGCGACGGCGTGCATTTCAGAAGGAATGTCGTTCAATAGCTCCTGCTCAATGACACGATGGCACGTTCATTCATAAATACTACCGTGACATTGTTCACTCGCGTTCCTTTGTCCACATGCAGTGAACGGGGGATGAGACATGATGAGAGACCGTGGCGTGCCCACGTGTGCATGACTTGCAGGCCTCGCCGTGCGGAGAGGAAGTGGCGTGGTGAGGGGTTAAGAGATGCGCGATACCGCTTGTGTTGCCCGCGACGACAGCTCGTTAATTCCTCATCCGTCCTTTTTCAATCACAGGGTACATACCCACAATTACATATCCTTTAAGAGTCCTGTAATGAAGCCGCGTGTGCGTGTGTGTTTGTGTGTGTGTGTGTGTGTGTGTGTGTGTGTGTGTGTGTGTGTGTGTGTGTGCGTGGAGGCCAATAGACCCAAGAATCCTCACATCCTTCTTAATAATCCATCGACAGGAACACCCGTCCGACCGATCGGGTTTCGGAACATTTCCGGAATATTTCGCGACAGACTGACGTTGCCTCGTAAGAGGAAGCGCGGACGCAGTCCAGCGGGGGTTGAGGGTCATCGGCCATTAAAGCCGCAGGGGGTTAGAGTTCAACTGTGTGAACTCGGCCATGGGAATCCTCGTCTCTTGGCTGGGGAGAGACCAATGTACACACACACAACCACACACACACACACACACACACACACAGACACACACACACACACACACACACACACTGCTGGAGATCGGTGAACCTTCCAACATCGCGTTCAAATTGACTCTTTGTCTCGGTGAGCCGCCACGCTGATGTCATGTCGCAATTATCTCTTTTTTTTGAGGGGGGGGGGGGGGGGGGGGGAGGGATCGTACAACATGGGAAGGAATCTGTGATGAGTATTATTCCTCTTTGGTGTTAGACGTTTCCTCTTGAGCTACGCTAAATCGTTCCACGGTGGGCACATCTTATTAGATCTAAAACGCTGCACTTTGAATTCAGTGACAAACAACAGGAGTGAGAAGAGGGTTCTGGATTCGAATCCACCTGGGACCCGGGACCTTTCTGTGTGGAATTTGCATGTTCTCCCCGTGCTTGCGTGGGTTCTCTCCGGGTACTCCGGCTTCCTCCCACAGACCAAAAACATGCAGGTTGGGGATTAGGTTAATTGGTGTCTCTAAATTGACCATAGGTGTGCATGTGAGTGTGAATGGTTGTTCGTCTATATACAGTATGTTAGCCCTGTGATAGGCTGGCGACCTGTCCAGGGTGTACCCCGCCTCTCGCCCGTTGCAGCTGGGATTGACTTCAGCCCCCCCCACGACCCTTGTAGAGGATAAGCGGTTTCGATAATGGATGGATGGACGGACAACAGGATGAGACTGAAAGTGGTGGTCGTAGAGGACACGTTTGCTGGCTCCCTGAAGCGCGTGGGTTAACGCTGTGTCGGCTGTCTGCCGCGCTGACGGGTTATCACCGGTATCAGGCACAACGTCTGTGATAAGGAGCACAGCCATACGGTGACTCACGCTGCTTGGCCCCCGCGAGCCATTCAGATTGTTATATATGATTCATTATTATTTTTTAATAAAACCTAATTTTTTTTTTTTTTTAAGTCCATTCATGCATACAATAATTTACAATCCATCATATCCTTTAATTCAACGGGAGGGTAAAATATGACGTGTCATTGTTTGGCAGCAGATCCTTTTTTGTAGACCAAAGTTACAAGGTGGAAATTGCCAAGAAGCTCCGATAACACCCCGAAGATGAGTAAGGTTCTGCCGGGTCGGGCGGAGTCAATGTTTCAACGTTCCCTTCTTTCAGACTCAACCATCCCGCACAAAGGCTATCTGCATAGCAGCTGGCAGCACTATTTTTCCCTCCCGCGGTTGTGGTGCACCTCTTTGTACTGAACCGGTTGTATTTTTCCGCAGTAACCCGACCTCGACTCTGTTGAACGGTTTGAGCAGCCGTTGTCGATTCCTTCTTGTTTGTTCTCTAGGGTTAAACCAACTTCCACCTGCGGTCAACAAACAAGGAGACTTAAAAGAAGACACTCGTCTTCTCCCTCCGTCAGAACCTCAAACTCAATCTGAATATTGGTCAAACTTGGGCTGTCGTTCCACCCGCTGGATAGGCAGATGAATACGTATATATATGTTATCGTTAGAAAATACCAAATGCCGTTGTTGTGTTGTGTCTAGTCTACACAGACCGAGTCTGTTCCTTGGCAAACCAAGGCCCAAGATGATGATGACGCACAGGTCAGCTCTACGGGGTTTTCAACACATATCTGGTGTTGACTTTGAGGTTTGGTGCGCTTGTATCAAGTCGTTCAACCTTGAATCAATCTCATGCAGTGTGTGTGTGTGTGCGTGCTTTCTGTGTTTTGTATTAACAATGATATTGAGCTCATGGACAAATCTTATCTATTAAGCAAAACATTTCTGTCACTGTGTCTGCCTGTCTGTGCCTCGCTGAATGTTTGTCAGATCGACCCTGACCTAAGATTTTGGATATGGTTAAGCATGGCACGAGGGTGTGCATCCTTGATTTTGAAGGGTTTTTTTGGAGTCATTTCACCAAAAATGTTACTAAAAGTTTAGACAGTCTTCCATTCAAAATGAGTAGGCTACATATTATATCCAGTTTAGTAAGGGCGTTGGCAAACTTGAAAGCAGACGAGCAAAGCGTCTGTTTGTTTGGTAAGCGTCTGTTTGTTTGGTAAAGGCGGCTACACACCAACCTGACGTGGGCCATTGGGCGCTGTTGGCGGCAGCTTTCCTGCCGGTTCCACATGTTGAATCGGCGCAAAATGGCTGACGTCGAGATGATGTGTCGGTGGCGCCGGCGGTAGCTTGTGCGCCGATTCAACATTTGTTTAGGCCATGTTTCGACGATGAATGACAGAATTCCATTAAGGCAAGCCTTTTTAACATTTTATTCTTCACAGGCTACGGCAGGCCATTGAAGCCACATAGGTGTAATTTCAGATAGGCCTACGTACATGAAAAATCGACTTAAGCTCCCACTTTTCTATAGGGATACATACTGCCTACGGGCACCGCACTAGTACTGTTAACACCTATAATACTTGTGAGAAACTAAACTACACCGACCCCCTCATGCCCCAGCCCATGGCTGCTTTGCTTTTCCAATATATCAACAGTTAAGTGTATACTTAAGCATATGTTGAGTCACCAGCCCAGCGAGGGCTGATTGTAAAGTCCTTAGCTGGAGAGAGTTTACCCAGAATTTGAATTCGAGTCAAACAAAATGGTGTGCTCATTATGTGTTAGTTGAGGTGGACTCCAGGACAGAAGATGAACCAAAGGCCTCTGTGACTGGAGACTAGAAATACACAATGGTAAACTGTATTTTTATTTGTTTGATCATAGAGAGAGAGAGAGAGAGAGAGAGAGAGAGAGAGAGAGAGAGAGAGAGAGAGAGAGAGAGAGAGAGAGAGAGAGAGAGAGAGAGAGAGAGAGAGAGAGAGAGAGAGAGAGAGAGAGAGAGAGAGAGAGAGAGAGAGAGAGAGAGAGAGAGAGAGAGAGAGAGAGAGAGAGAGAGAGGAGAGAGAGAGAGAGAGAGAGAGAGAGAGAGATCTCTCTTGTGGTTTAACCCACAAAGTGTTAGTGGCGGTGTAGCCTCCCTTCTTAGGTGTTGGGTTGCCATCGTGATACGCGTGTGCGCCTGTGTGTGTGTTAATTATGTTCAGCCGAAACCAATCGGGTGGTAAACATTTTGGTTAATTGACACAAGCCCAGACGCATCCAGTGACACCAGCCCTTCAGACAGACCCTTGCACCCAGATCTCGAGTCACGTTCTACCCCCGGGCGCAGAACCCATGTTCACACACACACACGGTGTACTAATGTCACCCGCAGGGTGGACGCTGTCCGCCCGTATTTTGGATTGATCTTGTGTAGAGACGCTACGAAATGATAAAGATTGATTATTGTTATTATTGTTATAATTTTTAGCGTTTATAAAACAAAATGGAAAAGACATAATGATGATTGATAGAAAGAAGGAACTCTGTCAGAATTGCTAAAACAAAAAAGAGAATAATCGAGGCTGAATGGATAAACATGATATTGAAGTTATTTACATAGTCATGAGTTGTGAATGAATGAAGTGCTCCTGACAGTCCAATGTCCTGAGACATCTCAAATAGCCCCCAATTTGTACGGCTACCATCTCCTATCAGTCTGCTACTGTTGGACCTTCCTCACGCAACGTCGACCACCGTCTCGGCCTGTCAGTGTGCAGGACGTGCATTGCGACATGCACTCGAGGGAATGCACTCAAACACAATGTGTGTGTTCAGTGCACACACGCGCTCACTCACACACCCTGTTATCGTGACGCCCTCAGGATCAGGAAGTTGTGATGGGTGCCTCAACCGTGTGTGTGTTTGTGTGTGTGCGTGTGTGCATGTATCAGCCAGTCCTGCACTACACACTATTATTATTGGCAAGTCAGACCCAGCCCACCTTAAAATGCAATCGGTGCCATCTTGACTCTAGTTTAGGTCAAAGATTATCGTAACCCGTCCTCATTTCCGCTAAAGCCTGTTTCTCTGTGTCGTCCTCAGACGCTGCGAGAGAGGAGAACAACAACGCAGGAGAAGGCTGACAGCAACAGACAGGAGGAGGAGGAGAGAGAGGAAGATGAGAGAGAAGAGGAGGAGGAGGAATCTCCCTTCAGCCGCTGCAGCCCAGTAGACCTTGAGAAGGTGTGCGTCTGTCTGTCTGTCTGTGTGTGTGTGTGTGTGTGTGTGTGTGTGTGTGTGTGTGTGTGTGTGTGTGTGTGTGTGTGTGTGTGTGTGTGTGTGTGTGTGTGCGTGTGTGCACGTGTGTGTGTGTGCACGTGTGTGTGTGCGCGTGTGCCTGTGTGCGTGTGTTCGCGTGCGCGTGCATGTGCGTATGTTTGCTCAGGACAGGAAGGGCCACACAGAGAGATAATATAGCATACATGTCAGTGGGTGGTAGGTCCTTCACCCTAGTCTCTCACTGAAAAAGCTAGTTAGTTAGTTCACAGACCTTCATTTTCACACATACACACACACACACACACACACACACACACACACACACACACACACACACACACACACACACACACACACACATGCACAAAGGATACAGATTTATCCAATTAAAATGTGGATGGCACGATGCACCCTGATGAAAACAGTTGGTCAGTTGGAACAGTTGGAAATGACTCTTGTTGATGGATGATAGATGATGAAATGTACTCTTTGTAAGTCGCTTTGGATCAAAGCCTCTGCTAAATGCCCTAAATGCAAATGTAATGATCAAGTGATCAAAAAAATGAAGGAATCAGGATTGATTTATTGCAAAGTATTTTTACATACAAGGAATTTGCTGTGGTGTATTGGTGTGCAATTAATCGCACCAATACACACCACAGCATATTCCTTGTATGTAAAAATATTTGGCAATAAATCGATCCTGATTCCTGATTCCTGATGCACAGGCCCTGGCTCCTCAGTCACACCCACATCAGTGTCTGCTTGTCACTGGTTGAAATACACTATTACCCAGTCACCAACCCAACCAGTCCGGCTTGTTCACGTTGACTTTACTCTGAACCTCACTCCTTGTGATGTAAACCCACAACCCCCCCCCCAAAAAAAAAACCCAAAAAACATCAGTTGTGTTTTACTTACATCACACAATGCGACGTGTGGAGGCAGTTTGATAGTGTGTGCTTAGAACAAGATTGATTATCCTTATGAGGATAGCGTAAGGATAATGAATAATCTTCAGTCCTGGACCTCCATGTTGGCTCCTGTGACATATGAACACACACACACACACACACACACCACTAACACTTATGTACCTATGCTACTTCCTCTTAAGTCCCGCCGCAGGTAATGCTGGTTCTTACTTACTGTTCGTGCTGCCCATCCCCATCCACAAAACCAAAGCATACAAGACAAACATGGTGTAACGCTACCTACAGGCTAGACTTTTACATGTTCCCTGTAAGCTCCCCTCGCTTTGTATGTAAATTGCATGTTTTTAAACTCAACCAACTTGACTTGTCTGACAACAGTCCTGGAACACGACCCCCCCCCCCCTCCCCCCAATCCAATAGGGATCAGACACTTGTGGGGAGGGGGGAGTCCGGAATTCAAGTTATCCTCTCCTCTGAATTTACTACAATAACTAACAAAAAAAACCTGTTTTGTTATAGTTGTGCTCTTACGCCATCTGCTGGCGGAAACTATCACAGCACCCCAACGGTGATTTAAGAATTTTGCACGCGCTTTTTTAGGCAACACGTAGCTTGGTGTATTCTAGTATTGATTAATCTGTCCACGTGCCTACAAAGAGGAAGAGAAATACACCCTTATTTAACCTTGATCCAGCCTTAACTTCGTTTGACACACACCTGATGACTGCTGTGGCGGTGCCGTGGGCTGTGCAGCCGGTGGAGTCGGGGGGAGGGCACCCCGCAGGGCCGCGTGTATCAGTGGCCAACAGTGGAAGTCGGAAGACAAGAAGCAGACTAGTAATAATACGGCGCGGATGTGCTGACAGAAATTAAATAACGTGTAAGAGAGTTTGTGTTGTCACATATGCGATGTGCGCAGACACGTGCTCCCTAGCACGGGGCGATGGAATGTGCTGGTTCATTGTGGGATTTTTGTAGTTTGAATTGCCTTGCCACGTTTGTTTTTGATAAAATCTCCCTCGACTAGAGCGACAGGTTGTACAACTTCCCAGACAGAGCCTGGTTTGGTTATCATTGTCCTCAGTGGTGAAACCACACCCAAAACTTGCCTCAGCCCACACCACCCTATTTCGTTTCGTCCTCAAATCTAATATTCTACCATTCTAGACTGTTAGAAAATATACAATGTATTGGATTGATAGATGAATAGATAGATTTCCCCCCCACCAGAATAAATTTAAGGATCTCCACCAGGTCACCCTTAAATTTCACAGTTCCCCGATATATAAACAATCCTGAAATAACCCAATAGGGATGAATAGTTTCTGTATCCAATAGATAGCAAAGCCGATAGCATAAAATAAAATAATAAAATAATTATAATTCGTAATCATAATGAAAAAGGCAAAGCAGAGCATCGAACCTCATCACCTCGTCAAAATATTTCGCTGCACGCTCACACACACACACACACACAGACACACACACACACACGCCCTCGTGCCATGCTTAACCCACATCCAAATCTTAGGTCACGTCGATCTGACAAACAGTCAGCGAGCCACAGACAGGCAGACACAGTGACAGACGTTTCTTGCTTAATAGTTAATAGATAAGATTTGTCCATGGCTCATTGTTAATACAAAACATAGCAAGCAAGCAAGCAAGCACACACACACACACACACACACAGCATGAGATTGATTCAAGGTTGAGCGACTTGATACAAGCGCACCAAACCTCGTCTCAGGAGGTCCTTAGTGTGACAAGGACACACACACACACACACACACACACACACACACACACACACACACACACACAAATTTTATTCATTTCAAATGGATGAGTAACATCATAAAATAATGATATTAAAACAAATATAAAAAACGTATTTGAGTGTTTAGTCACCCTGGTCTGAGGGGTACGCTGTGCTGTGTGTGTCAGGACCTGGTGGACTGGGGGAAGCCCCTGGCCTGGCAGGTGGGCCACCTGGGGGAGCAGTACGACGCCTGGGTGCACCAGCCCGTGGACCGACCCATCAGACTGTTTGGAAACGCCTTCCTGGAGGCCAACACCAAGACCGCGTGGTACGTCTGTCTCTTTTGGTTCCCCTTTCCATGGTGTCTCACTCTCCTCCGCAGGCACGCACACACACACGCACACACACATACACACACACACACACACACACACACACACACACACACACACACACACACGCACACGCACACGCACACACACACGCGCGCGAATGGCCACGACAATGCACGCACAAGGTGTGTGGTACTGTGTGCGTGCGTGCATGGACGCCCCTGCCAAGATCGCTGACAGAAACCCACACGCATTTGCTTTGCGTTTTGAAAGCGCTCCACTTCAGTCACACGAAGCGAACGTGGGTGTTTCAGAGCTTTCTGAGATGGAAGTGTTATTTTCATTCATGGTTTTTACACACACTTTCATAGATGGTAGTCTCACTGCAGGATTAAATATTCATTGTAATTTGTCATACATAAGTCTCTGGTGAAAAGTCAACCGTGACGGGGCTTATACAATATGAAATGATGAAATAGATTAGAAGCTATTGAACCCTAAATGCATACATTATTACCCTAGGAAATAATAATAATGCCAACTTCATTCAAGTTGTAAGTTGTCAGTTGATTTGTTCTGTCAAAACATGTATGATAACCGAAGTGAATGGATGAAAATGTCTCTCTCTCTCTGTCTCTCTATGTCTCTCGACCAGGTACTGGGTACCAGTGTTCTGGATTCCCATTATATGTTATTTTAGCTGGCATTGCTTCACCACCCTGTCTCAAGAGACCACCAAGCTGTCCCTCACCCAAGGTAACCTTCCCTCCCATGAGTAAAGGAACATGAAGGAACTATGAGTACAAGCAAGCTCACAATTCATTGAGCACATGAATTGTGAGGATGTCTTGTTCTACACACACAAACCATCATCATCATCATCGTTTCACTCATTTCACTCCTCTATCCCCTTATACTGCTGGTCAATGTGAATTTCTCCTAAGGGGGAATTAATAAAGGAATATCATATCATATCTTCATCATCATCATCCTCATCCTCATCATCATTAGAGAGACAAGTTACATCATGCCCAGATCCCACCAGAGGCACTGACACCACACCTGGATGCCATGCAGTGCCTTGCGATGTTTGTCTGAATGTTATGTCATGTTATGTGTCGTTGTTTCATGTTGTTCCAGATTTCTCCATCCCCGTCCACAAGTCCTTGTTCCCGCTGCTCTTCGCTCTGGGCTGGATCATCTGGACCCTCCTGGAGTACGGCATCCACCGCTTCATCTTCCACATGAAGCCCCCTGCCCACAATTACTACCTCATCACCTTACACTTCCTGCTGCACGGGCAGCACCACAAGGTACACACACACACACACACGCACACAGGGGCATATGCACACACGTGCACATGCACGCGCACACACACACACACATACTACAAACAATTCCAGTCTGGCTTTCATCCCCTCCACAGCACTGAGACAGCCCTGGTGAAAATCACCAATGACCTTGTGATGGCATCTGACTCTGGTTCTCCTCGACCTGAGTGCAGCATTTGACACCGTCTCTCATGACTTCCTCCTGGACAGGCTAGCATCCATTGGAATCACTGACGTCCCTCTGCCTTGTTTCAGATCATATCTCTTGGGCCGCACACACCAACTCAAGAACCTGAGATTCGGCTCCTCTCCAGTCACCACTGGTGTTCCCCAGGGCTCTGTCCTCAGCCCCCTCCTGTTCATTATTTATCTTCTGCCTCTTGGCTACATTCTTAGGAAATTTCACATTAAATTCCACTGTTATGCTGATGATACCTACCTTTCCAATAAGCGTACTGGCACTCTACCACCCAAAGCTCTGTACGTCTGCCTTCTGGAAATGAAATCATGGTTCTCACTCAACTTCCTTAAACTCAACAGCGACAAATCTGAGGTCCTCCTCATCGGGACCAAATCCACCTTAGCAAGACTCGACATTTTTTCTACGTCCATCAACAATGCCACTGTTGTTCCTTCCCCTGAGGTAAAGAGCCTTGGTGTCATCTTGGACAGCACTTTATTCTTCGAGACCCACATCAATAACGTTACTTGGTCTGCATACTTCCATATACGCAACATCAATCGTCTTTGTCCCTCACTTACACCAACCTGCACTGCTATCCTTGTAAACACCCTGTTTACATCCCGACAAGACTACTGTAACTCTCTCCTCTTTGGTCTTCCTCGGAAATCTCTCCATGAACTCCAACTAGTCCAGAACGCAGCCGCTTGTATCATCAAATCCTGCATTGATTTTAAGATCCTACTCCTCACTTTAGAGATCCTTCACAGCCTGGCACCAGTGTATCTCTCTGAACTCATTAACATCCACACACCTTCACGCAGAATCCTTGAATCCTTTGAATCCTTCTGCCCTCCAGCTCTCAGCTCCGTCTGCCAACCTATCCACCATGGGGTCAAGAGCTTTTAGCCGATCTGACCCCCTCCCGTGGAACTCTCTCCCACCAGACATTCGCACTTCTGACTCTGTCTCCACCTTTAAATCGCCTGGAAACGCACGTATACCAAGCGGCATACTCTGACACACACTGACAGTCTGCCACTACTGTTACTTGGTTTATACTGTTGTTTATGAATGTCTTGTACAGTGTCCTTGAGGGCTTTGAAAGGCGCCTTTGAATCAAATGTATTATTATTACTTGTCTGTGCATAAGACTGTCTGTAACACTGGGTGGCAGTAGTTCAGTGGGTAGAGCGGGTGGACAGAGCGGGTCGTCCACTAACCCTAGGGTCGGCGGTTCGATCCCCTTGATCCCCCTCCTCCAGCTGTCCACATGTCGAACCCCACAAATGTACTGATTGTAAGTCGCTTTGGTCATAAGCATCTGCTAAATACTCCCTTTACCCTTTATCCTCTCGTCAGTTCTTAATAACACTGCATTGTATCTCCTTGTCTGCCGGGGTGTGCATAACACTCTGCTCTATCCTCTCGTCTGTTCATAGTAACACTGCGCTCCGTCCTCTCATCCACTCTGCCTAACGCTGTGCTCCATCCCCTCCACCAGTCACCATTTGACGGCTCCAGGCTGGTCTTCCCCCCCGGCCTGGCCGCCGTGGCCACGGCCGGCCTGTACGTGGCCGTGCAGAGCGTGATGCCCCACGTGCTGGGGGACTGCGTGTTCGTGGGGGGCATCTGTGGCTACGTGGTGTACGACATGATCCACTACTACCTGCACTACGGCTCGCCCAAGCGGGGCTCCTACCTGCACAGCATGAAGGCGTGGCACGTGAAGCACCACTTTGAGCACCAGAGAGCAGGTGTGTGTGTGGGGGGGGGGGGGGGGGATGCTGTACACACACAGGGCTGTACATATTAGGGGTCCCGAAAACTTAGGAGCCATTGGTGATCTCATATGAGATCACCAATGGCTCACCAAGATCTTCTATGCCCTAGGAAGTTGTACATTGTAAGGCCATTTAGACTGCAGCCATAGCTTGTAGTTCATCTAGAAGAATGAACCCTGGCAAACTCTCCTGGAATCAACCGTTCCCACCACTAGCCACACAACGTAGAAAACATGCAAGATGCTTGAGACATCCCCTCTTGAGGGGTTTGAGGAGCCGCTTGAGGAGTTTGTCAGTCTGTCTGTCTGTCTGTCTGTCTGTCTGTCTCTGTGTGCGTGTGTCTGACTTATGTCCTGTTTTTGGTTTTAAACTCTTGCAGGTTTTGGAATTTCCTCCACTTTCTGGGACCACCCCTTCAACACCGTCATTCCCAATGAGAAATTCTAGAGCGATCGAAGCGGGAATCCTGTCGAGCATCAACCTGGCCCTGCTGAACCCCTACCCTTAACCCCCTACCCACCAGCCCTGTCTCCTGACTCAGCCTGACCAGGGGAAAACCCACTCTACTCTACATGCAGCCCTGGGTTCCACAGTGAGGCAGGAGGCTCCACTCTCTCCTGACCCTTTTTGTTCTTTTTTAGCAACCAATACTGGCTGCCGTCAAAAGTGTGACTTTTCCCTCCTTTGGTCTCCCTCATGGTTTCTGCCGTGGTTTCTGCCGTCCCCCCCCCCGGGCTGCCATGGTCATCATTCTCCGACATACCCTTCCATCCTATTGGCCCCACGGCTTTAACATCGATCCCCTCTGGTAAACCACAACACAAAACATGTCCTCTTGGCTTCACACAAAGGGGGGCGGGCATCGGAGAGAAGAGAGAGGACGTGACGCTCGCGAAACGTTAGCACGTAGAGATGATGCTGTGTCAAGCAAGGCCCGGAGGTAGGAATACACCTAGCTGGTGCACACATTCTAGTGCTCCACTGTGTATGGATGTGTGTGTGTGTGTGTGTGTGTGTGTGTGTGTGTGTGTGTGTGTATGGTGAATGATGTGAAGAGGGGAATAGAATGTGAGCAATGGCGCAGTGAATGTGGATAAAGGGGGGGGGGGGGGGGGGCTGAGGAGGATCATGACTAATGTTACTTTTAAGGGAGTTGAAAAAAATAAACTTAAGTGTTACTTAAGTGGTTGAAAAAGTAAAGAGCTGGATAGTGAGGGTGTAAGAGGCCGAAACAGAACACGTTCTATCGGAGTCTATTTTAATCCACCTGGGGGGGCGGGGGGGGGGTTTGCATTCATAAATTTAAAAGAAATCTGTCTTTTCGATGCGTGTGTCAGCTTTGTGATGTGTGATACTTTTGAATGTAAGGGTCCCCAGCCAGACCCTTACCGCGCACCAATAATAAGACGGCTCTGCACTGCGATGCACAAGTTGGCAGGGAATTACCGTTCTATATTTGTCTCTATTTCTACTCTCCTTATTTTTTTTTTTAAATCAGAACCAGTCCTCCTTTTCTTTATCATGTCAAATGAAACTAAAATTAAGATTTCTGTTTTAATACATTGTGTTATTCTATGGTGCAATAGAATGTCTTTTCCTAGTCCCCAAAGGAACCACATAAAAGTCTTGAACGGTATAAATCCGTGTCACCTTAACGTGGCCATGCTGATTTATTCAGTTCTGGATATCTTCTCTACTTTTCCTACACTTTCACCAATGTCAGTCTGTATGTGAAGTACAGAAGGCAAGATGCAAATCAAAAAAATATTTTTACATTCAATTACTCGTCAACAAGTCTGTTGTGCTGTTTATGTGCTGTGTCGATGATTGGACAAATTCACACATTATGATGGCTGGCTGAAAAAAGTTGAGGAAAACGTAGGGGTGAGGACCCAATGGGAGGAGAAAGTGGAGTGGAATGTGTGGATGGTTGGAGGGATGGATGTAGGCCTTCATGGATGCATGCAAGCTTTTAGGGAGGCAAGGCTGAGGGCTTGACGCCATCTTGGACCTCCTGCTGTGGGAATCTCAGTGTCAGCAAAGTGTGTACTGATGCATTTAAACTATGATGCTTTTGGGAAGAGAATTCACAAAACCTGATTGGCTACTTTTGGGCTGCAGGGTTTTAGTGGGGGTGTTGAGGGGGTCCTGTAGGTTCCCGCACGGTGACGACGGCCCAGGCTTCTGACTGGACAGCAGGAAGCCCCTGATCCTGATTGGCTGATCCTCAGACACTCCCACCATTCTCCTAGATGGATAGGCGGCCCTGAGATACACACAACTGAAGCAAAGCCACGTGGACTCACACTTGGCTGGTGGTTTTTCGTCTCACGGGGTCCTTTCGTACACAATAGATCATGTGAATGAATGTGTAAAGCATGGAAAGTTAACCAATGTTAAGCTTAATAGATGATCACTCTATGGCCAATTTACATCAAGTTGGGCTATTGAGAGATGAAAAACGTTAATATGGGCTATTTTTTTCTTTCCTTTAAATTAAATTGAAAATGGAAAAGGCGTGGTTGTAAAAAGCACAGTAAACGAATATTAATGGAGAATAATTAAGTTATCAATGAAGGTGGAAATAATGACTACTGTTCGTGATGGTAGGTTAAACATTTACAATAATTATGATGACCGCATAACAAAAGAAATGCTCACCTGCGGAAATGTTATTTATGAATGTATGAAATTAATATGAACTATAACAACACCATGTCTAAACTTGGATTCTACAAAGTTAACTATTTTGTATGCTTAACTATGCAGCATCAATTGTTTTCTAAAACTGTTTACCAAAATACATTTGAACTTTGAAGGAGGACGATTGTATATGTATATGCTATTGTTGAATTATTTGTAAATAAATTTATATTTCTCACCTAAAGTTCTTTGTGTTTGCTTGTTCTTCCATTTTTTTGTATTAATTTGATAAAACTAAATCATTCACTGGAAAAATGAATAAATTTTTCTTCATCAAGTTGCTCACAGCTGAACACAAAATACTAATGTTAAACTTTGCACCTTATTCTGCATTTCTGCATCTCAACCTGCACCTTAATCGCTCATTTGCACTTCTGGTTAGAACGCCAACTGTATTTTGTTGTCCCTGTACTTGTACTCTGCACAATGACAATAAAGTTGAATCTAATCTAATCTAATCTAATCTAATGAAAGCAGAAAACAGTTTCACCAGTATACATGTTACATTTCGCCACAATACTGTCTTAAATACTCCCCTTTTGATTATTTCAAATTCACCAAAAATGTAGAATGTTTTACATTAGATGACTTATTTTTCTCGAGTATTAAACAACCCACAAACTTACAACAAAGAGGCAGAATACACCCTGATATAACCTTGCCCCTAACCATGACTTTGCCACACCTTGAATATTCTGTCCTCCATTTGGGCACACACAAACACACACACACACACACACACACACACACACACACACACACACACACACACGCACACACACAGACACACACACACACACACACACACACACACACACACACACACACACACACACACACACACACACACACACACACTTGCTTAATTTGAAATGGATGAGAAACTTTTGTACTGTTCCTTAACTTTGCTGTATGCATATTTTTTTTAAACCAGCTCAGACACTGCTTTTTCGCTCCAACAGGCTTCTGTAGTCAGTATTCTAATTGTGGGATAATCATAGATATCTATGGGGATAATAACCTTTGGGTTCAGACATTCAGGGAAACAGAACGTGAACCGATGCTAGCCATTCGTGCGCAACTTGAAGTGGCATTTTTTTTTTTTACATTTCATATCAGTTTAACGACAATAGAGTCAATATCCTCAACTCGTTCGTACAACAAACTTCCGAACTGAAGGCCGTCGTTTCGATATGACGTCACGACGCACAAGGCCTATGCTGTGGCGAGCGCACGTATCAGTAATTTACTGTGGCAGTTATGAAGCGATGACTGCGTGCTGTTTTGCACGTATTGTATTTTTTCTTAGTTTTCTTAGTGCCTCAATACGTACAGAGGTAGTTACAGGTGTGTGTGTGTGTGTGTGTGTGTGTGTGTGTGTGTGTGTGTGTGTGCGTGTGTGTGCGCGCGCGTGCGTGCGTGTGTGTGTGTGTGTGTGTGTGTGTGTGTGTGTGTGTGTGTGTGTGTGTGTGTGTGTGTGTGTGTGTGTGTGTGTTTTACAGAACGCATAGTGGGATTATGAGAACTACTTGTTCAAATCTCCAGACAGCCGAACTTCAAGCTCCGGCCGGACGTCTCGTGGGCTGTGCAGGTCAGGGGATATTGTGTATGTGAATGAGGCTGGATGGTTATGTATTTAAACATGTATCTGACTAGGATTTAATCCCAGGTCGTAATTTCTGTTTTATGTTAGTATATTGTGGACTCTTGGGAAGTATTTACATTTGCCTTTGGCAAATGACTCCCTGTTGGCTACTATGTAAGCAGGTTCAGTATAAATATATTGAGTTCTATGTAGTCGTTTACTGACCTCGTGCGGTGAGAAGTGAGAACTGTAGCTAGACCACATTTATATATTTATTTAGTATTATTGTTTATCGTCTATTGTCGTGCACCAACCGCCAACCGTCATATTCCTTGTATGTGCAAACCTAGTTGGCAAGTAAACATCTCTGAGTCTGAGTCCTGCTGGTCAACTGACAGCCAGGTTGCCAGTTAAGACAATCAGATCTAGCCACCCAAACAGACACACAAGGCAGTTGGACGGACAGACAAGCAGGCAGGCAGACATACAAAATAGGTCGACATGCATGCATACGTAGACAGACAGACAGACAGACAGGGCAGCCAGTGGTGAGGTTGATGTCCACTGTGGTGCTGCTCGTCCTCTGTCATGTTATTCATAACCTTGTTCTTTTCCTTTCCCTGTATGTGTGTGTGTGTGTGTGTGTGTGTGTGTGTGTGTGTGTGTGTGTGTGTGTGTGTGTGTGTGTGTGTGTGTGTGTGTGTGTGTGAGTGTATGTGTGTGTGAATGTACGTGTACTAGGCTACTTGAGATTTAACCTCTTATAGTATACAAAGTAGAAACATCCCCCTTTTGATAATTTTTAATAGTTAATAATACCAACAATGATTATGGTGATGATTATGGTACAGAGAATGATGTTCTCTGTTAAATCAAACAAGGAGTGGCTGGTTAGGTGTGTGTTGTGGAAGCAACTCCACCAAACTATATAGAAGTAAGTAAAGAATGATCCTAGTGCCCACCCAGCCAGGCTGGGTGGGCACTAGGACCTGGGGCTGCAGACGAACCAATGGGATCTCCCTACAGGGAGGAGCCTGAAAACCATCACGCATCCACGCCCTGCTTAGATCTTTCCGCATTCCTGCCATACACACTAACACACACTCACACATACACACACACATACACACACAGCCAAACACACCCTCACTTTCTCCCCAAGCAGGAAGAACCCTCACGTTAACTGGGGTAAGTGTGTGTGTGTGTGTGTGAGAGACAGGAAAAGAGTGTGCGTCTGCATTTACAGAACTTATGATGTCTGTCATGACCTCGGAAGTAAACAGAAGCATCGTTTGTTTTTGCTGGCCATCCCTCCATGGTCAACTGTTGGTAAACAGAGCGCTGGCGGGGCTGTGGGCCTGTCACTCCACTGCAAACCAGGACCTCATCGCCACACCTGCAGGTTTGTCATTTATCCTGGTCATCTCTCTCTCTCTCTGTCTCTCTATCTCTCTCTCACTCTCTGTCTCTCTCTTGTTCACTCTCCAAACCCGACGCCATAAAAGGACACCCCTGCATCATGCGCAGTCAGGGCAGGCCGAGCGTGTGCAACAAAGTGTGTGCTAACCTCGGCCACAGCAGTGGTTTCCTCCGGTGTCCCAGGCTCGTTCGTACCGAGTGTGAGTCTGAGGAGGTCCTTAGTCTGACAAGGACACACACAAACATTCACACACACACACACACACACACACATACATGTTGGATGACCATTGATGTCGAACTTTGTGTGTTGTTGTTATGGCGGTGACCTTTTGGCGGCCGAATCACCAGAGATAGTCAGGCGAAGACAAGGAGGCACAGGAAGACTGTTACAGTGAAATAAGTTCATACTAAGATGCCGCCATCCACCCGCTGCCGGCACCATGCAAATACGCACTAGATAATAACAGAGGAGATTGATGAGAACATGTCACGGCCAGACTGGACATCAGTCTGGTCGTTGACGCCAAAAAAGTCAAGTCAGGACAGTCGACTTGTTTTTGTAGGCTGGGCCCAGCCAGTGGCAGAAAGGGACGTCTCTTGACGGCTCCTCTCTGTAGAGGTGGCAGTAAAATACAAACCTGAGTGCAGAATTCCCTCTTTAGCGGGCAAACTCGAATTATTATACAGTTTTGTTTCGGCACAAGATAAGGAGCGAAACACAGGGGTGAAGTTCCAGACCCGCGCTCACAATCCTGTCATTGTTTGAGTTAACTACCAACTGGCTGGCCCCACAGCCCAGACCGATCTGAAAATGGACCCTCTTTTCGAGGACTTGGACTAGGACGTAAAATAGGTCCTTACAAGATGTTATTTCGCCATTGTAACACGATTATCCTGCAATGTAAAACAATGTCTACATCACAAAAAAAAGACAGACTCCTGGCTCAGTAGCGCGATGAAAGCTTATGTCCTGTGTTTGAGGTCGGGGATGACGACCTAGAGGGAGTCCAGAGGCCTTGCACCTTGCACAAGCAGCCCATCTTGGGTTAGGATCAGCAGTGTGTTCTGCACAGCAGGAAACGACAGGTGCACCGCATTTCAGTGCGCAGGCCGACACATCGGCCAGCAATGGTCATGCTTCAGTTTGGGTTCACCATGGACCGCTTGAGGGATCATTGTCTCATCTGAAAAAGAGAGACGACGGTGAGCGTTAAAGGGACAATTCATACCTTTGCAAACAGAAACAGAAGTGTGCAGTGCTCCGTGTTGACAGTTTGACAGTGAACCGTGTGTCCCAACACTTATCGCAGCACATCACAATATTCAGACCACGAGGTCTTCGTCATGCGCAGTGGGACTTATTCAAGATTCGAGAAGGAACGGTCCCTAGATGGGGCTAGTCAAGACTCTGTTGTCTTATTCCTAAGGATGACCGCTAACCACCTGCACACACACGGTGAAACTTACGGGTACAATGCTCCTGTTGGCAGTCTGGGAGCTGAAATGCAATGCTGGGATCTGACTGAATTGTGCACTAGACCCCTGGGCTGCTGGGAATTCAAACTACACAAATACATATATATATATACAACCATACAGTCGGTTAGCAGTAGAAAACAAAGTGAGTAACTGGTGCAGCCTTGTGTGTTGGAATGAAGGGACTGCACTCTGGACTTTGCGGCTCCATTGATGCCTGCCCACACAGAACATTGCACACTACATTATTTAACTGAGGTGGATCCTACCAGAGTAAGGCAGTGGTCAACTTTGTTCATGACATTCCGTCATTTCTAATACAGGTATGTATCGTGGATTTCCCTCATGGGGGATCAATAAAGTTTGATCTTATCTATCGTAGTACTATGTGCCATAGTTTCATGATTATATGCCTAAGGATGCTAAAGATTGAATGATTTTATCAACCTGCCATAGGCATTTTGGTTTGTATACAAGCAAATCTGCTGAGGTTGCGAACATCAGTCAAAGCTCTGCCAATTTCCCATTGTGATTTAGCCGTGTGTTGCTAACTTCAGCGAACAAAAATGCGGACGAGGATCACATAAAATCCTGTATGTTATTTTAACAGCTGGCAATTTTCCGTGCAGCGTTGAAGGGGTTCTGTGGGGACTGACATTTTGTAGGTGTTTCACTACTCCAGTTCTCTCCGTATCTCTTGACACTGTATCCTGCGCCCACCCCCAGGCTACCGCTGTGATGTAATCGTGACGGCCACTCCAAATGTGGTCTATAAAGCACTCAAACCATCACACGCTAACTCCTCCACTTTACGTAACCTGAGCACAGATACGTGACCGGAAATGGGCTTCACCAGAGCCTCTCAACAATGCCACCACAAAGGCAGCTGGTGGTAGAGGGCCAGTCTGCCAGTATGCTACAACATACTAAATGCTACACACACACACACACACATGGCCATGTTCTCCTGCACACAGTCTCGGCATGAGCTCGGCGGGTGGCGTTGCGGGCGGCGGCGGCGGCGGCGCTGGCGCTGGTGGCCCGGGCTGGGACAGCTCCGGATGGACCCGGGCCAGCTGTCCCTGCTGTGAGCTGGGCCCCGTGGAGCCGCTGGTGCTGCTGCAGCTCCGGGCCGGACTCCAGCAGGAGACCAAGGACTGGGTCATCACGCTCATAGCAGCGGCGGTGAAACAAGGAGGTGAGGACTGTCT
Source organism: Urophycis tenuis (assembly GCA_036785325.1). Taxonomy (NCBI): domain Eukaryota; kingdom Metazoa; phylum Chordata; class Actinopteri; order Gadiformes; family Phycidae; genus Urophycis; species Urophycis tenuis. The sequence continues at coordinate 7,059,533 of JAXIVH010000013.1, forward strand.
GCGTGTGTGTGTGTGTGTGTGTCTGTGTGTCTGGCTGTCTGTCGAATTTGCCTGTGCAAATGTGTGTGACCTAAAGAAGCTGCCGGAGAACGAGACTTGTTCAGACAACAACGAGTTCTCAAATTCTTCCCCAGGTTTTCAGGGAGACCGGTGGATAAAAAAAAAAAGTACACAGAGAGATTCTGCTGGTTAGGCCCTCTGCCCTGTCTCTGGGCCTGGCATTAGTGTGGGGGGGAGGTGATTGGTTATCGGTTATTGGTTGCCTGTGGCTGTGGTTCAAGACAGGTTTAACTTTTTTTTACCAGTAAAAAATGCCACAAATTCCTTCAAAAGAAGAATTCCAGAAATCCAGAGCAGACCGACAGCAAACCGCACACTTCAGTTTCGAAGGGGACCGACTAATTGAGACACAAAGGCAAACGTTGCGGCCCATTCAATTAAAGCTAGGGTAAGCAACCAGCCAGAGTAAACTACTGTACTACTACGTTGTAAAGCGATCAATCAAATGAACCCCTCCCCTCCTGGCTCCCTTCTAAAGCCACTCCCCCAAAAACACACATCTAGCTCGCTAGCTCAAGGAATGAGCCTCGTGGTCCACCCAGCCTTGTGGAAGACTCCGCTCATGCACAGTCAGTGCAAGGGGCGGAGCATACACAGGTAGCCAGGTAGGTAAGGAGACAGACAGGTAGAGAGACAGTCAGGTAAGCCATCAGAATGTTTTATTTGGGCGGAATTAAATGATTGGTCTGGCTTATTCCGGCCTGTGACTGCCATAGATGCTGGGTTTTAAAATGTTTTGTCACATCAATTTACAATAAGTGAAAAGCGAAAAAAGGTAAAAAATAAGATGATCCAGTTTGCCCTCCAGCAGGTTTCCAACAGCGCCCAGCTCCCCTGAACACTGATGAACAGAATCAGACATGAACACAGAGGAAACAACAGCAGCAATTTGTATAAGGACAAGCAAGCCGAGATTAGTTGACTTCGTTTTAACTTTCAGGCTTAGGGTTTTTATTTCGTATT
>JAXIVH010000013.1:7065555-7075555 GCA_036785325.1 Urophycis tenuis
CTCTCCCACTCTCACCCTCTCTGGGCGCAGCGGCTGGCGTCGCTGCTGATCATCACCCAGCTGGTGAACCAGGTGACGGAGGTGGTGGTGCCCTTCCTGGTGGACCGCTTCGTCGGCGGGCCCAAGAGGTCCGAGAGGAAGGAGGACCCGCAGGAGGACAAGTTCAGGAACCAGGGCGAGCTTCCTGATTTCCCTGTGGGTGTGTGTGTGTGTGAGGTCCTGCGTGTGCCGCGTGTGTGCGTGCGTGTGTGTTACCGGGATGAGATCACGCTTTTAACTCCTGTGACCAAATTTCCCTCACAGGATCAAAAGAGTAATTCAAGGAAAAGAGTTAAAAATTAAATTGCGGCATCACAGCAGAAAACAACAGTAGATGGGAACCCAAATGATCAATTAGCATGATCAATTAATTACAATTACAATTAAGTACAAATAGAAGTGTAGTGTACACACACACACCTATCTGCATGATACATCTCATACAGTAAATTAACTACAGCAAAACAAAATCCTAAACATGTATTTTACATGTATTTCGGGTTTTGCGTGCGCGTGCATGTGCGTGTGTGTGTGTGTGTGTGGTTTGTGAATTTCAAAGTAATCCATCAAAGCCTGTACGCAAAGGACGCAAAGCTGTCCTTATCGTGGACGGACTTCCTGTTTTCCGTGCACAGGGCCTGTTCTCCGAGTACATCGAGCTCCTGGTGCAGTTTGGCTACTTCAGCCTGTTCTCCTGCGTGTACCCGCTGACCGCCGTGCTGCTGCTCATCAACAACCTGACGGAGATCCGCTCGGACGCCTACAAGATGTGCAAGCTCTTCAAGAAGCCCTTCTCTGCCCCCGTGGCCGGCATGGGGGTCTGGCAGGTCAGCCCCCCCCCCCCTCCCTCCTCGCCCTGCGCTTGGGCGTCACATCGACGAACCTTTACTGTAGTATCACATCAAGACAATACATACAGAACCTTCACTGTAGGATCACATCAAGACAATACATACAGAACCTTCACTGTAGGATCACATCAAGACAATACATACAGAACCTTCACTGTAGGATCACATCAAGACAATACATACAGAACCTTCACTGTAGGATCACATCAAGACAATACATACAGAACCTTCACTGTAGGATCACATCAAGACAATACATACAGAACCTTCACTGTAGGATCACATCAAGACAATACATACAGAACCTTCACTGTAGGATCACATCAAGACAATACATACAGAACCTTCACTGTAGGATCACATCAAGACAATACATACAGAACCTTCACTGTAGGATCACATCAAGACAATACATACAGAACCTCCACTGTAGGATCACATCAAGACAATACATACAGAACCTTCACTGTAGGATCACATCAAGACAATACATACAGAACCTTCACTGTAGGATCACATCAAGACAATACATACAGAACCTTCACTGTAGGATCACATCAAGACAATACATACAGAACCTTCACTGTAGGATCACATCAAGACAATACATACAGAACCTTCACTGTAGGATCACATCAAGAAAACACATACAGAACCTCCAGTGTGGGATCACATCAAGAAAACACATACAGAACCTCCACTGTAGGATCACTTCATGAAAATACATAGAGAACCTTCACTGTTGGATCACATCAAGCCAATACATACAGAACCTCCACTGTGGGATCACATTAAGAAAACACATTCAGAACTATGGCCCATAGTTCTGCTAGATTTGGCATGGAAATCTGTCCTCAATAAGTAGTCTCTGGGCTTTACTGTTTAAATAGCATAGAACATGTTCACGCAATTCCAGGAGTAACCTCCTATTTGCTGCTTCTTGCGTATACTAGCGTACATTTGAAGCAATGTAACCTTATGCATGCGTATTTATTTGATTATTTACTCTCCGTGTCTCTCCTCACTACAGATCGCGTTTGAGGTCCTGAGCTTTGTCTCCGTCATCTCCAACTGCTGGTTGCTGCTGCTGTCGCCACGGTTACAGGCGCTGGGCCAGGAGAGCGGCGTCACCGGCACCAACGCCCTGCTGGTGGCCGTGGCGCTGGAGGTGACCCCTGACCCCTGAGATGTCAGACTCCTGAGGGACTGATGTTAGACACCTGAGGGACACCTATCCCGGGTCCCCCTGGGTGGGCCCCTTTGATGCACACCAGGGGCCCCCGGGTGGCAGAGTGAACTGGTGGAGATAAGTCTGCCACCCTGGGGCCCCTGGTTCATATATAAAGGGAGCAGAGCTGTGATGAGGGTTATGAGTGTTGGAAGGCTCTACATGGCTTCACTCTAGACTGGGAACCAATTATCTCTGGGCTTCTTCTTGAAGCCGTGTCACTGTTGTATGGTGATGTGTATACAAGTTTTTAGTTAACATTATGATTTACAGGTTGTACTGTTGACTGCTTGGGGTAGTTATATCCATGAATGTTTCTGGGGGCTGTAATATTATGTGTGTGTGTGTGTGTGTGTGTGTATGTGTGTGTGTGTGTGTTCCAGCATGTTCTGATCTTGATCAAGATGGTGCTGGCAAAACTGATCCCAGACGAACCGGACTGGATCCGAGTCAAGCGGGAGCAGAACGAGTTTAAATCAATGCAGGCCTTAGGACAGCAGGTACACACACACACCCACACACACACACACACACACACACAAACACACACACACACACACACACACACACACACACACACACACACACACACACCTGGAGTACTCCTGCAGTATTGATGGGATTCCATTAAATTTTCAGTAATATCACCTCTGCTACTATTCTTGCTGATATTTTTGTATCATATGATATGATGTGATACCGCTATCAAGTCACAGCACTGAATGTACCCAAGTATAGCTATAGCCGTTATCTCATGTAAAACTCTTAAAGGCAACCACTCACAGTTTGAAGTTCTCCAAAACTCAGCTGACCTCTGACCTCTCTCTCTCTCCTCCCCCCTCTGCCCCCCCCCCCCCCCCCTTCCCTCCCTCTCTCTCTCCTTCTCTCTCTCTCTCTGATCCTTCTGACCTCCCTCACAGAAACATTGAAAGGGATTGTGGAGAGTATTTGGCAGGAGTGTGCGCTGAGTTTCACTTCTACATTCACTCTCACTCGGTGCCACGTAGCTAGGCAACCGGTGGAGTGTCACCGCTATCAGGAGTGTAGCCCGTACACACTTACATCCTGCTGTCAGCTAGCAGTGCTTCAGCGCTAACCCCATGCTAACGCTCGCATGCACACCCATCGTTGAGTGGATCCTGTAGAGCCACAGAAGATCATGCGATCAAGAGGCATGAAGTGTTGACTGACACCCGCGTCTGTAGTGCTTGTGTGGTGGAGTTTAGAGAACCATTTTGACAGGACATTTCTATTCGTTTTCTTACGGATGGCGGGCGAGGCCCAGGGTAGACACTACTGTTACTTTTTGCTTTGTTACTGACGGCTTTGTTACTGACTGTTACTTTTACTACTATTACTACTGCTTGATGATATTGTTACTTCTGATAGCTGAAGTTATAGTAAGAGTTCTGGCGTTGCATTGATTGCGCACGGCCGCGGCCACATCCTGTTACTCTACATGTAGTCGTGCACTTGTCCACTTTGTCCAGACAGAAGAGAAAGTTGGGTATGTGCAGAGGGGAGGGGAGGGGCGGAGAGAGGGAGGGGATATTGCATTCTCATCTGGGCAATCTGGGCATTGTAGTTTCTAGAAGCCTTGAAGTATTTGTAATGGTGCTGTGTTTTACCCACGTTGTTTTTCATTTTCGTTTTATTTTTTTTAATTTATTTTTGCGTAGTGATTCTGTGTGCTTGTTGTCCGCGTCTGTCACGACACGTCACGTCACCTGAGGGTTGACGTTGATGCTGAAATCCCCGCAACCCTCACGATATACTCATGTTCCACCCAACCACACCACTTCCTTTGATGACATTGCACGTTCACAGACTTCTCTGCAGATCAACCAAAAATATCTTTCCCCAAAAAAAGGTCGATAAGATGCCTTATCAAACCCACATGCAGAATCTGGGGGTGTGAGATTCCAGGGAGCGACCGACTAATTGTGTAATGCCTTGCTATTTTATGAATGTGTTCTTTTACCATATATTTTTATACTTTGAGTATTTCAGGAGTTGTTTGCCTTAAAAAGATGCTGTACTTGAATGGGGTGGTATTACACTTGCTAAGAAATGTTATTGAAAAATTAACTGCTGGCATATTGTAGTTATATATATATATATATATATATATATATATATATATATATATATATATATATATATATACAGTATATATGTAAGTTGAACAGGCAGTGAATGAAGATTGACTGATGTTGGATCTAGTGATCCAACCTCCTGCGAACTGCTCCTGGGCAAGGCACTAGAGAAAGCGGTTCTATGCCCCAGCTGACCTGGACTCCTCCTATGCATCGTGTATGCAATAAAGCCCTGAATGTTACAGAACATATGAGGAAATGTACTATTCATAGGCTTTTGTAAATTTACAATAAACGTGGCTTACTTCTCCTTTACTACTGCAAGTTTTTCTTTACATTATATAATGATGTGCTTTTTCCATCAGTGTGGCTTTCAAGAGTTAAATGCAGGATAGACATTCCACAGAGCTTTTATTGGAGATAAGTCCAAAGCTTCTCTCAGGGAAGGTCCAAATGTACCTTTATATAGTTTAACTGTCAAGTCTAAAGAAAGATGGACTATAACTGACTTACTTAATGTGGACTATGAGCGCAACAGTCTCAAAACGGAAAGCTGCCTCAGAATCCAGATATAAATAAAAGTTTTTCCACCGGATGACAGATCGTCATAGACGCTGTGCTCCCGAGGGTCAAATCACCACACAGCACACAGGGACGTTATTTAAAATTTTAATAAATAAATACATAAAAGGTTAATCTCTCTGTGAGAGAACATACACAGGACACGCCTCGAAGTGAGGGCTGCATTTACACAGGAGCAGAAACGCCAAGAAACACCAGGCTGCATCTTCTGGTCATACTTTAAACTTTTTGTGTTTCGTTCACTGGATGTGTGGATCCCCCCCCTCCGCTGTCTTCGGAGGCAGGGGGCTGTGGACGCATAATTCATGAAGTAGAAATAACCAACAGAAAGTCTTTGTCCCTGTGTAAATGGCCACCAGTCTTAGATATATAGCTTTTAGCGAAGAGCTATTTCGGGAGGACTTCAATTTGGAGAATTTCTAGCTTATTTTACACCCTTTGGCCTTTTACTGTGTGTGTGTGCAACACGTTCTCTACATAATAAAATACTATGCAAGACAAGTCAAACTTGAGGATGGTGAAAAAATACCAAACCGCTCCGAGGTATTGTGGAAAACAAAAAAAAACGAAACAGTGCAGGAAACGAGTGGTGAACGGCTTCTTCTAATCGAACCCGCGCTCATGCCGGTTCCTACGGTTACGTAACGGGGGCCGTGTCCGGTGACTTCCGGGACACGCGGAGGTATATCGTGAGAGAAACAATAACAACGGCCGTCTCCTAGCAACTACCACAAAGCTCAAACACTTTCCGGATGTCACGTCTACAAAATAAAACTGTCGTGAGCCCGATAATGTTAAAAGCTTTTCTAGTATCTATGAGAATACTTAAATAGATTACATGGAAGACCTGCATCCCCATCTGAACTCAAGGATCGACGCCCCGCTTACAGTATTGTACACGACATTATGAAAAAAAAAACACGACGGATCCTGATTGACCTTTCAAGACAAAAAATATATATATTAATCCAAACCGACCATCTTGTAACAGCCTACGTCATGAAATAAAAACGCTCTGCACCTTTAAAACTCCTGAATCGACTCAAGACGGGGACTTCTCTGGTGAGAGGCCGGTCACGCAGAGGTAAACCCCCCGCCCCCCACCTCCCCCAGAAGGCTATCCTGTAGCGAGCAGAAGAAGGTAGGGCGAGAACAGTCGCATGTACACCGTGGTGGAGCCCTCCTCCCGGTGTTCACGTTGAACAGACTCGTGTCTTTACCACTGGGGGAATGGGGAGGGACGACAGCAGACACAAAGCAAGTTCTTCCCCCTGTGGCTTTGGGAGCCGTGTCGCGGATTGATGTGAGCCTGTGACACGCTGAACATAACAAGGGTGTCATCACACACACACAGCCCCGCCAGCAGCTCCCAAAACGGCTCAGAGTGGGGCCGCCGCCTGTTAGAATGACTCTTTACGCTGTCTTCTCTGTGGGGTTTTTTTCTCTCTCGCCAACGTCCCTAGGTCCAGTGTTGGCGATGGAGAATGGAGCCCGTCTATATTTAATGACCGGTACACAAGCTCCACTCGACAGAAAGCTGAACACAGAAACACACAACAGGGGATCCAGCAGCAACGTATTTAGTGTGTGTGTGTGTGTGTGTGTCTTTGTGTGTGTCTGTGTGGTGGATTTTTTGTCTGCCCGCAGTGTTTCTACCTGTAACAAGGGAGCTTCTGTGCGAGCATGTGTGTGTGTGTGAGTGCGTCTGTGTGTTTGTGTGTGTGTGTGTGTGTGTGTGTATGCATGTGTGTGTGTGTGTGCGTGTGTGTGTGTGTGTGTGTGAGTGCGTCTGTGTGTTTGTGTGTGCGTGTGTGTGTGTGCGTGTGTCTGTGTGTGTCCGTGTGTGTGTGTGTGTGCGTGTGTGTGCATGTGTGTGTGTACGTGTGTGTGTGTTTGTCTGTGTGTGTCTGTGTGTGTGTGTGCGTGTGTGTGTGTGTGCGTCTGTGTAATACTATGTGCATGCAATCAACTTGTGAAAGTTGTGTGAGTAGTGACGCCACACTTGGGCCCCATCCAGGGGGCAACTTGCTCACATGCTCAAGGGGCCGTGCTCTTGAGTCACAGAAAGAAACAAAAAAAACGTCGTCGACGCAAGTCAACCCGTCGGTGGCGACCGCCCCTCTGCTACGGTTTGCGTCGGACCTTCCAACCTCCATCCCATTGGTCCGATGGCACCACTGTGGCCGTCTGATCCCGTCCCCTCACTCCGGGGTCCGTCCGGGCCCTCCCTGCGGTGGGCAGCCCGCGGGCCGCCACGCTGTCCCGGCAGGTCCCCCCCCCGTCCCCCATCCCCGTCAGGTGCCCGGCGGGGGGGCCGGCCTATAGCACGTGGCAGCAGTTGTACTGGGCCAGCGGCAGCACCTTGGCCTTGCTGTGCGTGGGGATGTTGAAGGCCAGCGCCTTCTCGCACAGCGGGAACTGAAACAGCCGCTCCTTCAGCTTGACGCCGCGCGCCTTGCCCGGCTCCGTCCGGCCCGCCGTCTCGCACCCCGATGCATTGTGGGCCGCCGGGAGCGCGTCCCTGAGGCAGCTGTCCGTCCTCTCGTCCGCTCCGTCGTCCTTGCCCGCCGCGTGTCCGTTGAGGCTGAGCTCGGAGGGAGAGGAGGAGGGGAGGGCGGAGAGGGGGGCGCAGGTTTGGGGCGGGAGACGTACTGGCGTGTTGGTGTTGTTGTTGGGCTCCGACCCGGGGCCGGCGGCGGGGTCTGGCTCCCCCTGGCAGCACTGGACCCCCATGAAGCGGCTCCGCGGCTCCGAGGGGGGGGGCTCCCCGACCGCGCCGCGGCTGACCACCTCGTTGCCGTTGGCGACCGGCTGGTCCGAGATCACGCGCCCCGCCGGCCCGAACCCCGTCCCCCGCTTGTCCGCCTCCCCTTCCCACTCGTCCCTCATCTGCCTCACCTCTCTTTCCTCCTCCTCCTCCTCTCTCATCTCCATGGAGCCGGCTGACTCCCGCAGCTCTTCCCGGCCAGTCGCTCCCCCGTGACTGTCTGGCAGCTTCAGCGTCACGGCGGCCTCCTCCTCCTCCTCCTCCTCCTCCTCCCTCAACGTCAAGTGCCCCGGGGCCCAATGTGACCGGCCGCCTTCCTGCTTCTCCTCCTCTTCCTCCTCCTCCTCCTCCTCCTCGTCTTCCTCTTCACAGATCTGCTGCAGCGCTGCGGGGGTCTTGACCCCGGGGGCCTCCTCGGGCGGCGCCCGCCTGTAGCCCAGGCTGGGCTGCCAGGTCCCCGGGGGGGGCTGCAGGGTGGGCGGCCTGGCGGCCAGCAGGTCCCCGCACTCGGGCAGCCCCGGGCGGATGGAGGCGGCCGACAGGGCGCCGGACAGCCAGTGGGGCGGGGCCTCGGGGCTGAGCAGGGCGTCGTCCAGCCCCGCCAGCCAATCGTGCGCCTCGATCTCGGCCAGCGTGGCGCGGCAGGCGGGGTCCTTCTGCAGCATCCTGGAGATCAGGCTGAGGAGGAGGAGGAGGAAGGCGGTGATGAAGATGAGGCAGAGGGACAAAAAAGGAGACGGTGGAGACCAAAACAAGAGCGAGAGGGAGAGACAAGACAAGCGAGACACAGTATTCACTATGAGGACACAGCATCAGTGATGGGAACATGACCTGACCCAGGACATCACCAGGAGCCCGTTGTGGGTGCTGCTGCCCTGAAGGAGAATCTGTCCCGACTATTTTCTGCCCTTCCTTGTTCTCACCAGCTAACCATGCGCCCCGGGGCCAAGTCATATGATGGCTGCTGAGTCAGATGTTTAAGGTTTGTCTTGAAGACTAACTGGATCTAATAGCATCTAAGGGGTGATTCACTTCGACATACAATCCCACCTTGCTTTATGGGTGGCGCTCTGGTCTGGTTTTGGATTTGGTCATGTGACCTTAAAAGCAAATGCAACTCAGCCCTAAACGATGTTTGTTTGTAATTATCTTGGTGAATGTTCCCGGCCGTTTGCGTGTCGGATGAGGTCAAACAAGCAAACGGGGAGTAGTTCAGATCTCAGTGACAGTGGAGGATGATCAGACACAATGTGTGCGCTCCTGTATATACGAAGTCTATCTGTGACAACCTACACTCACAAAAACGTCTGGACACGTACGATCATCAGAGGAAAATCAAAGTTAAGATCAGTGTTCTGAGGTGAATGCATCTTTAAGATTAAACCAGAACGCTGACCCATAGTGCTCTCAGTTTTTTTTTTTTTTTCGGTTTTAGAACGGCTGACTTCAAACTCTTGACAGGTTGAACCTGAGAAGCACGCGGCCTTGACAGGCTTCACGAGCCATCATCTATCACACCATGAAGAAGACAACATCTATCGCACCCTGAAAATGTGATGGATCAGGGAATTCCCCAGTTTCCCCCTTTGCTGTCTCAGTGCTTTTATTGGTCTGGTCTGTTCGTTTGCACGACGTCACCAGGGAAATGCCGTCTAGTGTTCACCAGACAGTCTTTGTCCCGGTGACAATAACAACAACACATGTATTGTAACAGTATATACATTGTTGGGATAAAGGTTAAGCTTTTATTTCCCATAGGGCCTACTGGCGCGACGCGCTTTGAACACGTGTCAATTCACATTGCAAAACAATGTTAATAAAGTTTATTCATCTTCATCTTAATGTTGGTATGAAGTGGAAATCTCACAGACTTCCCTTCGGTGACACCTTTGGCAAAAGCTTGTTCACGAGGATGTAAGCGTGTGACCCCGTGTCTGGGCTCTGTTACCGCCTGACCCCTGTGACATGGCGTGTGGCATTGCGAGGCACGATATCTGCCCCGATGGCCACGGCAGGTCTGACGTTATGAAATCACTCACATGTCCCCATAAATCACTTCCTAAATAGCCTCGGGTTAGGCATGGCTTCTGTTTAGGCGTGGGCTCTGTTTAGGCAGGTCGCGTGAGGCTGATCGTTGAGGTCAAATACCCACCGGGAGGGAAAAACCGCTTGCTATTTAATATAACCATATAAAGTCATTGGTTGCCATGATCTCCACCGATGAGATGACAGACAGAAGTCGCCACGGCGGCTGTGGGCGGAGTCACCGCCACGGCGCCGTGGCGCCTCGCGACTGGTGACACGCCGCGAGTCGCCGCGGTAACCGTGGTTAACGTCATGGCAACCGCACTGAGAGCCGGACTCCTGAAACCAAAACGACGCTTCCCGTTCCCCTGAAGTCCGGCCTCTTGCATGCATTGTCACTCCATACACTCTC
>JAXIVH010000013.1:7080555-7085555 GCA_036785325.1 Urophycis tenuis
TGTAAAAATAGTACCACCTGGCATTGAAAAATTGTAACTGATTCGCGATTCACAAGGAAAAAGGTTGTGCTCTGTTAAAAAGGGGGAACTCTTAGGTCAGTACCCAGCGACACAGACTTAAATGTCCTCGCCGTACTCTGGAAAGTATAAAGGGGAGAGACTGTAAAAACACAGACAACCCGAAGCAGAATGATAAAGCTATGTGTAGGTGGTTGTCATGGCTGTATATAAAACAAATACAACACAAGAGTCACCCGGAGAGTCCTGGTTTACGTATGTGTGTGTGTGTGTGTGTGTGGGACACTTTTGCCACAACGGCAGCTTCCTCATTAATATCTGTGTTTGGGGTTGTTGCTTTGGTCACACAGAATAACACGCATGATTTAGCAACCGTTAGCCACGCGTAGCCGGGCGCTCTCTGCGCTGTGCTGCTGTGCTGCGCTGTGTGGCGCCGTGCTCTGCTAGCGCTAACTAGCCTAATGTAACTCACCCACGGCCGGCGCGTGGTACTGCTCCCCCAGCAGGATCTCCGGCGCGGAGTAGGCCAGCGAGCCGCAGCTGGTGGCCAACATGGTGCCGGGCTGGAAGAGGTTGCTGAAGCCGAAGTCGGTGAGCTTGACGGCGCCCTGGCGCGGGAAGAACACCACGTTCTCGGGCTTGAGGTCGCGGTGCACCACGTGCAGCCGGTGGCAGTAGGCCACGGCGCGCGCCATCTGCGCAAAGTGCCGCTTGGCGGCGCGCTCGGCCACGCCCCCCTCGTGCCGCAGGATGTAGTCGTAGAGGTCGCCGCCCTCCGCCAGCTCCATCACCAGGTGGAGGGTGGTGGGCGTGTCGATGGCCTCGTACAGGCGCACCACGTTGGGATGCTGCACCAGCCTCATGCACCTGTCAATCACATCGCACGCCGCCCCGGGGGGGAGGGAGGGGGGGTGGGGGGGGGGAGGAGGGGAGGGGTTAGCGCCGTGGTGGTGTGTGCAGTGTGACGCGACCCAATCGAATCGGCCCTTCTCGGAAACCGCCCCCCCCCCCCCAATTAATTAATTAGTGGAATCGGCCTAACGAGTGTGTGTTCGTCCTCCGATGGCCCCTCTGTGCGGAGGGAACGCTGAACCGCGTGGAGCCGCATTATGGCGGAACGTAATAACGTAACGCAATCAAACCACGCTGCTGCTGCCGCCGCTGCGCCACAAAGCACCCTTTCCATCGAAATGAACACATTGACGTCAGAGCAGCAGGACAAGACAGGCCGGGGCCAACGTGACGCGGAGAGGCACCGTGTCATGTCTGCTGGGCGGGATCTAGGTGGGCTTTAATCTGATCACATGTGCTGCGAACACGAAGGGCCCTCCTGGGAGCACTCCGCTCTGAGCAGAGCTTTGTCTCCTCGTCCCCCCCCCTCCCCATCGCCCCCCCTCATGAAACCTCATGGAACAAAAAGTAAGACATGTGAGGGTGCTCTTGAAGATCTCTCCCCCCCCCCGCCCTCCCTCACCCCCCGGCGCCTGCAGCTGACAGCCAGCAGGCCCCCTCTGTCGGTGACAAGCCCTCGGTGAGTCGGTACCTGACTTCCTGCAGGAGGTGGCTGGCGGCCATGGCGTCCAGCTTGGTCTTGTCGATCATCTTGATGGCCACCAGCTGCCCGGTGGATACCTGGCGCGCCAGCTTGACCACGGCGAAGTGGCCCCTGCCCAGCGTGCGGCCCAGGTGGTACAGCCCGCTGAGGTCCGCGCGCCCGGAGACCGCGCCGTGGCGGTCCGGGCCGGGGTGGTCCGGGCCGGGGTGGTCCGGACCGGGCTCCATGCCTGACACGGCGACGGTACCGACCGGGTTTCAGGAGTCAGAGACAGCGGAGGGGAGGAGGAGGAAGGGGGAGAGGAATGGGGGAGATAGAGGTAGGAGGGGGGGGGGGGCGCCTCTCTCTAGAGGCTTAGCGGGGGGGGGGGGTCTTCACTGCTGCCGGGCGACCTGGAGGGAGAGGAGAGACTCTGGGTGAACACAGAAGAAACACGCCCTCCGGTGTGGCCCGCTGCAGTAAGTGCTCGGGGACCAGCTGTGTCATAACAGTCAACAAAACAATAACAACAGGGCAGAAATGTGCAACTTCATTAGAGCTAGTGCTAGCCTTTGCCATAGATCGAAGTAAAGTGGAGCAGAGATGAGTAGAGTAGGGTAGAGCCGAATGGAGCAGAGCAGAGAGTAAAAGTATGGTTGTATTGTGTTTATAATATGGATGTTCTGGTTGCATCTTGCCTAATAACTATCTAGCACAAAAGGCACTCTATCCAGCACAAAAATCAATACTGTAACAAGATACCATAATGTATTTGTGTGTGTGTGTGTGTGTGTGTGTGTGTGTGTGTGTGGTGTGTATGTGGTGTGTGTGTGTGTGTGTGTGTGTGTGTGTGTGTGTGTGTGTGTGTGTGTGTGTGTGTGCGTGCCATTAGTTTTAGCCTATGGAGTCAGATTTTAGCATTAGATAATGACCTCATCTGAAGTTCCCCATGGGTACTTGTCACCAATCACAATCACCAGTTTTGCTCTAATTCATCCAATCAATCACACTATTCTCAATCACCATTGTCATCATCTTCATTGTCCTGCTTGTCCATGTTGATTGCTCGTTGCAATGGTCATAATCAACATCAACAGCGTTGTCGTCGCGTCGTCGTCATGTTATTGTTACCACGATGAAAGGTAGCCCGTAATAACAACTGCCCTTCTCAAAGACACCTCGCGCAGACTCGCGGAGACACAGCGGACACAGGCCATGTCTTATTCATTCCTATTCTGCAAAAACAACCACGAACAATACGCCGTAGTAATAACAAGGTATGCGGTGGCATTCTGCCATCCGCGGCCTGTTTGATTCACACGGGCAAGTGTAGGACCATTGCTTAACGGGCACGCATTTTCTCGGCAACACATGTGTTGACGCAAATGCCTCTCTACTTCGTCGCAACTGCGGTCCAGAGTTGATACATACGCATCCGCGTATGCATCATTCTGCCTCGTTCAGTACCCCAGCGTGCGGCTGGTAATAACAGTGGCAAACCAAACACTGAGCCGAATTCAAACCACGCGTTGTGAAAACGATACATTATAATGTGCAATGAAATAAACAACTACTTACCATCGTTTCTGAATAGTCAGTGTATTTACGCAATAGTCCCGTCAGCTTACAGCCTATGGCACTTTTGTCTAAAAATGCACAGAAATGTTGCATGTGCTTCCTCCTCGCAATTCATATTCCATGTTTTACTTTCATACTTTTACGTGACAGAGTGTCGGGGCTGAATTCATGCTGGAGTCTGACTCAGATCTCAGATGGTTTCCGCAGGGAGAATGAAGAGGGGTAGCGGCTGGATCCAACGATCCGAACGTACAGTAGGCGGTACCTATTGCCATTGCCAACCAATCACTGCTCCGGTGGGCGTCACCTCTCCCGTCACCATTCAATTCGATTAAAAAAAACTTAATTGTCATGGAAAATGTACATCTGCACGGCAAAAGCAGTTAAAAATATTGAACAAAGTAGAAGTAACAAGTATGACAAAATTAAGAAGACTAAGTAAAATATTGATTATCAAAACAAGCACAATGCAAAAATAAAATAAGTAGTGGTTAGTGGGTGAATCAAACTATTTCCTAGAACCGGGCGACACAGAATCAGTCTTTACCGTCGACTGTATAAAGGTACCCCTCTCCGTAGGCACTATTGACTGTACGTAGGCCTACAATGTAGACGCACAATATAACGATATAAAATGAAAGATATAAAATGCTACAAAATGTAAATTATCAAATATACATAGATACAGATGTTGTGTAGGTTAATTGCGTTTGCAGCAGTGCTATAGTAACTTCTTATAATAAACATTACAGTACAGCAGCTCCCTGATGCAGTGGGTGGGACCTTTCGCCGTTACCAACCAATCGGTGAATGCTCGGTCACAGAGAGGCGCCGCCCACAGTGTACGTCCGGACTCTTGGATGCAGCAACTACCAACGAAGAGCGTGCCATGCGCGTCCTCGTCGGTGTGTGTGTTGTGTGTGCGCTTGCCTTCCTTTTGACGTCAATGCATTCCAGCTCGCTCCCGATTCAACGACGGACCTCTCCTCTCGGCTATGAATAGGAAAGCGAGAGGGGAGAGTCCCCCCCCCCCCCCAATCTATGTATGCACCTGGTTGACCTAGTGAGGCCGTGCCCTTTCCTCCATATTATTGACGTAACATTCCCATTTTGCAGTACAGATCTGTTGAAATGTATTACTTTCCAATTGGCCATTTTAAACTGTATCTAGAAAATGGCTCCACCTAGTGGTCAATAGTATGCACTGATCTTCTTACGGTGATTATTTAAAAACCCATTTTTTCCTCCTGACTACTATCATACACAGTAACCGAGCAGAAACGGGCCCAATCAGCTGAGCAGCAGCCTGTGCAGTGTCATCCCAGTGAGAACACAGAGTCCTCTGTAGGTCACTGGGGTGAGCAGCCGGATCCCGGAGCCATACCCTGATACACTCTTACCCTTGTTCTCCATTATGTTCCACTAGCAGAACTAGTCTGGCGATGCGCTCTCACACACACACACACGCACACACACGCACGCAAACGCACGTACACACACACACACACACACACACACACACACACACACACACACACACACACACACACACACACACACACACACACACACACACACACACACACACACACAATTTACACCTAACTATAGTCAGACAATCAAGCAATGGTAGTTTTCTGGGAAACAAAGTTTCACCCTCAAGAAGATATGGAAAAATGAGCAATGTAATGGCACAATGTATACACTAAGTGGCAGTAGAGGCTCTATTTATGTCTCCTTAACCCCGAAAGAGCGCCTTCTCTCTGACAAACTGGAAAGAGCGCCTTCTCTCTGACAAACTGGAAAGAGCATCCTTTGCCTTGGCTTCCATTTATGAAGCAAAGAAAGGAGGCGAACATTTTTGTTGACA
>JAXIVH010000013.1:7090555-7095555 GCA_036785325.1 Urophycis tenuis
AGCATGTTCCTTATTAAATACAGACTTGAGTACAGACTTCATCGGTCCACCTGGCCGTTCAAATGCCAAACGACTGGCCGGCTCGGACCACCAGCCTCAACACCTGGACACCCCCTGGTGAGCGCTGCTTCACTGTCGCAGATGGAGATGTAGATTTAGATGGTCATTTAGATTTACACATTTACTTTCCTCCCTATGAAGTAACGTCCAAAATATACTGCCATAGAGGCTCTGCCACTCCTCGCCGTGCTCTGTGTTGATATTCCAACATGTTTTGTCGATGTGTACATCTCAGCTTCTCTATGGGATCTCTATCTATCTCTCGGTGTCAGAGTCCTGTCCTGATGATCACTCTCATTGGCTGAGGGACATCCACCGTGGTGAGCAGGGTAAAGAGGGGCCCACTTCAAACTATTTCCAGCGATATATACTGTATATATAGATTATTGTTTGTTCATTTATTCGATTGTGTGTGTGTGTCTGTCTGTGTTTCAGGGGTTGTCTGTCTGTCTGTCTGTCTGTCTGTCTGTCTGCCTAGGGGTTTGCTGGATATGCCCATGCTCCCCATGTTGTAGACGTTGAGGATATGTGATGAGGAATAAAAGAAAAGAAAACTGACGTTTTTCGTTTCCTTTTCCACGCCGAGACCGTCCAGACCTTCTGGCCGTCGCTGTGAAAAGGGACTCGCGCCTGTGAACTCCAACTATATTCACACCCCCCCACGCCATGGGAACCCAGCGTCTTCAGATGGCCAGCTGAAGCTTGCTGAGGTTCCTCTGGTGCATGTTGTGGTGCCGGACAGCTCATCAGACCGGGCAAACTTCTTCTGGCAGTTGGGCCAACGGCAGTTGAATGGCTTCTCACCTGATCGATCGGGGTAGAGAGGGAGAGAGAGAGAGAGGAGAGAGAGAGAGAGAGAGAGAGAGAGAGAGAGGAGAGAAGAGAGAGAAGAGAGAGAGAGAGGAGAGAGAGAGAGAGGAAGGGAAGAGAGAGAGAGAGAGAGAGAGAGAGGAAAGGAGAGAGAGAGAGAGAGAGAGAGAGAGAGAGAGAGAGAGAGAGAGAGAAGTGTGTATGGTAGATAGAAGAGGGAAGGTAGAGGAAGGATGGCTGAGAACATGGAGGGATGTGTGGTAGAGGAATTGGAGTAGGATGGATACAGAAAGAAGGTAGGTATATAGACAGAAGGTAGGTTTATAGACAGAAGGTAGGTATATAGACAGAAGGGAAGTATATAGACAGAAGGTAGGTATATAGACAGAAGGGAGGTATATAGACAGAAGGGAAGTATATAGACAGAAGGTAAGGTATATAGAACAGAAGGGAGGTATATAGACAGAAGGTAGGTATATGGACAACAGAGAGACAGAACACAGAGGATGTTAGCCTGTTACGCCAGCACTGTGATTGAAAGGGAGAATGCAAGCTCTTTTGAGATCCTCAGCACAGATCTATGATTTCTAGAATCTAAATCATGTGTAGTCAATTTAAATGTGCTGCTAAAATGTGGATGTGGAAGATGTGGAAAAATAAAAGTTTACGCACTTGTTTTACCTGTATGAGTCCGGGTGTGTGTCTTAAGGTGGTCAGACCGAGAGAACTTTCCTCTCACACGTCCTCGCATTGGAACGGTTTAACTCCTAAACACACGTAGGCAGGCGCACACACACACACACACACACACACACACACACAACACACACACACACACACACACAGGCACGCACGTACACACACACACACACACACACACACACACACACACACACACACACACATGCAAGCATGTACGCACACGCACACACACACACGCATACATCAGCACCAAAAACCTCATACAACCCATCAAACGCGCACGCGGACACACACACACACACACACACACACAGGCAGAAATATGCACACACAAACACATACACGTACACAGGGAGACAGAAGAACATTGTAGAGCAAAGACTCGCAGGGAAGCCATTCCAAAGTGGTACAGCTCTGACCGTCTCCATCACAAAGACCGAGTGCCCCGAAGTGCACCAACGTGCACTACAGCACACGACAGGCGCACTACAGGAACACACACACAAACAAAAGAAACGGAAAAGTGATCGCCATGCAGTTGGGCGTTGAGTCCGAGGCGGGGGAGAGAGGGGAGCGGGTGAGTAGGGGAGGCGAGGGAGGTGACAGTGGAGGAGAAGGGAGGGATTATGAGGAGAGCAGGGGGTCCACGGGGGGCAGGGGGGGGGGTTCTGACCTGTGTGTCTCCGCTGGGTGTCTCTTCAGCTGGTCGGAGCGGGAGAACCTTCTCCCGCAGTCTGTGAAGTCACACTGGTAGGGCTTCTCCCCTGCAGGGGAGGGAACGTGGTCATGAAGCTGAGCATCGCCTCAGCGCTTTGTTTCAGGACGGGGCGCACACGCGGACACGTGGAGGAGACTTCCTACAAACAGTGCATCCATTCTCCACGGCTGCACCACTCACTATACAGGACTCATTACAAAGCAAACTTCAATCGTTTGCAGGGATATCAATGTTTGTCAATGTTTGATCAAATTAAATCAAACAAAATCTAATACAATCAAATATAATCTAATCAAAACAAGTCAATTATAATATAATACAATATAATAAATCGGACATAATCTTATAAAATCTAATCGAATGTAAACTAATCAAATCAATTGTAATATAATATAGTAAAATAAAAGAAGATAACAAAATGTAATGTAATGTAATGTAATCTAATTTAGTGTAATGTAATCTAATGTAATCCATTGTAATGTAATCCAATGTAATCAAGCCAGTGGTAGGAGGTAGGAGGTAGGAAGTAGGAGGTAGGAGCTAGGAGGTAGGAGGTGTGTGTGTGCGAGGCCACATGGCCCACCTGTGTGTTTGCGGCTGTGCATCTGCAGGTGGGACAGCTTGAAGTAGCGCTTGTTGCAGCCGGGGTACGCACACATGAAGGGTCTCTTCTCACTGGCCTCTGACCTCACGATGGCCGGGGCGATGCCCGGGACACGGCGCACATCCTGTTCACACACACACACACACACAGGCGCACACACACACACACACGCAAGCACACACACACACACACGCACACACACACACACGCACACACGCACACACACACACATGCACACATGCACACGCACATACACATGCACACACACACACACGCACACACGCACGCACACACATGCACACACACAAACACATATGCACACATGCACAAACACACCCACACACATGCACACACACTACACACACACACACACACACACACACACACACACACACACACACACACACACACACATACACACACACACACACACACACACACACACACACACACACACACACACACACACACGCCCCCCACACACACACACACACACATACACACACATATTAATACAGAAAACACTCTTGCATAATCTGGCAGGTACATAAACACAACAGCATGATTTAAACACAGACAGATCAAGACACGATTGATACAAATGACATTTTGGATGTCAACAATTAAGAGTGTGAATTCTAATTAAGATCATTATGATGGAATGGCCAATTAAACGTGTGTTGTGTGTGAATGAGCTTGATTGTGTTGAAATGATGATGATGATGATGATGATGCCTTAATTTACACAGGACTTGTCTGACCCCCTCATCACCCTCCCGGTGGCCCCTGATTAACTCTCAAATAGAGCGCTTAGTTACGCCTTTTACCACACCGGCCCATTGACCCGCACACACACACACACACACACACACACACACACACACACACGTAAACACACCAAATATAATAAAATAAATGAATGAATAGATAATCAATCATAATAATTATAATGATTATAATAATAACATTATTCATTATAATATTACTACTGCTTATAATAACAATAATCATACTCCACATGTTTTTCTTGATACATGATTGATTGTGGGCTTTCAATGACACCAAACCCCCCTGCTCCTATGAACGACTAGTCTTTCCCCACTCACCCAAACTATGTGAGGATTAACTCTGGTTTACACCAAAGCATGCCTCCTGTGATTTACTGTGGCCCTCTCTGCCGTGGTCCCACAGCCCCTGCAACCCACCACTGGGGTGGATTCCCCCCCAAGTGACTTACGAGTGGAGGAGTTTCACATGCATTTCGAGAAATCGCTTAAGCCTTTTAAGCTTCCCGTACAAAACTGGACTTCCTTGGCTATGTGCGCGCGGCGCTCTTATTTTGAAGGGAGACAAAGAAGGGGATAGAGAGTCTGGAATGGAAGGTGAAACAGACCCTGGAAATAAAGAAAGACAGATTCCAAAAAGTTGTGTTGCGGACTAAGAGCGGGTCTGGAGAGTCTCTGGCCCTGTGTGTCCTCTCCAGTTGCTGACAGACAATAATTAAAATCTAATGATTTATTAACATGCTTGTCTTGTATGGAAACAGTATCTCCAGCTACCATATTGTGTGTGTCTGTGTGTGTGTGTGTGTTTCTCCACTAATGGGTCTATGGAAAGTTAGTCATCTTGCTCTTTAAAAGGCAACCTTTTAAAAACAAAATAAGTGTGTGTGTGTGTGTGTGTGTGTGTGTGTGTGTGTGTGTGTGTGTGTGTGTGTGTGTGTGTGTGTGTGTGTGTATGTGTGCGATTGGTTGTACGAGCCCCTATGTGTGTTTACGCTTTTTATGTGTATGTCTATGTCTCTGTGTTCATAGTGTGTGTGTGTGTGTGTGTGTGTGTGTGTGTGTGTGTGTGTATGTGTGTGTGTTTGGGTGTGTGTGTGTGTGTACTATACAGTATGTGCACAGGACTATTTCCTGTCCTAAGGGCCAGGTCATCACATCAGAATGACCTCTCTGGGCTGTTTCTTTCTCTTCCTCCATCCTCCTCTGTCAGTAACACATCTCTCTCATAGGAGTTGTATTGTTGACGTGTGGCAGGCATGTGTGGTGTGTGTGTGTGTGTGTGTGTGTGTGTGTGTGTGTGTGTGTGTGTGTGTGTGTGTGT
>JAXIVH010000013.1:7108967-7178270 GCA_036785325.1 Urophycis tenuis
GTTACATGAGTAGTTACACGACCCAAGTAGAACCAACGTGGCTTTTTACTTCAACTACTACAGGTAGTGCAGGTGATGGCGTGCAGGTCACGTTGGTTCTATTGACGGAAGTAAGAGGGGGAGGGGGAGAGGATCTTTTAGGAGTGATGATATTACTGCGCCGACGTTGAAGTGCTCCCAGGTGTTATTTCGCCAGACATTATAGTTATCCTTTTTTAGCTTAGAAAATTGCCATGTTTCATTTTGTGTAACCATACTTGGGTCGTGTAACTACTCATGTAATTGTATTTAAATAGGGAAAACGTGGAAGTGCTTGGTCGCTTCTAACTTCACCCCGTTTGGATCCTAAGGAATATACTGGGCTAAGCTACATGCTATCGAAGTAGCGCTATGCGCCAGAGCGATCGAGTGCACACACGAAAGTGAGAGAGGTATGTATCATATCGTCTAATATCAGGGAAGAACGTAGTTCAGTATGGGCAAACGGTGGCGTTTTCCTTTAAAGCGATTCTCGCACACGCACACATACACAAAGACATGCTTGTATGCAGTTCAGTTCCCTCAAAGAAAACAAATGATGTATACCAGGTTATGGGTGTTGTGAAGGTAAAAAGCAAAGCGAGTCACTTTTCTGCTCAAGAGCGCTGCTTGGTCAACAAAACACTCTCCACTTCCACACACAATCAAGCGACTGCAAGCGAGTTCACCTTTATCTTGCTTCTGTGACATCCCATCGCCTCCTCTCACAGCGAGCGGTCGAAAGTGACCGAATCGTGGACAAAACACCAAACAGGTGTGAAATGTACAAACCAGCAGGGAACACGATCTGGGTCAAGGTCAGAAGTGGTGTTGAAGGCTGTGGGGGGGGGCGGGGGAACGAAATGCTGAAAACATTTTTATTACGGCAACAATGGCCTCATTCACAAAAACAAAACACACTGTACTCAGTGACACCAGAGACGTGTGGGGGGGGTGTTTGCATTTGCAAAAGCAAAATGCATGTATCCATGACCAAAGATATGTGTGTGCTCGCCCACGCATACACACACTAACTCCCACTGTCTCTCTCTACCTCCTCTTCCTCCTCTCCTCCCCTTACAGGTCTCAGTCTCTCCAGTGATCTAAGGTTCCAGCGCTCCATCCTCGTCCTGCCCCCCCCCCCCCCCCCCCCCCCCCCCCCGTCACCCTGCTCATCACCAGCCGGGCCGGTCCGGTAAAGCCGTCCGGATGGGGGCCGGACCACCGGGGGCCGGACCACCGGGGTCCGGACCGACGGCTCTGCCAGGCGTCTGGGCGAGACGTCTTGGCAAAGGAAGCGAGGAACGTTGGAATGGATAGCGCGGCATGCGCAAGGTCAAACAGGTGTTGAGGAGTGTGTGTGTGTGTGTGTGTGTGTGTAGCTATCTTCTTCGACAAATAAGATACCAGAACATGTGTCGTTGATCCTCATTCATCCCGCGTGGGTTTTACAATGTTTCAATGTTTGCTTTGCAAAGAAAATTAAAAGGACAAATAGACTATCACTGCGTTGCCACATTGCGTGCGATGAATGCAATGTGTATGTTGTCGACTGAGTACCAGCTTCTCCCCTCAAGCCCCCTTCTACCCCCCCTCCCTCTTCCCCTTAAGAACTCCTTTGTCCCCCTGTCCGTCAAAGCCCCTAAATGGCAAGTTAGCCAGAGGCCCAGCCCCGTAAGGCAGCTTTGAGTTTGAACTGTAGTCTTTTCCATGTTGGCGAGGCTGCCTCATCCTGAATGCACATGTTATGACCACTGTTGTGATGTGTTGTTGGGCAACGGGCAGGCCATTGGTTGCTTGATGACGTGAAAATGTTATTTGTATGTCATTTGTATTTAGCCCTTCTCCAGATGCATACAGTATCTGCGGGTCCGCAGATACTGACGATAAAGTCCCTCGTCTCTGAATAGATTGAACTTTTAAATGACCTTCGATGTTATAGTTCAGAGTAGTTCACCACACGGGGAAAAGGCGAGGGGTGGGATGGCCCTACTCCACTCTACTCTCCTCCCTCACTGAACAATACCCCTGTATAAATATAGACCAGATATGTTCTAATGGTGGGTGGCTTCCAATACCGTTTTTTTTCTAGCAATCACTTAATGAAAATGATGACATTTTCCCACTCTGTATGAACGCACATGTGTGTGTGCTATGTCTGTGTGTGTGTGTGTGTGTGTGTGTCTGTGTGTGTGTGTGTGTGTGCGTGTTTGCATGTGCGTGTGCGTGTGAGAGTGATCCAGGGGATGGGAACCCTGTCTAACTCCTGTTGCTTCCTGCTGGAGTTTGGCCGCTCGGCAGCATTGCTCCCGGTGATTAAGTGCCAGACACATTCCTGCACTTTAATAACCAATGGGCTGACAGCGGAGTGATGATGGCGGGCTGTGGTTTTATTCATCAAGCATAACACCAGATTAGTCAGGCTGAGCGCTTGGGCCCTGGCCGACGCCGGCCTCCACGCACACACCGTTAATTAGCCCTGATATCCCGTGATGTACGCGCTTCTTATGATTCAATTCAGTCGTTTTAGACATCATTAAAACACATGGGGGTCGAGGCGTAGCTCGATGAGTGAATGAACAACAAACAAGGCTCAGAGGCGCGGTTAACGCGATACCCCTGAAGAGCGGCTCAGCGAGACCGCCCCAGTGTTGTCTCTCTCTCTCCCTCTCGGCCTCTTTATCTCCCATGTGTTTATTTTCTTTCCACCAGAGCTCCCTTGCAAAACACACACCAGAGAGAGTCTATTTCCAGTTCGTTACATGTTGATCTTGGAGGGCGGCCGGTACGCCACTTCCGATACGAAGAGAGCCGAAGCTAGCTAAATGACACGCCATTACGCTGTTATTTTCAGGGGGGGGTGGGGGGGGGGGGATGGAGAGAACAACAGATGAAAGGAGAGATTAAAAGAAGAAGAAAAAAATGGATGGAGAAAAGCCGTAGAGCTGCAGGACACTGAGATGGCGGGATGACCATGCAGGGCTGGGGGGCAGCGGAGCAGGAAAACCGGGCTGGTTCAAATCCTGTGACCTGCGACCTCATTTCTCCCACCCATCTGACAGGTCATTAAGAGTTGAGCCGGGCGTCATCAATCTGCCCCTAACTGATTACCGTCAGCCCCCGCCATCGCCCCCCCTCTGTGAATATTTATTTGAAAATAAAAAAAACTTTATCAATCATTGATGCACACGCATGATTATCACTGGACAGATATATATATATATATATATATATATATATATATATATATATATATATATATATATATATATATATATATATATATATATATATTGACGTTCTGAGGAAAAAATATTTTCAAAACAAAAATACTCCTAATAAAGGCAACATTGCAATTATCATGAACAAACAGAAGGGGTTGGGGGGAAAGCTTTGTGGAAAATATTTCAGGCAGATACAGGCCAGGCAGGAAGCAAGGAAGTCAAAGGGTTGACCCTTCTGGCCATCAATAAATCAGTTCTGGGTTCTACAATATGCGGTTCCACGGCATCCTGAATGCACGCGTCGCTTCCGTACGAAAGAGAACCAACGCTAAAAATGCAAACTGTGAATCGAAATGGAAACAAAGACTCGAGGAAGCTTGCAAATCTGCCGACAGCTACCAAAACGAACCGGCCCCACCGTAAAAGCGCACTGTGTAACGTGACCCCCCCCCCCCCCAGCAGAAAGGGCAGTAACTTCAAACCCCCCCCAAAAAACAGGACAGTAGTTGTAAATGGTTTCGTGTTTTCCGAGCGGACGCAGGCATGAGGGAGACGGGAGACACCTGCTGCTTCGCATGTCTTCCCACTTCCTCCTCTGTGGCTCTTCGTCTCGGATGGGAACGTCTCACTCGTCCTTGAGGGTCCCCCCCCCCCCCCCCCCCCCCCCCCCCACCCACCCCCACCCCCACCCCCGGTTTGGACGGCCCAGAGACGGTGTCGACCTCTGAGCCGAGCGGGTCGGCCACTTCATGTCACCGTGCACTTTGTTGACAACACCAATGTTCCCAGCGCACGCTCACATCACTGTGCAGTCGCTGTGAATGTTGGGGATGGACCCACGCGGCACACACACCGCTTTCCCTGCGTGGACATACCGGTGGGTTTCTGTGTGTCTATTGCATTTATATTGCAAATCAGCAACGCACATTGAGGAGTTTGATTGGATTGAACTCATTTGCCTTCTGGGCTGCCATAACAGAGAGACAGACAGACAGACAGACAGACAGAAATACTTTAATAATCCCAGAGGGAAATTGCTTATAGTGCTTGGTTGCGTATGACTACATAATAACACATCTCAAGGCCCTATGAGGCCCTCTACACAGAAACACACTCTGTGCTCAAACTGGCACACAGGGGGAGACACATATCTGCTCTGTCCTCACTCACACCTATTCACACCAAAGGGGTCCCGGCCCTCCGTTATGACACTTGTATACTAGCAATGGTTGACCTAGCAATTGAAATACTTGAAACCTGTTCTGGTGACTTTCTTACTGCATTAGCAGCAATGAAATGTTTCACCTTCTTATGACCAATGTACTCTTTGTAAGTCGCTTTGGATAAAAGTGTCTGCTGAATGCCCTAAATGTAAATGTAAATGTAAATGTAAATGTAAATGTAAATGTAAATGTATGACACGCGGCCCCTCGGACACGTCCCCCCCCAGCTGGGGGAGGCCCTCTCGGGGCCGTCTGGAGTGGGTTCCCCGGTGGCAGTGTGGGGGTACGGGGACCAGAGGGCCGCGGAGGGGCTGCAAACTGACACAGGCCGCCCTAATGGAACAACAACAAGGGGGGAGGAGATTTGTCTGTGTCTGCCACTCCGGCCCTGTGAAAACACGCCAACGTCCAGCTGTGTGTCCCGTTAATGGAGAGGATCACTTCTCCTCTGCCATCGTAAGACAATATATTGTAAGACATTTTACACCCTCTCTCTCTGTTTCAGCTGTTCTCTAAATGTTTTCGTAATCATAATGATTAATTATATCACTCATCATATTAACTATTAATTATTGTGACTTTTATTTCTAACTCGCGGGACAATGGTGGCTCAGTGGGTAGAGCGGGTGGACAGAGCGGGTCAGCCACTAACCGAAGGATCGGCGGTTCGATCCCCTCAATTCCGCTCCTCCAACTGTCCGTATGCCGAAGTCTCCTTGAGCAAGACACTGAACCCCAACTTGCTCCCTAGGTGCTTAACATAGCAGAGAGCAAATTTTGTTCCCATATCTAAAAAAAATCTACTGAGAAAGACCAAAATGTAATCTAATCTAATAGGAACACACTTAATATAAGCACTGAAGAACACTTCTCTGTCAATTGTTCAGAAAAGAATCCTACACACCAGTTATTGTGACTTTTAGTTCAAATTCGCTATGGTTACTTCTCTAATTGCTGCTAAGTTTCTTCTTCGCTCATGGCAGTTGAGTTTTACAGTCAGGGGCATAACCCGCGTGACAGAACCAGGGATCCCGTCCTCATCCTTAAAAGGATTTTATCACACCATATATTGCAGGGGCAAACCTAATCTTGGGGTAAATTACCCTGAAGATTGTTGAGACTGTGGATCATATCTGCAGAGAGTTCAAGCTGCGAGGTTCAAAGTGAAAACAAGACGCGCACAACGACGTTGTTAAGAGCTTAGAAGGCCCCCGATGTCCACTGCGTTTTAACGCTGACAAGTGAATGTATTCGCTGGGTAATAGATCTCGGCATGCCGTTCTGGACCAATGATTTAGGGCCCGTGCGTGCACGACAGAATGAGGTGAGGAGAGTGAGAGAGTAAGAGAGAGAGAGATAAAGTAAGAGAGAGAGAGGGGGAGAGAGAGAGAGACAGAGAGAAAGTGGTGAAATAAACAAAATGGTATTACTGAACAAAAGAGCAAGCTAATTAAAGTTAAAAAAAAAACAGAACAGAGAGTGAGATGGAGATATGTATCGCTATATATAGATATATATAAGTATAGTTATAGAGAGAGAGAGAGAGAGAGAGAGAGAGAGAGAGAGAGAGAGGGAGAGAGAGAGATCATTGTAGTGACAGGTTTATAGGATCCCTTGGAGTGCAAAGCAGTTCCCTGTGACACTGACCACTTACAAACCCACAGAGGGACTTACACCTGACACCTCCGGTACAGTGTGTGTCTTTCAGTGTGATTCTGTGCAATGTGTGAGCGTGTGTGTGTTTGGTTGTATATGTGTGTGTGTGCTGTCTGTGTGTTTGGTTGTGTGTGTGTGTGTGTGTGCTGTCTGTGTGTTTGGTTGTGTGTGTGTGTGTGTGTGTGTGTGTGAGTGCGCGTGCATGCGTGCGTGCGTGCGCGTGTGTGTCTAGGGCCAAGCCTGGGTTAAGACCCCTTGCTCTGGACCCCCCTTTCCCATCAATAACGAAAAAGACGTTTCGTGTCACAGAGAAAAAAAAAGAAAACAGAAAAAAGTTTGAAGACACCCAGACACACACACACACACACACTCAGACACACACACACACACTCACTAGCCACATTCCTGCCAGATATATAGGCATGAGCGGCCGGGCCCTGGGTCCGGGGGAGGGCCGTGTACCTATAAGAGGCTAAAGCCTTCCCAGGAAATCAGGACCGTATGTGCGCCGTGTCGGTGGTCCCCGCAGACCCCAGCCTCCTGCACGCCGCCTTCCATAAACTATTAGCAAACTATTAGCGCGGCTCTTCCCCCGGCCCTCCTCCCGTTCCTCTCCCTTTAACTGTTCCTCGTCCCCCCTCGCGCGAATCTCCCGCCCGCTCACCTCTGCCTCACCCCCCCCCCATACCCGGTCATCTCCCCCGTCATTCTCCCCCTTTTGGTCCAGACCGCTCGCTAAATCCTTCTCCTTTTTTTTTCCCTCCCTTGGCTCGTCCCAAAGCCTCCCGCGCTCCCCGGGGGTTCTGCCCCGGGGGTCCGGCTTGGGTCGTGTGGGGGTCCCCCCCCCTCCGCAGGGGGCTTCCCCATCGCAGGGCTCAAACGCAGACGCTTGGTCAAGTTTGCGGCGAGCGTGATGGGCGATGGACACGGGGGGGGGGGGGGGGGGAGCGAGGCCTGCGGCTTATTTAAGAGCCTGTAAATGTTGTGGAGGGTGACCTCTGACCTCTGACAGCGAGGGAAACATCCCAGAGGCTTTCTTTCCTCTGCCTCTCTCTCTCTCTCTCTCTGCCTCTCTCTCTCTCTGTCTACGTGCGTGTGTGTGTTCAACACAAGTGAATCACAGCGTAGTGTGACTTAGTCACACAGAGACTAGGCACTGCAAGGGGAAGGTGAAGCCCATTTTTATCAGTGTGGTGACACACACACACACAAACACACACACACACACAAACACACACACACACACACACACACACACACACACACACACACACACACACACACACACACACACACACACACTCTATATTAGGGCGTTAAAGACACTCAATAGTGATTTGTATTGGGTTCGAATTAAGATATGTACTTTTAGAGAACTTTTTCAAAAATAAATGAGTCTTATCTTTTTTCAATCACCTTAGATAAACGATTTAGGATTAAACAATAAATCCAACAATCCTCTGTTGAGAAAGCCAATTTTCACCCCTTGAACTATTTGTACGATTTCATAAATTACCCTAAAAGACTATGATCTAATCACCGGAGAACAAAATTAATATCAACAGAATATCCATCACGCATAAAACAAGCAAAGGGGATAACGACACCGAAGGAATCTACTGGATGCTGGTGCGGACGCGGCGCGGACGCGCTCGTCTTTCTTGCAAGATAATCGGCTCGTTTGAGTGTGCATTTTTTTTTTTTTTTACTGCGCCGCCAGGACAGCTGCTATGCCTCTCACTTCAAGGTCCGCGGTGCCAGGACTGCACTCAGCTCGGGTCCGACCCGCGGCCCCCGCGGCCGTCCCCCGCCGCAGATTTACTGTGGACGGCCCTCTTGAGCGAGAGAGGTATAATGTGACAAAAACCGTTGCCCCCCCGTAACCCGAGGGATACTCAACTATGTTTAGCACCGTAGGAGTCTATTTGGCTCACTGGGCTGTTTGAAACAAAAAAAAGGTTTCACTCCCCCCCTCCTCCTCCAGCGCGGTGTTTCAATAAATCGAACCAGTAAATCAGGACTGAATTCAAAGATTTTTTTCTCGCTCCAAAAAAAAAAAAAAAAGTGCGGGGGCTCTGAACTCTGAACGGTATCGTGCGGCGGACTGCGGTCATAGACTCTTGCGTTTGAAGCAGCTCGTAGAAAACGTGTGATTCGTAACGAGATCTCGCGTTCTTCGAGGCAAACTGCGAGCGGAGCACGCACAAAAATAAAACTCACATCAGCTGAGACCTCAGTATCCCCTTGAAGGACTGTAGCAAACGTGCGATGCGGTGTGAGCACATGCACGCGCGCGCGCGCACACACACACACACACACACATACATAATCAAGCGCACACGCACGCGTACACAGATACTGCAGGGGGATGCGTTGATGGAATGTGAATGTCAGCGCTCTCTTATTTACTCTCGATATAAAACAGTGAAGAGTAATTAACAGCAGGGATCCTCCCTGGCAAGAAGGTAATTGACTGTTTCAAAGTGCTTCACTTCATAACCCAGGCCAGCCTGTGTGTGTGTGTGTGTGTGTTTGAGAGAGAGAGAGAGAGAGAGAGAGAGAGAGCGAGCGAGCGAGAGAAACAGTGTACGGAGGAGAGAAACTGAAAATTTGTTTTAAAAACCATCTTTTTCCAAAGCAGTGGCCATAGCTCTTCCCCGCTGCTCCCTCCCTGCGCGGACAAGGGTCAGTGGCGCCGCGGGCCCAGACACGCCGAGACACTCTGCTGTTCTTTACGAGCGCATTAACATTCAGCCGTATTCATTATCAGTAAGTGTAGTGAGATGGACCTGGCGGAGGCCCCCGTGCCACCGTTAAGAGGTTAAGATGGCGGCTACGTGCGCGGAATGCCCGCCGAGGCTCCGCGCTCGGCGGGCTTCTGGGTCACTTCCGGGGTAGCGTGCGGTCGCCTGGTTTCCAGGGTGAATTTTAGTCCTACAGAATGAAACGACCAAACCTTCTCACTTTCGTTTTCATTTAAATGAGGCCTGAACTGTTGTTGATGGTGCCTTTTTTTTTTTTTTTTAACGGTAATGAAAGTGGTTCAGAGCGTTGACTGGGGTTCGTGGTTATGGTGATATACAGCGATGGCTTCAGTGAGTGAGAGCGTAGCGCGCCGTGCTAATCAGAGAAACACATGGGTTGGTGGACGCGTGGCACTGCTGTCTCTGCTGTTCGCCAGCTGCCTCTCTCGCTCTCTCTCTAGAACATATGCTCTCTCTTCTAACCTCCTCGTAGGGCACATAAACTTAACGAGAAGCGCGCATTAGGACACGTGGATCAGGGTTGATCTTTGTTCATTGTAGTTAATTAGGCTTTGGTGGCTAATTGCTCTTTGTTAATTTCTATGTTGACCGCGTGTTAATTGATTGTATCCGATTTCATGCCCCTTGGCGTTGTAAAGGCCCCCGATGAGCAGCCTTTGAGTCTGCCGCCGTTAAACCCTGGAGATGGGCAACCCTGATTGGTCATTTGGTTAATTGGTATTAATTAGCTTGTAAACAAATGCAAAGCCTTTTCCAGTTGTTAATCATCTCCGCGGCCTCTGTTGTGTTTATCGGTGGCTGCTAGACCTTTCCCAGTGGCTCCAAATGGAAGGTCCAGGGTTTGTAAATGTCATTGACTGCTGTTTCTTACACTCCAGGAACGCTGATCTCAAACAAAAGGTTGATTTAATTTTCAGGGTGTAATTAGAACACAGTCTAGGAAAAGAGTTTTGTTTAAAGGAGAACTGGTAAAATGAATATAAATGCATAACTAACAACTTTAACAAGATAACATAATAATAAATAACTAGAGGCTAAACTAGATTAAAACTGAACATCTGAACGATGACTATAACTTAGAATCGGAACAATAATGACACAATTTAAAGTTAATAACACATTACACACATCAGAACAGTCAGTCATAGAACGACCACAGCATCTCTGAAACGTGTGAGGAATGTTGGACATTCATGAGATTTCAACTCTCTGTTCGACGTCTCTTGGGCAGGCGTAGCCTTTCCGCCGAGAGGAACCGTTCGATTCTGGAGATCTGGGCTCGGAGAGACGACTGCTGGTTCTCCGGGGAGCTGGGAGGAAACAACTCTGATGCGGAGCTGGAACCAGGGCAAGGCCCGGCAGATGGGCCCGGAAGCCTGGTGGGACTTGGAAGAGACGCGGAACATGGTTTATGGTCCGACTCAGAGCTAACCATTTCAAAAGTCTGAACCACGTTAATAATAATGACCACCATGGCGAGGGAAAATGAACTCACCCATGTCCACCTCCCATCTCGGCAGAGAGTGATTGGAGGTTTGGTGACGCCAAACCCCTGTCTTCCTTTATTAAAGTAAATACAAAGGCGTCGTAACAGAGCTTAGAATGAAGTGTTGAAAGTGAAATGAAAAGAGTGAACTATTGTCACGGCGTGAACTTTCTGTGTCCATTCATAATGGCGGCGAGCGCTATGAAAAAACCCAGGATATCAGTTATGATTAGGACGAGTACACGCGGTGACTGATGCAAACGAGAAGCTGTCCCGGGTCCTGCTGCCTAATATTCAGGCTACATGGAAAGAAAAGTCGCGGGTCCTCATTTGATTTTCCTAAGCTTTCGAACCAGGTTTCTGTCTCCCCAAATTGCCAGCAGCTGGATCTTGTAAAGCGCACAGTGACAGTTTTGTGGTGATGGTAACAAAAGAGAGTGTGTGTATGTGTGTAGGGGATGGAGATAGATAGAGAGCGATGGATAGAGATAGAGCGAGAGAGAGAGAGAGAGAGAGAGAAAAAAATTACAAAGAAAGGACAGAGAGAAAGCGAGAGAGAGAGAGAGAGAGAGAGAGAGAGAGAGAGAGAGAGAGAGAGAGAGAGAGAGAGAGGGACTTTGGGAGACTGGATGAAGTCAGCAGGAAAAAGAGAGATATACATGATGAAGTGAGCGAGGGAGAGAGAGAGAGAGCGAGAGAGAGAGAGGGGTGATGAGGGAGCTGGCTAAAGAGTGAGTGGGTGAGAGTCGAGAGGTAACAAAGATTCATTAGTCAGGTCTGTCGCCCACAGCCCATCCATTCTGCATGCAGTAATGGGACGTGTCTGTTTGCTGAGCATACGTTGAATGTGGCCTTTCATTCCACACTTTCGCTCCAAGTCATTACAAATTGACTGTTCGAATGTTATTCAAAAATAGCTAGATAAACAAACCATGTTCAAATGAAGACTAAGTGCTTTGGTACCCTCTAAAAGAAACAACACCGAGGTTAAATTAATTATAGATATGCTTCGCCTTTTTGATCTGTTCCTGTTCCGTAATGCGAACAGAAAATGTTAAGTAAATATTTGGGGATGAGTTTGCAGATTGATCTCTCGTCATACTTTTCGCACATCTCACAGAGTAACCTCCGCGTCACTGCGGACAGCCGTAGCAAAACAGTTTGATCCACCGGTGGCTGCTCTCAGTATCCACCAGGGATCTCCGCTGCTCTCCACCGTGGCCTTCTCTGGTATTTTAAAAACCTCAAACCTTTCGCTCTCAGGAACACGCAGGCCTGGCCGCTACACAAACCCCCCCCCATGATCCATTCTGGCGCGCGGTGAAGCCTGATGGAAGTGGTCCTCACAGTGCAGAAGAAGGGGCCCGGAGCCCGGGCTGGAGTGTGATGGGAAGTTGCGCTAGCCTTATTAAAAGGTCGTTCCCCAGCAGTACCGGCCCCTCGAGGACCACTGATGTATGAGCCGTACGGTGTATCTGTTACCTGCTGTTTAGCATCAAGTCTTATTAGAGAGGCACCAGAGTCTGTACCGGCCTCGAGGGGTGTGGGGGGGGGGCGCATTGACCGCGTTTGCCACGTTCATTCATCATCACGTGGATAAATAACGCCTGTTCTCCGATGTCATGTACCCGTGTCATCGAGTCTGCCCCGCGAGACGTTTTTGCGGGCGCGACCGTGTTTTGGTATTTTTGCAGAGCATTAAGTGGGCTGCCCTGCGAGCCCGAGCCCTCCATCGATTGTCAGACTTACCGTGTCGTCTGCTGCCGTGTCTCTGAGGGCCTGTCTGAGCGCCCCCCGCTCCCCGCGCTGCTCCCTCTGCTGAGACAACAGAGGCAGCGAGCCGCTGGAAGCGCTGGGCAGACGTGATGCTGTTGCTGCTGCCACTGCAGGGGCAAGACGGCGGTGGCGTGAAGCCGCTCATTCGAAACAATGGTAACAGCAATATGGATTTGAATGCTTAACATCCCACATGTGCCCCAGCTAATGTAATGTATGAGAGGGCAAATAGATGACAACTAATATGCTACGCTAGCCCAGTAGTACCTAATGAGGACAAGTGCTAACACTTTAGATTACAGTATAGTACCAGTACGGTGGGTACAGTACAGTACTTATATGTACAGTGTACCAATGTACCTTGTGATGGCATCGGTTGCAATAAATCATAATGTTAGCACTCACTCCTGACAGTGCTTTAGAGCACAGCCTGTAACACACTGTGTAATACCCTGTACTTACCATGCAACTACATGTAACAAGGGGGTAACTAACAGTGCGTTAGATTCCAGCCTACAGTTTGCTCGAATGTAAAGCGTTACTGGACAAACTGACCTCTGTCCTGGTTGACAGTGATGGTGGTGGATAGAAGACTCTGAGGATATCTACCAGATCCCTACATGGATGAGTGCAGAATCATGCAAAAATCAATTGTCATTATCATTTAAAAAAAACCAAAAAAAAAACCAAATGAATTTAGGACAACTAGCAGATGTGAACAAACCCCTCTAGGGCTTACTTTTTGTCTCTGAATACTGGGCCATTCAAGTGAGTACTTCTTAGTGCTGCATGGAGCGGACTGGTCATCTTCAGCTCCAGAACAATGTCCAGAGCTATGGATCTTTGGTGGGGTGGGGGTCTTTGATGGAGAATCCAACCCCACTATCCTTGGCTCTTTGGGGAGCCAAGGATGGTTGGCTGGCCTCAAGACATGCTCAGTGGGAGGAATATCGACCTTTTTTGCCTGCACTGCTTCAGCCTGTCTGATTTGCTGCTGAGGCTCCATATCTCCAGCGGTCGTGTTTACACTGATGCTAGCATCTTTGGTGTCTTCATCTGGCAGCGCTGAGCAGAGCAACGCAGACAGGGGCTGAAGTGGGTCTACAGTGATTGCTTTACTCGGTTCATCAGGATGTGCATCACGTAGTCTTTTATTTTTAACATCAGAGTCAACCGAGGACTGCACTGGGGACTGACTGCCCCGTCTCTCAGAGGAACTCAGCTCTTTGGACATTGATTCCATATCACTATTCTCCTGATTTGGAGGTTGTGTTTCAACCACTGTGGTCACACTGAGGCTCTCTTCATTCTCAGGTTCGCTACATCTTCCTGCAATCTCCTTGCTGGTCTTGAAAGGGTCAACAACACTACTAACATTAAACTTGACGATGTCTTGAGTCTCTGGCTGTGCTGGACACACTATAGAGTTGGGCAAAGGGTAGTCTGGTGCTGCG
Source organism: Urophycis tenuis (assembly GCA_036785325.1). Taxonomy (NCBI): domain Eukaryota; kingdom Metazoa; phylum Chordata; class Actinopteri; order Gadiformes; family Phycidae; genus Urophycis; species Urophycis tenuis. Next base: position 7,122,570 of record JAXIVH010000013.1, read on the forward strand.
CAACTAAACGTAAAACAGCCCATCTGTGATTGATTCCCATGCACTAATGGGACATAAACAGGGCGTGCACTCTCTTCCCCAGAGTTAACGCTGATCCCCCAGCCAGAGGCTGTGCAAAGGCTGCCCGGCTCAACGTCACAGGCGCGGCGCTGCACAGCACTGGGAGCCGTGCGGGCCGCGGCACCGGCGTCTGTTGGCACGTTGCTTGTGTCAGCACAGATCCCCGTGACCTCCAGAGGCAGAGGAGGGGTTGAGGGCGGTGAGGCGCTCAGCGGTGGCTCAGTGCTTTCCGGAGGGTCAATGCCCTGCGGCGCATCACTGTGCTCCCCGTCTCTCCGCGCGTTATCGCCTGACGTCATGCGCTCTATCTCTGTTTCTGGGCTGCGTGCCAGTGATCCTAATCCTTTCGCCGCTATGTCCGTCCTCTCCCCCTCTTGTCCGGCTTTTGTCTCCTCTGTCTCCCCTCTGTCTTCGGGCTGCGCTGCGTCTCCCTGCAGGATGTCCACGGCATCCTCCGTCAGTCTCTCTCTGCTGTCCGCCGGGCCTGAGCTGTGCATGCTTGATCCGCAGCATCCATCTTCCTTATTGCCACTCAGTCCTTCCCCGTGCTCCCCAGTCACTTCAGCCTTTAAAGCACTGGGTTCCTGCTCGCTGGGTTCCCTGTTGGCTCCATCTCGCCCGGGTGCAGTTGGCAGGTCTGTTAGAAGGTCTGCGTCATCATAAACAGACCTGTTCTCGGGGCCTGATATGCAGCTTTTGTGATCTTTCAGGAGACCCACGTCAGACAAACAGACATCATTATCAATCACATCTGCAAGCAGCGTAGGATCACATTTGTGTGTGATAGGATGAGGTGCCTCCGAGCTTAGGCCGTCTGTCTGGCCGTGTGCTGGCCCGTGAAGGCCGTGCTGGCCAACAAGATTCCTGGTGGCCACTGGGGTGGCAACAAGACAGCAAGGGATTCTTGATTCAAAATGTTGCCGTGATGGATGGTAACCTGAGCCCTCTTGTCCTGAACCAGGAACATAAGGAACAGAACAAGAAGACAGCTACTTAGCATGATTCCAGAAATAGCTTTTTTTTTTGCTGGTGGTGCTGGATGTATAGAATCCAATACACGGTACCGTTTCTAAAATAAACCATTTGTTTTCTTATCTCTGTGTCTGTTTTACTGTCTGTGTTTAGATTCGGCTGGCTGACCTCTCATTGCTCCGGTGGCGGCTAACTCATCTGTGACCACAACGGAGTCTGGGTCTTGAGTCTGGGAGGGGACACAACCTCTCTTGCTGCCCAGGCAAGGCAGCTCAGAGTCCGGGCTTGATTCATGAAGAGAACCATCCCCCCTGCTTTCCTCCACTACGCAGAACAGTGGCGAAGCAATACTCTGGGCTTGACCAGCTCCTCTTATCTACATTAAGAAAAACAAACATCTGCATACCTCTGATGCACTTGTGACATTTTCCACTGTTAGACCAACAAGACTGCCATATTTAGCTTCTGAGCCTTAAATCTGAGGTTTTTCTTCCTATGATACAACATGTCTGTGTGTGTGTGTGTGCGTATGTATTTACTTCTGGTCCTGGAGTTTGCAGGGCCTGCGGTACCGTCTGTGAGCCCAGCTCTGACTGCTTCTGACAGAGCCGGTCATAAGCATCTCTCATCGACTGATGAGCCCGCCGCTCATTCTCAATATTCTCCACCAACACAGCCCTCTGGTCCCCGACAAGACAGCAACACACAACACACAACCTTAAAGACCTACACCCACGCCTCAAGACAATGTCTGTGCACAATACTTTGAGGCTAACTCTGAGGTCCTAAAAAGTAACAGCTGTGCGACTTCCGAGACATTGACGTTCAGTGGGGGGGACGTAGTGCCCCGGACGTGGGGAACGTCACCTCCTTCCCCCAGAGGGTCCTGGCGACGGCGTGCTCCTCAGTGAGGGCGGCCACCCGGAGCTCCGCGGCCGCGCTCTCCGCTCGGGTCGTCTGATGGTCCCGCTTAAGGGTCTGCAGTAAAATTAACCGCCCGGGGGGATTTTTAATGCAATGCTAAATTTTTATGTGTTTCCTTAACCTGAACAGAGGGTCCTTAAACAGGGCACGGGCCGAGGCAGCCCGAGTGGTCTGCGCTGGCTAATACAAATCAACCGGCTTGTGTCACGTTAATAACGATTTTAATAAATGAAGGTATGGGTGAATTAAAATGAGAGGGCCGGCGAGGAGAGGAGAAAGGGGACAGTGAACTATGTGGCTGTAAACCAGAGTAAAGACAATAACTATGATTCAGCTGTGGCCAGGCCTGTGTGTGCTAATGTGCATAGCGTGATATACAAGCGCCATTCCTCACATTTATGGTCAAGAAACGACACCCATCATTTATTCCTGTCTGTGTGTAAATTCACTGTGTAATCATTTAAGCAGGGCCTGAAAAATCCCTGTTCTGCATGACGGAACAACATGTCCTGTTGTGGGTTTCATAGAGACACGCTGAGTCCAATAAAGGGTTCTGTTGGTTTAGCCGTTAAATAAAACATGGCGGGAGGAAGGATTATTAAAAAAAAAAAAAAAAAAAATCCTAATTAGATCAACAGTGAAATAAAAAGGTTGACGTTTTGGGATGTATATTTGTATACTCATCTCCTCTGAAAACCTTTTGAGATTTTAAACCGTCAATAGAATAAGTTAAGAATAAGTTAGTTGTTCGGGATTTGATTTGGCGGTGAACAATCTCACAAAATTGCACAAACACATGTGTTTACTTTATGCTAATATGAAACTACAACATAATGCATGCTAAGCTACAATGCCTTTGCTGGTGGACATTCATCCTGCTGTCTGTTCAGTAGTCACTGGCGTGTACACAGCACCTGATACTCCTCTGTGAGCCGGTGGAGCTCCATCTCAAGTCTGGGCAGTGCTGACGTCTGGCACAACAACAGCTGCTGGGACACCTGCAGAGACCTCATCAGCTCCTAGCACACACACACACACACACACACACACACACACACACACACGTAGACACACACACACACACACACACACACACACACACACACACGTAGACACACACACACACACACACACACACACACGTAGACACACACATGCGCGCATGCACACATAATATAAACCAAACCAAATCCACTAGATTAGAACTGTACAACTGTACATCTTTCTAGTTAGGGTTACAAAAACATCACAATTAAAACAAATGCAGCTGCCATTCTGCACTACAGAAGACATGGAATTGACACTCTTGATTTATTTGTTAAATGTTTTCTATAATTCTCTTCACCTGTTTGTCTGCTCGTTCTGCAGCATTCTCCTCCATGAGTTTCCTGTTCATTTCTGTCTCCTAAAAAGAGTCACAGAAACAGTGTGAGCATGGTGAGACTGACTACGTGGTCCAACCTTTGTAGTTTAATGGGTGGAGTGTGGCACGCTATGCCAAGTGTGTGAGACTTGACTCCCAGTGAGGCCAAGCACTCAATGATGGAGCAGGGGTCCCCTGGCTGCTCATCAATGACATGCCTCTGAAAATTCACCCTAAGTTGCTTTGGAAGCCTTTGCCAAATAGCTAATAGTCAGGTAAGTAACAGTGTTGCTCTGGTGTCTCTGGTTAGCTCAACGCTGCTCATTTCAAACAAATAGGAGCTAACATGCCAAGCGTCCCTTCACAGTGCCTCTAAAAGTTAGCTTCTTAAGAAGGCACGTGTTACATCATGGCATGACATTGCTGCACAGCGTGGCTGGCTGGTGGGCTTCGGTGTGTTTACCATCAGCAGGTGCTGCTGCAGCTGATCCACCTGCTGCTGTCTGGCTGAGAGGCTGCTGCTCTCCGAGTCGACGGTGGACGACACCTTGGCTTTGATCAGCTTGCAGTTGGTCTCGTCCAACTCCTGGCAAGAAATAAACCCGAGCCAAATTGGGAAATTTTTATTGAGAATTATTATTCAAAAATCATATCATTCAGATCACTCTGGTCAAATAGAAGCTCATTTGTTGTTGCACGGTAATAGGAAATGACAAGAAACTCTCTCACACACCTGCATCAAGGAGGTGATGGTTGAGTCTTGCTTTGCATTGATGGATGTTTGTTTCCTGATAATTCTCATGGCCTCATCAACTGAAATAAACAACCAGGGAATCCTGACCAATTAATAGTTTCAAATACACATAATCATAACAATCTCATATTTGAGAAAATATTTATATATATATAATATAAATATTTGTATATACATGTCAGTGTATTGTATTTTTTTAGATTGTGTTTTCTTTTTGCCTTCTTTCCAAAAGACGTTTAATAAATGATGCAAACTGTGACACGAGACAACTGTTCCACTTAAATAAATACCGATAGCACGGCTGAGAGAAGACAGACACCCGTGTTTGAAATACGTGGCATCATCACTGCAAACGGTTCGTTCTTTTCAAATGCACACAGTACCTGATAACGGGCCTCATCAAGCTGCCGCTAACGCATCGTGACATCTCTGATAACAAAGGCATGCTGCTGAGTCCATTGGGGCACACGTCTGTAAGAGACAATGTCCACCACAGACTGTGCCTCGAACCAGAACTCTAGAGGAGTTACTACGAGACGGGGGCGTTCGTCCATCCACTCGCTACCGTCGGCCTCCAGCTTCCCCTGGGCCTGCTTGATGGCGCCGCACAGCCCGGAGAGCGCTCCGAAGCGTTGCTCCACCTCCCTCAGCTGGCACAGGTGGCGGTCCCTGGACCGGCTCTGCAGGGCCAGCTTCTGCTCCTGTCGGTGAGGACGACGTGGGCGGTAACCGCGGTGACCGCACGACGGGCACCGCCGCCGCGTCGCCGTGACGACAGCTGCGGTCACCACGACGACGCTGATAAATATGAATCACGATAGCATAAATGTGGATAAGTAACATGTTGGCTTCCCGGTAACGAGTAGAATTGACCTTGGGAAAAAATAAACTCAAAGGGAGAGTAATCTCTCCCTCTGTTGCAACTGAGCCAGATTGGTTCTTTAAAGGAGGAAATCTATCTTGAAAAGAAACTTTCTTTGTAGTTTGTTCAATAAACCGGCTCGTAATCTTACCAATTTTCCTTTGAAGCGCACAAAAAAAAAGGGAGGAACCGGGCGGTAGCACACACCAGCAGTGAAAACAGTTTCAGTCACTGAGATCCCCACTTACTCAGCCCACGCCTCACAGCACTTGATTGCCCCTCAAACTGCCATTATGTTGTTCCGAGGCTTGTATCAACTGTACTTCTCCTCTCTCTCTCTCTCTCTCCCTCTCTCCCTCGTTTCACTAATAATTCTTTTTTTTTACTTTCATCCCCAGACTCCCGCGCTCACCTCTTGTCTGTTTCCCTCCGACTCCCACTTCCGCACTTGAAGGTAAGGGTAAACCGAGCAGGGCCCGGGTTATAAAATATTTTAATAGAGATATTCTCTGGGCCGCGCTGTGCAGGCTCGGGTGTCGCGCACTCCCCTTTCTGTTACTCCTGATGAGCTGCCTCCCCCGCGCCTCCTGGTCCACGCCCTCCTCTCCCCTCGGCCCCCGCACTCCCACCTGCCCTCTGTCAACAATTTGTATAATTAGAAAATCTTTCCTTACCAGCTCGCTTGATTTCTTCTCAAAATTGTATGAGGACAGCTGTAAAACAGCAGTAAAACAAAAGTTACGGTATTGTTGTTGTTCACAGCCGTGACCCCAGCGTTACACATTGCAACTTTGGAGGGCGAGCCTCATCAGAAATATGAAACGTGTTTTAATACGTCCATGCGTTCACATCCAAAGACCACACGTTCATTGCATGCTAACTTTGCAGACGTTAACAACATGCTGTTGTCGTTACGTGACGTGAATGCACGTTCAACACATATGCAAAACCTACTCTTTGTATTTGAATATCGTAATTGCACATGTTCATGATGTTGAATCTTTTCAACAGGTTACACATAGATGTCTGGAGACAGAGATTCCATCCATATTTAACATAAAACTGTAAGCATTTTGTAAGCTAACACTGAAGATATCAAAATCTCATAAAAGCTCTTATTAGGGTAGATTTTACCATCATGTGAGCTTTTATATATCTATGTATGATCTCAAAGCTAGACATTGTGAAAACTATCTGAAATAAATAACCAATTAAAAAACTAACATTTGAATCTCACCACAATTCATTATCATATGCCGGGTAGAAACGCACACTGTACAGCAATCTTGTATATTCTGAAGTGGACAGCAATTAAACGTCTTTAATGGCAGGCCACTTATTGGTCAGAGAGAATTAAAAGCCTCAACATAAGGCACTCCGCCAGAGCATGTCATGACCGTGAACACAATCAGGTCTTAATTTAACCAAACACCGCCGTGAGGGTCTGCCAGATAGGATATCAAACCCCTCGCTCTATTGTTGTCTCAATAAGGCAGCTGGGCTGTTAAAGTGCAGTGGAGCGCGCCCACGGGTAGGGGGGGCTGGGGGGGGGGGGCGCCGTATATCACCCCCGCACCGCCGCCACGCTGACACCGTGAGGCCCACAGCCTGAGACGCCGGCGGGGGCCCGGGCAGCACCCCGGCAGCACCCAGGCAGCACCCTGGATGTGCCGGGTCAGGCGCAGGGCGGCTGCGGCTGGGGTTTTTTTCACGGCAACAAAAAGAGTCCACAGACATGGCGCTTTGTGAGGGTGACGGCGAGTGTGTTGGTGAAAAGAGTTCAACAATGTTGTTGTTTTTTTCTCGTTTTGGTTAAGATGATCCAAATGTATGTACACAAATACGAAGACATAATTATAGAGCGAAACACAGAGGGGAGCAAGCAACAGAAGCTGTTCTTGAAGGGCCCAATGTGCGGGCATGTGCAGCTTTCCTCGTGTGGACATTACCTGGAGCACCTTCAGCTCGTCCTTCAAGGCGCTGATGGCGTTGTCTTTGGACTGGATGCTAAGTTGATGTATTCCCTGCAAGGAGACATTGGTGGTATCGGGAGCATTGGCGTAATATAAAAACACTCAGGGAAATATGATTATACAACGGCATAGCGGCTAAATGCACGCAGTAGTCCCCCTCAAATACTCCAATCAAATGAAATACTGTATAAGATATGGTTGATTAGTTTCTAATGTATGCATACCTTTTCCTCCTCAATGACTTTCATTTTTCCCTGAAACTGAAAGAGAGGGCCACACGTGATCCACAATGTCATTCCCCACCACCAACGTGTATCTGGTGTAGATAAACACAGTGTAGGCCAACCTGCTTTTTAACACTGGCAAGGGACTCAGTGTGCTGCCGTGCCATTGTATCAAGCTCATTTTGTAGAGACTCCTACCAAGAAAAGAGCACACTAAACGACCACTGAAGCTGAAGGGGTTCAGGACCAGTGTATGACACACATCACCACATCTAAGAGTGACCCCCAGAGATGCTGATCAGCCCTATGGCCCTACCGTCTTCCACTCCAGCTCCTGTTTCTCCAACGCCAGCCTGCCGATCTGCTGACTGAAGCGAACCTCTGCATCCTAACACAGACCGGGAAAGACAGAGAGAACGAGGCAGAGAGATCACCGAACCCATTAATAACAGACACACAGCATGACGTGCCCCCCCCCCCCCCCCCCCCCGCCTGCTCAGTGGGATGCAGAGGGAACCGCTCAATAACGTCTCCAAAATAAAAGCCTTCATGGAGTTGATACTGAACTTTGTGGATAGTTTCACTCGTTCCTGCCTCGCTATATTTTCTAGAAGCATTCAGATAAAGGGGACCATTAAAAGGGAGGTGATATTTGCGGAGGGCCATCCCTGCCTCCCTCTTCCTATGACCAAGGGATGTAAAAGTCAATTGCTTTCTATATCCAAGGCACTTTTTATGTGTATGTGGGAGCTGGTAAGCACGGTGAGTTTATTTTATAAGTTATCATTAAACACTGTGGCGCTGCAATTAAAAGGATGAAGTGATGAAGCTGTCGTTTTTCAGTTGGAATTAATTATTATTACAATTAGCGTGTGTGTGTGTCCGTGTTTATATTTCGGTCACGTACAGACCAATAATACAAATCAAAACAGGAAACGACTGCTTTCCTGGAGCCTCAGTTTTATGAATTTAAGTCTTACTTATATTCATTAAGTTTGATATTTTATTTCAAAGGACTGCTTTGATAATGCAACGTTTACAGTTGCAAGCGGCATCTGTTCTCACGTTATTATGTCTACATTTGACTACAAGGCCACTGGCGCACAAAACAGCTACAACTCAATGAAAGGGCTCCACCCAAATCAGAGGGAGAAAATAAAGGAGACAAACACACTGGAATGTGACCTGCTGGGGAATGTCCGGCATCATGGGGACATCCTTTTGCCGGCTAACCTCTCCACCCCGGAGAAGGACTGAACTACAAACTGCTGCTTCTGATAATCGCTGCGCCTGAGGAGGATCACGCCGACTTAATGTCCTCCTGTCAACGTAACGTTTTAATGTTGTTGTGCCATAGGGAAACATGGCCATAACCATAAAAAAGGAAACGAATGTCGCCACATGGATACTTTTGCTCCTCTAAGCTTTAAGTACACCCTGCTGTTTGAGGCGGGCCAAATGTGTTTGCTGTAGGGTAAAAACTCATTTGTTGCTTTGCTTTTTTTGTGTCTTGACATTTTTTTTAAGCATGTATTTGTTCGGTCCGAGCCCAAACGGCTTGCGTGACCTCCATCATAATACAATGTGCTTCCATTCCAGCCGGCTCTTATCCACAGGGCCAGGGGCCTTCCTCATGCTACTATTGGGCCTTGTCATACCATGGTCCCTCTTTTGCTGTTGAAATAACCCTTTGTTTCCAAAGGCTCTGCCAAATGTGTCGCGCTCTTCTTGATATATAGCTGATACGATGCAGCGTAACAACAGACATTTCCGATCATCGGATTCCTACAAAGCAACACATAAGCCAAAATCATGGTAAAAGTTTAGATTTCGATAACACAAATTAAATACAAAATATGAAGTTATTATTACAAAGGCTATCGTAGGGATTTTTGATGACTTGACGATATTGCAGTCTTGATAATATGGGGATTTCGCTAATCGCCCCTGAGTGTGGCTCCCCGGTATCATCTCATGTGTTGCCAGGGGGCCCGCAGGCCCCCATCAGCCCACGAGGGGCCAACACAAACAGTCTATCGTACCCTTCGAATCTGCAGCTCCTCCACAGCCTCCAGCAGGCAGGTCTTAAACTCCAGCACGCGCAGCGAGACGGCTCCTCCGCTCTCCACGTGAGCGGGGACGCCGCAGACAGACAGCTCCCGGTCCAAGTCTTCTCCTCTTATCTGCCGAGGGAAAATAGTAATACGTCTCATTCGGCTGAGAGTGTCCCGACTCAATGCTTTCAATCCAAACAACTTAGGAGAGAGGTGCACGGAGAGGTAAGTCGGAGTGCGGTGACTCGGTCGCGGTACAAACCACCGCACACACCATCACACACAATGGGTAGTGAGTTGCGTCGGGTCAAAGGTCACCAGTCAACCAAAAAAAATGCAAACAAATTCCAAACGATGTGACGCGTGTGTCTCACGTTTGAACTCTTAAAAGGGCTGCGGAGTGAACTCACGGTGGTGCGGACAGGGGCTCCCTCAGAGGTTACCCTCAGATCCATGGTGGTGTTTACGGGGTGACCAAGAGTCCTGCTGGGCCTCACCCCCCCCACCCACCCCCCTCCCTGTTAATCAAGACAGCAGAAAATAATTATGTCAGAAAAGGTTAATAGAATGGGCTGTTTAATAAGCACGAATGTTCCGCTTTCCACCTTCCATGCACATAATTAGTTCCTCACCTGTAATCTCGACTACAATAATATTTCATCAGAAAATAATAGGCTATTACATTAAAACCCTGTAATGTTTCCCAGTCGCTGCAATTCCACTTAATGGCTTTGGAATGACCATTAGGGTTCGGTTCTACTTAGTTTGATGCCACAGCCATCTTTAGTTCAAATGAACCTGCCCTTGACACTAATAGGGGTCAGACCAATAACACTCCTCGGACAAATTTTTCTGCCCATTGCTTTTCAAATTATATAAGTTATTTGGTTTGACCTGTGGGTGGTGTGCTTGTGCCTGTTACTATCTCTGCTGTCCCATCTCCGCCAACTGACTGACATACACCAATGCACCTGCTTGAATACACACAGGACGAAAAAACACACACGGTGTGATTGACTGGTAAAGGGGGAGGTCTCCACTAGCCAATGATCTCTTAATAGAATGGAGCTTATTCTCCCATTTAACTTGTGTTGACATCAATCACAGAGGGGGGATTCAATGATCCCTGCTAGATTTTGCCACTATTGTAAAGGGACATTGGGGCCCCAGGCTCAGAGGGGAGGAGATATGTGAATGTGTGTTTGTCTCTGTCTTGACAGCAAGTGTATGTGCGTTTTTTTTGCCCATGTATGCATGTGTGTGTGTGAGCAAGGAGTGTACCAGTTTTATTCACATCCCCTATGATCCAGTTGAGCAGATATTAACCACTTATTTCTGAACCAGTGACATTTTAAATGAGAGCTGTTGATTAAATGCGGAGTTATAGGGCTATACATTGAAGCTATTCAGCTATTCCTACTAGCTTGTAGTTATTGAGAATTAAATTGCTTTCATTTAAAATAAAATAACGTTTGCTACAATTAAGGTTGGCATTTATATTTAAAAAGACAAAAACAGCACTCACTAAACGCTGGAATCAGGTTGGGTAACCTTTGTGTTGGTCGGACTGGTCGAAAAGTGAAGCTAGCCGATTGTAAAGTTAACGACTTACTAGCTTAACACTGTATCTTCTTTTTTCTTTGCACCAAAATGTGTTATATGCCAGACACCGATATATGCATATGAAATGTATTGAAACATTACTTGAATAGTAAATTAAATTAAAAAGTACGAACGACGTGTTTCATAAAGAGTTATCCTCCGTTCCAAACTTTATAAACGTCATAAATCTAAAATATTATGCTGCGGGCGAGGACGCACGCGCGACGGTGGACGCTGCAGTTCATAACACGTTGGAACAATAGTCGTTTTTAATATTGACCATGAATAACAGTAGTCGAGCCCTTTGTAGTGCGACTTTATACACCCAAACCCCGGGAGGCAGACGTATGGACGTAATGTATATAATAAGAGGGTCCGACCTATTTTTATCAATACTGCGTGCAGGACAAAACGACGTTCTTTGCTGATTGGCGCCATCTTGCGGCGTGTGTGCGCAAGTCTCGCTGATTAATATAATTTATAAAAGCTGTGTGGGTTCAACTGGCTAATTGCCTTTACGTATACGAAACATGGCCAGTATCAAAGAGAGACTTGCGGCTCTTAATCTTGCAGAAAAACTGTACGTGCGTCCTCCCTGTAAGTAAGTCTGTGTCTTTAACCGCTACTTATTGCCATGTGTCCTGATGATACATGAATCCATGAATTATGACCAAATTTCAGGTGAAGGCATTGGCATAGGCTAACTCTGAAGATATAACTACAGCGATCGTTAAATTAATATACAGGCAGGACAAACTTGCTTGACTGCATTTCTTGATTGTTATATTATATTTGTTTAGTTTATATAAACAACGTGTAAGTCAAAGTGGGACTCTGTTTATATCCTTTGCAGCTCAGGGGGGTATTTGCAGGAACTACCAGTCTTTGTCATCTTGGAGTGGAATTATAGCCCATCTGAAGGCATCGGTAAAAGTGAAGCGTCGTCGAGTCCACATAAAGACCCATGGCGAATGTTTCTTGGGGTCTGAGGCTGTGGATGTTGTGGCTGACCACCTGTCCCATGTCAAAGGCCTGGAAGGTGTTTTTACCGTGCATGTTTTTTAAATGTTCCCAACTACACGCAAAATATCGAGCTTATGTTACAAGACTTGGAGATAATTAAGTTCAAATTCGGCATATACTAGGAATGCTTTATTGATCCAGAGCAGATTCTCTTGTACACATGTATTTTTCCCAGTTCAAGTTGATGTCTGCTTACTCCTATCCTATGCATGACTACAGGTGCTGCTGTGTCACGGGACAAGGTAGTGGTCGTGTGCCAGGCTCTGCTAGACTGCAAGGTGTTTGAAGCTGTGGGGACCAAAGTGTTTGGGAAAGACAAGAGCCTGGACGTGTTTCAAGATTGCAACAATGCTCTCTACAGGTGAGTCATTGATTTCTGAAAGATATGAATGAGGTGTACAGGCGGATTTTAGATTTTTGTTTTCTACGTTGCTACCGGGATGGCTGGAGTCCTTGTGACAGTTGGAATATATGACTTGACCAGGTTCCTCACATATGCTCCCTCGGTGGATGAGTTGGAGAGAGGCGTCCTCAGTCATGGAATCCAGAAGTTCTTCTGCACTGATGCATTAGATGGGCAGGATGTCTTAAAAAAGTTTGTATTGTTAAAATGAAACTCAATTTTTTTTTCTATATAAATATTGCATCCGATCAGTGTAACTGAAAATAATTTGGTTTGTCAGTTCACAAGAGGTTGTTAAAATTCCACATAAACTTCTTCATCTTTTTGTTTTGAAGGCCGGAAGAGCTGAGACCGTTGTGTAGCGCGGTAGCCATGCTGTGCAGCCCAGGAAAATGCATGGAATTGCCAGGGAATGCCAAACACCTAGAAATGCTCTACAGTGCCAGCCGATCACTGGCTGTGGCCGAGTCTAACAAACTGAGTTTGAGTCCCAGTAGACTACAGACTGACACGGTGTTACCACATACATGTAAGCCGGGAATCTTATATTTTGGTTATGCCTAGGAATGCACTTCAAACTCTGTTTATGTGCTTGCCTTGCACATATTTAGTCCCACTAATTATTTGGAGACAAAATATGGTGGCATTTTTGTTTTAAGACCATTTGCCACCATGTGCATGGAAGGAAAGTATTAAACAATAAATGTGTGAGTATTTTGCCCCTGGAATACATAATTGCCATTTGAAACCCCTTTTTTCATACTCTGGGCCTCTGCCTCTGCAGTGGTGAATGAAGTGTGGCAGGAGCAGACCACCATACGGCTGCTTAAGCTGGTAGACCTCCCCCTGCTGGAAGGAGTGCTCCAGTACAGCCTGAACCAAGCGTCCCACTCCACAGCAGCACATCCAGTGGCTCACCGCAACCCAGATCTCATCTACAGCGACCACCACCTGGACAGACAGATCCTCCAAGCCTTCAGAGAATCCAAGTACATTTGGGCTTACTCTGAACTCTCTTGGTTTTTGTCGACTCAATCTCCTTATTTTTTTTCGTGTGTGTGTCCTCTGTAGTGAGGATGAGTGGCTTTGTGCGGCCTTGGGTTGTCTGGACCTACTCCCCGACCAGCCGGTTGTGGAGCTGAGCCGAGAGATACCCAACTTGTTCCCTCAATACGTAGACTCTCCAGAGTATATGGTGGCAGGCAGCATCTCACCAGAAGAAGGCAAGTGTCCCTTTACCATCAGCTCGGGCAGGTGCCCTTTACCTTTTTCTATGTTTTTCTTTGCTTGGTTCCTTTCAGATTATATGCATTCATGCCTAGATTTCAGTTGGTGAGGCCTATAGCAGCCACCCCCAATCAGCGGCATGCGGGCCAAATCCGGCCCGTGGCGACCTAATGACACTATGTCATAACTTGCCATAAAGTGAAATATCTGCTGCTACAACCAACTACAACAACTTGTACTACTAATCATAACCATAATACTACTTTGATTAATAGCAGCAATAATAACATCTGCACATAAAACAATGTTCACTGATCCAATGAAAAACAAGAAAAAATCCCAGACAATTTGGCCCTCGACTTGGCAACCTTGACATGATTTGGTCCTCAGTGAGAACTAATGGTGGAATCCTGGACTCTGGTATAACCCTGAAAGATTGGTGTTCAGGAGTTTTGGTTCACAACTCAGAATAACAGTTTTTAAAAGACTTAATTTGTAATGTCATCAGTGGCATGCGGACCTGGAGAAGATTTCAAATGTAGCAATCAAAAGCTACATGAAATAAACCCTTTTGGTTTCCGCTGCAGTGGATTGCTGAAGGCGTGATGAGATGTTTGTGTGTGTTCCCCCCCAGGTGGTTTGAGTCAGTGTAAGCTGCTTGTCTATGGGATCCTGGTCAAACACTACAGCCACACAGACAGACTCCCACTGCTGCCAGAACACTTGACAAATGTTTACGCCGCCATCATTGACCTGCTGGGTGAGACCTAAGACACCACTTTCACTAGTTTCATTTTGAATTGGGGTACAGGAGCGTATCTTTTTAGTGGCAATTGGTGTGCAATTCGTCTTTGAACTTTGCTTGTAGAGCAAGGCTCAAAACTACAGGGCTGTAAAAGTGCATGTATTATGTATTTAGGTCTTTCAAATTCCTCAAGTCTCTATGCGAGATTAACGGCATTTAAAAAGTGGTACGATTAGCGGGTACAGGAACAGAACGTGGTTAAGGTGAGCAGAAGAGTACTGTACACACACACGTATAAACCTGTGTCCACGTCTCTCACCCACCCACCCTCCACTACTGCCCCCTTCTCTCGCTGCTCTCCATCCTCACTCACCCAGTGAACGCCAAGCTGGGCAAGGCTCTGGAGGCTCTACAATTGTGTCTCAAGTTACTGCCCCCTAGCTGCAGAGAAGAGCTATGCAGGCTACTGACCTTCATGGCCCGAGCTGCTGACCCACATGCGATCAGACTGGACAAGGAGGTGAGACACCATCTTTGTGGTTTCCGCTGTGAGAGGTTTGGAGGTCGTTTTTAAGTATGCAAGACATGGTTTTGTTTTTGTACTGTTCTATGTGGGTCATGCAGACCTAAACATTATTTTCAAATGCTGGTATTTGGGGGTATAACATGCTGGTGCATGTCCTAGATGGAAAACTGCCTGGCAGTGAGGAGGTCCTTCTCCAGAGCCATCGTCCACAGCAAGACTCTCTCCAAGGAGCGAGAGGAACTGATGGTGGTCTTCATGCTCAGCAACAGACAGGAAATCTTCAGGGTTGGTTAAATGTTAATCTCCGATCTAGGAGTCTTGCCATGCTATAGCAGAACTTTGGGTGGGGGATGGGGGGCGGGGACAGCACCAAACCTCAGCCGGAAACCAGAAACTGCAAGGGGCAGCGGATGTAACGCAATGTGTCATTATGGAGATATTCTACCGGAATAGAAAGAATACTTTGCGCAAGTGGATGATGCGTTCAGAAGGAGATTTTAATGTGTAATTCTACAGTCACCAGTCTACATGGTGTTTGAATCTAGACACTTATTTTTGTTTACATTTTACTGCTGCTGTCAGTGTGTTCACCCATTTGCGTTCTAACAAATCCCTGCCTCCAGCAACATGACTGGTCCAAACGAATATGAAGCTAAAGTAAGTTCACCCACATTTTATAGTCTGCCGTCAGACCTTTTGATACAAATCTAACGGGTTGGGGAGTTATCAAGCACATGAGTGTTGATACAATTTTGATCAGACAATCGCTTCTCTTGTGTCCGCATCAGATACCAGGGGCTCTCCACAAGGCGGTGAGCGACAAACTGGCAAACATTGTGCACGGGAAGCCTCCGGATGTGACGGGTAATTAACGTCTTGGTGTAGCACACAAGGATAACATAGATAATCCCGTAAATGCAAGTGTCGTTTTTTGTTGTCTCTCCAGGTTCCACCTTCTGTGAGCAGGTTTACCGGGGCAGTACGCACTGTAAAGAAAACACCAACGGGGAGCTCAGGGCTTTGCTAAACAACATACATCTGGACACCAAGATCTCCGACAAAAAGAAGAAGGGTTTACTCAGGCAGTTTTACCGGTCTCACCCTGAGGTCTTTGATCAGTATTTTGGTGATTCTGCCCTTGGTATGCTGTGATACATATGTGAACGTTAAAACTTGGATAAAGTCGCGGATGGGTATTTTAGGCAATTGTTGGTCAATCGCAGATCGTGAGGGATGGTGGATAAGTTATTTTTTGTCGGTGACATTTGCAAAAACAATATGTTGTGCTTGCATATGCCATATGTATTTGAAATTTGTGTGCAATAAATAAAATCGTAGCATAATTTTCCCGGTAATATTAATGCTGTATTTCTACACGAGCCAATGCGTGTTGAACAAACCTCGCTCACTGGACGTGCTACAAAAGGAGGGCTTGGCTCTGACGTCACAACGTCGCCTCGTCGTTACCGGAAAATCAAACGTGTGTCAACTCCCTATGCAGTGTTCGTAGCGGTTCAGAGTAATGGCTAGATTAATACAAGGCAAATGCCAACCCGACTTTATTGGACCGGAATGATGTTGACAGTGTGAGCTGATTTATACTTTAACTTCGCGACCGGCGTTCACATCGCGGGCAATGACATAGCAAAAGCTGCCATCAGGTTTTTATTTACATTTGGCTCACTACTGATCACTCTGATTGCACGGCTGGTCATTTTGGCACAAGACAAATCTTGACAGTATATCATCAAGGGGAAAGAAAAAAAAACAAGGTTGGTAAAATAAGTGCGCAATAATGGTGGCTGCCACACACTCTGTCCATTGTTGTGATGTCATCATACGGAATGGTACCCAGTCAACCCGATCCGCATTGTGTTGAACTGCATCCCCAAAACAAACGACCTTAATATCCGAACACTGAACACCCGTAGTAATCAACATATCTATTCATGTTACACGATTCAAGCTAGTTATTGCATACTTAACTGAATAGCATGGTTAATTTGGCTAATTTGTCGTTTTTCCCCCTACTTAATATCCTAGGCTGTTGCATCTTAATCTGAACCATGCCAAACGACTCGGACCGACCGGAACAGGAGGGAGACAAGGAGATGAGGGAGGAGAGGACACAGGACCCCTCTGAGGGGATGGGGACAGGGAGAGCAGGGGTGAATATTCCCAGTCCACGAAGAGGGAACACTCCGCAAGGTGAGCTCTGCCACGAAAATGCAGGGTTTATAGTTTTCAGACTTTTTTTTTTTTTTACCAATCAGGTTGAAGCAGAATGTTTGCATGAGGATGGACTTCAGTCGTTTTCAAATGATATGATCTGGTGGCGCTCTCTTTGGATTCGGTGTGCACTCATTTGTCTTCTCTCTGCTCTTCAGCCAGCCCGCCCAGGTTCCTCTCGGTAGAGGAGCTGATGGAGACTGCCAAGGGAGTCTCCAACATGGCTCTGGCACACGAGATCATGGTGAACCAAGAGTTTGTGATGAAACCTGTAGAACTTCCTGAAGGAAGGTAAGGTGGATTTACGGAACGTGCGTGTGTAAATGTGTGTGTATATATACAGTATATATTTCGAAACCAACTTTTTATGTGGATATCATCATTTAGTCAGTCAAAGTCTTGCCTTGATCAATTGCACAATGCATGCCTACTTAGTATTGAGTCTTGCTAACCTTTTGTAGTTTTGAGCGGAGGGTGAAGGAAATGATGCACAAAGCATTCTGGGACTATTTGGAGGCTCAGTTGAATGAAGATCCCCCATCATTCATTAATGCTATCAAGATGCTAGCTGACATCAAAGAGGTGAGAAAACAAAAGCTAGCTGTATTCTATCTCTTCAGTTGGAATGCCCCTTAAAGGCTGTACTATAGACCCATCTTATACTACAGAACTTGTATAATAGAATGCATTTCACCTGTGCAAGCTTGCTTCTATTTCTATTGTATTATTTCTTCCTTCATGTAGTTCTCTATCCTATTCAGAAAGTACTCCTGGTTGGGCACGGCAATATGTCAAAATGTATTCTAATATAACGCAATATCAACAATGTGCCCAAATGAATGAATACCATTCAAAACATACGTACATTTTGCACCTCATTATATTGATGTACATGGACATTTAAAGACATATCTTTCACCGTAATTCACTTCAACTGTAAAACTGGGTGTCACCATAACTTGGCATCTGTGAATGGCGTATCAGTTAATGCTGATCGATGATAACCCCGTCCAGACCCTGCTGTCGTTCCTGATGCCCAGCCATGACCGCCTGCGTGCCCGCATCGGCGAGGTCCTCGACCTGCCCCTTATCCAGCAGGAGGCTGAAAACGGTGCGCTGGACATGGGTCGGCTGGCTCATTTCATAGTGGAGACCATGGGGTCACTGTGTGCACCCTGCAGAGACAGGGACATCCGGAAACTGCGGGAAGCCACTGGATTGGTGCCTCTGCTTAAGTGAGTGACTCGGAGACGACGGAGATCCATCGACACCTCGATTGTTCTTGTTTCAGCAGTTCAGGTCGATGTCAATACCTGGAGTATCAATAGTGATTGGCTAAAGGCCGTTCCCGTTCTGCGTGGATAAACAACCGCCCTCTTCTTGCTTCACCGTGTGCGAAAATGTTTGCTTGTTGTGCGGATTCTGCCTTGGGGCATGAGCCTCACCAGAAACGCAAACAATAGCAGTGGCCCTTTGGTCTCTGTGATCAGATGTTGTTGTGTAAAGCACTTTTATTGGGATTCGCTTGCTTTGTTTTTCATGAGTTCGCACTAAATGCTCTGCTGTGCTCAGACATTTTAGTGAAGGCAGGAGAGACCAGAATGATGGTTTAATCACCCAGACCGGTATGGTCACTTTGTGGGTCTTGTAGGGAAGTTAAAGGAGGATATTAAGTAGATTTACCTGAATTGTGTGTTTGTGTGACTGGTGCAGGTTGGTCTAGTGTTCATCTTGCTATCTGTGTTTCTGTCTCCCTCTTATACCTCACTCCTAGAGCAATCGTTTCAGCTCTGGACCTAATGAAAATGGACATGGTGAACTTCACCCTCACCACAATCAAGCCCCATTTGATGCAGCAGTCTGCCGAGTACGAGAGACACAAGTTCCAGGAGTTCCTGGAGAAACAACCCAGTGAGGATCGACTAGGTCTCGTCGGGGATTTAAAACCCTTAAAGGGTGTGTGGCTGTGTGCGTGTTTAAACTTGTTTTCCTCAACTTTTCTTCCAGATGCCTTGGACTACACTGAGAAGTGGCTTCGGGACGCGGCGGACGACTTGCGAGAGGGCGGGGCCAGTGCCTCGATCGCAGCGCTGTCGACGCCCTCGCCGCCACCCCACAGCATCCATAACCACGCCTACTTACGCCTTCTCAAGTGGGACCACGCCTCAGAGACCTTCCCAGAGGTCAGTGGGTTGTGTCCTGTGCCGCCATAGACTCTTTGAATACAGGCCTGGCTGAAGCTGTCTTAAATTGGTCACAAAAGTTTGATTATAAAGGCATAGTCTTGGTGTAGACCTGCACCATGTTCACACACAGAAATATTACAACATAGCCCTCCAGTTTAAATTGGCTAGCCTTGCCCCGCCTCACTCCCTCTCTAATTATATTAACGAGCTGGGCATTAGGTGTTCCATTAAATCTAATCTAGGTCCTGATAGACCAGGCTGATCTAAAAATGTGGCTAATGGCTTGGTAAAAATCTGAGAAGAAAAATAAGGGGGATAAGAATGCCATAGGCCTTTATTTCTTTTCACTTATCAGTCTGCTCGTTCTACACCACAATCTATTCCACTTCAACAACAACAAGGGTAAAGCTACAGTGAGCGGACGACCCGCTCCGTCCTCCCGCTCTACCCACCGAGCTACTGATAGGAAAATATAATACCGTGTCCCCGAGGACAACATTACAGACGACACACACAAACATGCATTGTTGACGGCCCTCCTCCCCACGCCGCGCGGCCTCCGCAGACAGTGATGCTGGACCAGGCTCGCTTCCTGGAAATGCAGCAAGAGGCGGAGCGGCTGGTGCTCCTGTCCTCCCTGCTCCTCATCGTGTACACCACCACGGGGGACGCCATCTCCGGCCTGCCGGGCCTCATGGACACGCTGAAGGCCACCGTCAACGCCGTCGTGGTCACGGACATGCACACGCCGTGAGTTCACGCCCCCCCCCCCCCCCCCCCCGCCGCACCCGTTGCCAACGCAACGCCGCGTACTAATTCATACATGGAGGAAAGAAGCTAGTGGAAAAAGAGTACAAGGGCTGTGTTAAGGCTGGGTTATGCTTAATTTATGCTTCCGCGTTGACGCAATGCTGGGGGGCTTATGGACCCTTTACGTCCTTGTGGACCCCCTTGCGTTCACTGCAAGGGCCTGACGTGCACCTCCCAAAAATCCTAGATGCGTGTCGAGGCGACGCAACACCAATGCAGGGGCTTTGGCTGTGATTGGTCCGCTAACTACATTCGCCGGTTTCCACTCGTGAACACCGCCACAGTGTGATAAATGGTTCAACTGATTGGCGACAATATATATATATAACTTTTGCCTTCATTTCTGTAAACTTTTTTTTTTTACTCTCTAGTAATCCATATGTAATGACCAGAATGGTCATTCTGGTCGCCCTCTACTGGTGTGGCATTGAATTGCATTTCGACACGTAAACCCCACGCAGAACCATTACGGTCTCACGACTGCGTCCAAGCAACTGCGTGGCCATTGCGTGATCACTACGTGATCACTACGCAGAACCATAACTCAGCCTTTAAGCACTGGCGTACGACACAGTAGGCGACTGACTGTCTCAAATAAACACAAGTGTACCCAAAGTATGCAAACAAAACTGTAGATTAAAAGCACTGTGTGTGTGTGTGTGTGTGTGTGTGTGTGTGTGTGTGTGTGTGTGTGTGTGTGTGTGTGTGTGTGTGTGTGTGTGTGTGTGTGTGTGTGTGTGTGTGTGTGTGTGTGTGTGTGTGTGTGTGGGGGTATGGACACAACAGTTGTTTGGACAGCAGGGCGATCTTAACTGAAACTTTTACATGTTATTAATAACCACCTCAACCCTAGTCTAGCCAGCCCCAATGAACAGGCAACTCAAATAATGATGCATGACAACGCTTTTTACATTATTATTATTGCAATTAGATGGAGTTACAATATTTATCATATCTCAGTTTTCCATGGATAAATAATACTTGGGTTTTGTGTCATCAATTGCCATCAGCTTGTAGAATGCAGTAGTAAGTCCTGGAACATACTGACTTTTGGCTTGCATGCTAATATTGCACATTGTAGTATGCCGTTTGCTGTTTTGTATGCAGTCCTGGACTCAGTTTCACAGTAATGGTGTTTTGGTAGGCCCTTATCCGTTGTTTTAGATCTGACAATCTTTGGCCAAAAACAACTATGCCTGATGGGAAAATGCCCATGGTCGTCTCATCTGGCTTCCGTTGAAAAAATAAGCGTGGGTTGTTTTGTCCTCGTTGTTTGCAAGGTCGTTTAGTTTGGAGGAGACCTTGGCCACTGTTGGGGAGAAGCTGTGTGTTGAGCTGAGTCAGTGTCTGAGCGACCATGGCCATGCTCCATATTGCCCCGAGCGCCAAGGCATTCTGAAGGGACAGATCCTGGCCACTGCCCGCCCCGACAACACCGTACGCAAGCTGATGGGTACGCACTGTCCCTTGCGCGTTATTTGACACTTCTACTGAAGCTAACACAATACCCTGTAACTATACACGTCACTGGTTGGCTCCATTGCTGTGTTTTAGTGTTTAGTGTCTGTCCTTTTTTGTTTTACTTTTTTTTTTATTTTTTTTAAGTTTGTTGGGTCAATAAAAAAATAAATAAACGCACCATTTTTCTACACGTGCACGCAGAGTCCCGCATCCAGAGCTACATGCTGGCCTCCCTGGAGTCCACCCAGCCTAAGACTCCGCCCCCTCTGCCCGGCGGCCTGGTGCCAGTCGGCAAGGAGCTGAGGGAGCTCGCCGTCCGCTTCTGTCGCCTGGTCAACTTCAACAAGTTGATCTTCTCCCCGTTCTACCAGAAGCTTCTCCACGGCGTCCTGATGCCGGCGGAGCAGCCAAGCGGTGACGCGCAGATGGCGACAGGTGGGGTTGGCTCAGAGGCCTCCCCCTAAACACCAACTCCCTGGAACGTATGGTGGAAAACTATTATTAAAAGCCGGCTGTCTTCTTAAGTATTGACAAAAAAAAAAAAGTGTTACTCTAAAGTTGTCGTAATTGCCCTGAGGACTGTAAGCCCTTTGGCTTTGCCTTCCTGTGAGTTAACCTGGAAAAGCATTACCATTATGGAGAAGTAAAACACTATTTCATACTGGAATTACCTAGTCTTATCAGTAGAGAGGGTCCCTGACCATAATTATTACAAGGTTACAAGGTTAGGAGTTTTCAGCAAACCCAAATATTTATTGTCAAGTAGTGATTAAAATGGTTTAAAGCATTTGTCCATTTTAACATGCTAGGTATGGTACATTTTAACAAGCTGTTGTCTATGCTGTTATTCTTCACTAACAACCTAAGATGTGCATACATTGATGCATCAGTCACACTATTTGTCTAAACATACTCAACATGGGACATGCCAATAAAATTGAAATTCTCAAATGAGTGCGCAGTCTTCATTTGCAGTTCTTGTGCAGTATGCATGCGAGGCGATAGGAGGCAACATTTTAACTGTAAATATACGCAATGTATTTATTGCGTATATTATATCACCAGTTTTTGCATAGCTGGAATTTGTTTTGGGTTTTCAGACTTGACTTTTAATTACAATATGTGTGACACACTCGGTAGAGTTCATCTTACCGTATCGCCGATAACTCGCGCTTTGGTAATGTCATTTATATTTAGTCTAGAACACATTGAGATTATTCATGTAACATTTTATTTCCACGTTAAGTGTTTCGTCTCGTCCTTATCTCTCTCACTCTCTCTCTCTCGCCCCCACTAGCCCTCCCCCAGCACTCCAACATTCCACACACGCGAAGAAGCCACAAGCAGAGCGCCAGCCAGGCCAGCAACAGCTACGTTTTGCGAAGGCGTATTGACATGCAAAAGTTTGGAAACATCGATTTATCGACCCAAGTGACGACGAGAGACGTTGTCCGAGAAGCCGAAACACACGAGCAGGTCGCGGGCGATGGGTGGATTATTTAATAGCTACTTATTTGCTATATTTTAAGCCTTAAATGCAACAACTCGCACCGTCTGGTCTCTTCTCGCTGGTGAACAAGATGGCAGCAGAAGCGTTGCAGGGTTTGGCTGTGGTGGGGGACCTCGCCGCTAGCATGGTTGCCGACGCTTTGGCTGATACTACACTAAATAGTTATTAAAGGTAAGCATACCCTAATGCTATATACAAGTGATTGTTTTCCCCCCGGATTGATCGTATTGCCAGCTTTGGGCTGTGTTGTTTGGTAAGCTAGCAAACTTCAGTTTTCTCACCCGTTCCACACAAACTGCCGTTTAGCCGTTCATGCTAACTGGTTAACATAACGCATCTCGCTGTGTAACTTCCAACACCCACCCAAAGTTTGTGCGTGTGTGTCTCGGTCTTACGTTATCGTTCGATGCGTGTAATGCAGTTGTTGTTTTTTTGTATATACTTGTTGGCGGAAGTAACTGTACCATCAGCGATTTATCCCACAAATGGTCATGCCTTGGTGTTTAGAACCGAGCACACACACACACACGCACACAACGCATGCTGAACCAGCAGACACTTTTTAACATACGTTTCAACAGGTGTGCTAGTGTTTGTGGCACGGCCCTACCCCGTTCACACACACTGTCCTTATGTCTGCCGTCGCCAAGCGATCCGAGTGTGCGTATACTCAGATCTTTGAGAGATTCGCATCGCTTTTTGTAGCAAACTGTTTTTAATAGGCTTTTAAAACTTGGATTCCTTGATCAGCGATCACCTGCTCTAGTCGTGAGGTGTCACATGTATTCAGCTCGGACTGTGTTGGTTATTTGGTAAGGAATGATGACACCTTGGCAACGGTGTGCCATTCCGTTGTATCTTACATTTTCTGTAGTATGGTATGTAGTTACTTTAAGTGCGTCTTCCGCTGCGCTGGCTTTATATCGTCATGCATATACGACGACGTAGACTTGTATTGGTACTTAATAAGCAACAAATAAGCAACTTGGCATTTTTTTGCAAATTAAAAATAGGCGATCACGCTTTGGTTAGATAGATTTTTTCACACTTGTTAGAGTTCCATGTAACAACTCAGAAACGGAGGAGTTTTGAGCCATGAACTATATTTGCGGTTCATATTACATGTTAAAATTCAGACACACCCAATTGCCTGTCTGAGCTTGTACACGGCCGTTTTAAATGACTTGGAGGGGCACTGTCATTCGGAACTGTTTTCATGTAAATAATGCACGGGCAAACGGCAGGTGCGTACTACTGACCGCGGTCAAAACAACTCTGAAGTTTCAACTTGGGAGACTGCCGACCGAATACAGCAGCAATGTATGCCTTTTGGAAATATGATACGAGGAGCAGACGAACACTGTTTAGCGAATTCAATTCGGTAAATTAGCTGTTCAATTCACATATTGCTATAATCAGAGCGAAATTTGTAAAGGATACAAACGCATATTGCATAATTACATGTCAAATGACGTGTTAGAACGTCAACAAGTACCATTTATGATAATTGTATTCCGAATGGAGGCCGCCCTGTTTGATGCTGTTACCAAACCATCGGCTCCTGCGTTTTAACACGTATGTGTTTAGCACTCATACGTCTCATAATCACAAAGTAAGTTTACAGAATCCTGACCAAATCTATCTAGAACCTGTGTTGCCATGCTTAAAAGCCAAAAACAACACATACTGATCGAATTTAAAAACATCTCCTTATTTAGTAGCATCACCCCATAGTTTGCAATATACTATTTGGGGAAGTGGGCATGTCTGCAAGGATGCAAGACAGCTAAAGGAATCTACACAACAAAGAAGTCAGTTGATTGGCATGGCATCAGTATCAGACTTTCTGGCAACAGTGGCAATGCAAATGCTAACTGACTTAACACCTTTCAATTGGAGGGAGGAGGTGAACTTGCACAAATGTCTGTTAAATTGACAAGTAATAATGCAAACAACATAATATGTGTGTATATAATTGCATATTATCATTAGGAATCAATTTTCCACCACAGTGGTAATGTATTCATACATTCACACAAACCTTGATTTGGGTCCAATTGCAATGCCTTTTCAGACTTTTTTTCTTTGAGTTGTCCATGGTTATATTAATTAAGCAATGTGTAAGTATGATTATAATTCTAATGTTTCCTAAATTAAATGCGTCTTTCACAATTTTATAAAGCAGTACCTGGATAACTGAAATTACTTGTCATTACCATTGGGGAAAAGATGGTAATGACATGCATTTAGACTTGCTAGTTTGCACTGTGGGCTTTATTCTGGAGGGCTGTTTAAACACACGTTGGACCGTTTTCTGCTCCAAGGTGTATTCATGTGATGCTAACCTGAGGGAATCAGCTTGGAGTAGCAGCATGGGAAAGTACTGTTAATAGTTGTTCTCAACATCCACTATGTAGCTGCAATTGGACTAAAATGAATAGAATGTACTTGTGGTAGAACAGACGTAGATTACATTATATTGTCTTGGTGTTTGTAGGAAAGCTCATACTCTAAGTGTCATTTTTTTCCCCCATGGAAATGTTTGACAGATTGGATCAAATGCTACACTACGACAAACAGGCTTCATGTCGAAATACTGTTTTTCCATAACAAGCCATGTATACTTTCAAGTGTCTTATGCAAGCATACAAAAACACGAATACACAAACAAACAAACCACTACATTATTTTTTAACTTAATAAAAGTAGCAGAATTCATAACATTTTCTTATCATGCCCTGTCACTACCATGCCCTATTTGCTATTAGCTTGAGCAAATCAGATTCGACTGTTATAGCTTTTCCCTGGCTTGGCTGTACTGAACGGTGTGAAACTGAATCTCCAGTGTAATCTTCAAGAGCAGGCGAGCGATGCGATGGGAGTCCCCTGCTCTCTGATTACCCAGGCCCACTTCCTCAAAGGACCCTCATGGCCCACCTCTCCACCCACCTTCATTACAGTGTCTATTTATTTAGCGACCTGATGAGGTAATTGGACCGTTGCGGCTTAAAGCCAGAGCCTTAAAGGTATAATAACGTAATCTTTCCTATAATACGTAACCTTTCCGCCTTAAAATATCCCAAAACCACGAGAACTATGTTATGTATTGGTTGTTGTGTACTTTATTATGAAATGTTTCTCCCAACGATGTTCAAATTGGCGGTTTTGTTTCACGTTAACAGTCTGTTACATTTGGTTGCGTGTTGGAAGGTGTGGTTTAATCCACTGGCAACCTTTTGAAACGCGAGACAGTTGGCCCAGTGTTTTGGGAAACGTACTTTGTAATTTGACTATCGTGTAGATATATTGACCATAAGTCACGCTATAGTGAGGAGTGTTGTTACCTGTCCCATCTCCTGGGCAGGTATGCACCAAACACTGTCAACGCGTGCATTTTTCTTAGAAAGTCACAAGAGTTATGTTTTGGTGTGATAGTTTTGACGTTGCATAACAGCACTGGGCTACCCCGCGGTTGAATTCCCCACATAACATTATGTGCAGTCAAAACATCTACATGTAATTTAGCAAGTTAACATTGTGTTACTTGTGGCAATTTCATTAGTATGAGAGGACACGGTGTGACTGAACCTCACAGGAATGAAAGTTGAATACATAAACTCCGTCCGTGAACATGATTTCTCCCTGATTACGTCAGATGGTGGTGAAGATGAGAAGTCCCATGATCCAGTGTTTCTTCATGACATCATCAAACTACGTATTTGGTTATTATTTTGATTCAGCAACTCCTAGAGGCAGAGATTACGTCATATACCTCTAAGCATGCGGTTTACCTTTAGGTGGTCATTTCAAATTCTCTGTGTAAAGGAGTGGAATAGATGCCGTTGAGAATAGCACTGATGTTCACAGGATGCTCGGCTCAGTCAGTGTCTGACTTGTTCAAGTTGAGTTTTTCCCGTTACAATGGCTCAGCTGAGTTTTTCTGTTACAGTTGCACCTGAAATATAGTTCAAATGTTTTGTAACAACCAGGCTGTGTCTCTTGTGAAACAGTAGACATTTTTTTTGTGTTTTTTGTTGCGTGCTATATCCACAACTTTGTGTAACGCGATGAAAGCCCTTCAGACTAGTTTTATAATGCCCATTGCGGATGTTTCCACAGAACTGAAACAACGGACAACAGTCCAGAATTATAATTAAAATCTGGCTTCTCATGCTTTAATGTTCAATAATGTAATGGGAAACATGAGGTAAACAATTTTACTTTTAGCCATGTCATTTCTTATTTTTGTTTGGCTAGTCTACTGTAATTTCAGCTTTTATGCAGATATTTGACAACAAATACCTAGGAAATGTGGAGCACGATGGAAAGCATTCCAATTCAAATGATTGCCTGCTTACTCCAAATCTGTGCCTTTTTTTCTCTTATTCTTTTTTAATCTCCCCATCTTATTTGTTCTGTCTTTCTTTGTTCAGGTATGGCCTCAAAGGTGTTCGCCAAGCCACCACACCTGCACCCAGCTCAACCAAGTGCCTTAGGAACCGGCAGCGGTGGTAACAGCAAGCACGCCAGTCAGTCCCACGCCGCCGTCCCCTCCAGCCGAGCCTTTCACCAGCACCGGCAGCAAACCAAAACCTACGTCATCGGAGTCAACTACGGCATCGCCTACCCCAACAACGTGGAGCCCACCTGCGGCCGGGCTGAACCGCCGGGGCCGCACGGAGCGGAGCGGGACGAGGAGTTCTCCGGGGTGCTGGTCCAGGGGCCGCAGCCCAGCCGGGGCCCGCCAGAGGCCAGGAGCTTTGGGGACGGCGGCGAGGATCCAGCGGAAGCACCCCGGAGCCCCGACTGTGGCCCGCCCAGCGGGGCCCGCGCGGGAGCAGAGACGCAACAGACGCGCGGCGAGCGCAGGCCGCCGGAGAGGGCGGCAGACGTCCCGCGCGCCACCGGCGCCGACCAGAGATGTGAGCGGAGGACGGGCGAAGGCGCACCGCGAGCGCGGAACAGCTGCGGCAGAGCGATGCAGATAGTGGAGGACGTCTGCGCCCTGCCTCCTCCTCCCCCCACCACCGCCGCCGCCGCCCCCCCCGTAGCCATGGCGCAAACCAGCGCCCGGAGTAACCCGGAGAGCGGCCCGGCCCGCGCCGCGCCGGCCCAGCATCACGGAGCGGAGGCCGCGCCCGGCGTCAGGGCCGTGGTGGACGGCGCCGAGGCCGCCGTGCACGACGCCGTTGGCGGTGGCTGTGGCGGCGTGGCGGCCCGCGGCCTGGAGGTTGCGGCGGGCGCTGCGGTCACCAGCGCGGGCTCCGTGGACGGAGACTACCAGCTGGTGCAGCACGAGGTCCTCTGCTCGGCCAAGAACAGCTACGAGGTCCTGGAGTTCCTGGGCCGTGGCACGTTTGGGCAGGTGGTGAAGTGCTGGAAGAGGGGCACCAATGAGGTGGTGGCTGTGAAGATCCTGAAGAACCACCCCTCCTACGCGCGGCAGGGACAGATCGAGGTGAGGCACCTTCTTATTTGATTAGTGTTGCCTGTGGCCGTGGAGGATGGAAGTAAGGAACGTCTTGTTGTCTTCATCCTCCTTCACTTTCTCTATACAGAACGTGGCGTACAGTATCGTCACATGGAATTACTGTGGTTGCAATGCAATTGTTTTCATAATAATGCCAAACCAATGCCAAAAAATTGGGTATATATCATTGCATTACACATCTAGTTACAAAGTACAATTGCATACTTTTTATTTGTTATTGTATTATTGTTTAACGTGTGGAAGCAGGTCTCCGAAAAGTTAAGTACCACTTGACCACAGGGCCGCTGTTACTTGACAGTCGGAAGTTTAATCATAAGCCCTGTTATTCAATCAATCACATGTCCGCTCCAAAGTGGCCCTAGGACTCGAGCTTAGAGTGCTTTCTAGCAAAAGCATGTTGACATGCTCGCAGAAAACGGTGTATTTTGTCCCATTTTCTTCAGAAAATCCCCATGACGACTAGTCAATTTACTGATGTTGAGCACAACGCTGTTTTCTAGACCA
Organism: Urophycis tenuis; assembly: GCA_036785325.1. NCBI lineage: Eukaryota > Metazoa > Chordata > Actinopteri > Gadiformes > Phycidae > Urophycis > Urophycis tenuis. The sequence continues at coordinate 7,151,473 of JAXIVH010000013.1, forward strand.
GGCTGTTGACCCATTTCTCTCCGCCTTCACCTGCTCATCTGTCTCTGCCTGTTTCTCCCCCCCTCCCAGGTGGGAATCCTGTCCCGCCTCAGCAGTGAGAACGCAGAGGAGCACAACGTGGTGCGAGCCCTGGAGTGTTTCCAGCACCGCAGACACACCTGCCTGGTGTTTGAGATGCTGGAGCAGAACCTCTACGACTTCCTCAAGCAGAATAAATTCAACCCACTGCCACTCAAGATCATCAGGCCCATTCTGCAGCAGGTACACAGCCGTACCTGTTTTGAGTCTTGGGTGTTGAGATAATGACAGCCTGCCCCTTCTTAAGCACCATTTGTTTTGTCGCATGCAGGTCGCCACTGCTTTGAAGAAGTTGAAGTGTTTGGGTCTGATCCACGCTGACCTGAAGCCCGAGAACATCATGCTGGTGGACCCGACCAGACAGCCCTACAGGGTCAAGGTCATCGACTTTGGATCGGCCAGCCATGTCTCCAAGGCCGTGTGCTCCACCTACTTACAGTCCAGATATTACAGGTGGGTTTGACCAAATCCTTCGGTCGCAAAGTCTCTTGTTTTCACAAGAACAGTTATTGTAGTTTAAGGTGCGACCACGTCACCGAATCTAAATGAAAATCTATAGACGGTTGATCTGTTTCCTTAGTGCGCATGTGCATGGTTAGATTTCCCCACAGGGCCTAAATAAGCCCCACCTCATGGTTTTAGGTTTTCCTGTTATGTAATCGATGCATACACAAGTAGAATCTGCCCAGAAACTGTGGTTCGCTCTTATTCGTAGAAATCCTGCTTTCCACTCCTTTTTTTTTATTCTTTTTTATTCAGTCTACTTGTTGTTTCCTGTTTGCAACTTGTTGGACTCAAATTCTGGCCGGCTCTCTTTTGCCTTGTATCCTCTCCTTCTTCACCATACATGTGGGAATGTGCTACAGGATATGATATCCATGTGCTGAAAGCCACGCCCCTTATGCTACAGGCCTAAGTCTGTCTTGCATAATGGGCGGAGCAACAACAGAAGTGTTATTGTGGAATCCACATGTACAATAGTTGGCGTGACCTTTGCACAAAATAATGCTTGTGCGTGCCAATCAAACATGGAATCAAGTGACTATCTGACGCCAGAGTTGTGCAAAAAATGGCTTTATTGGCAAAGAGGGGTTTGCACCACACCACAAAATGTGGGACATTTTGCATTATGAAAAGCTTTCCAGAATGAGTCAGTCTGTCTTGCACTCCCAATTTTGGATGACGCATGTACATTTTTGAGAGAGGGTTGACATCCAGCCCGCATTTTATATTTTACTTTCGTCCATGTTAAGATATATATATACAGTATATATATATATATGTATTTGTCTGTTTGGTGGCACAATCCGCGGTGAAGTTGGTAAATCTAAATTTTCAACAAGTCCCAGCAGGCAGGGTGTGATGCAAGTTCCTGCACTGTTCCTCGGCCCTCAATCATTGTGTAATCTGTTGTAGGTGTTGGGAGTTAGACCGACAGGCTCAGCAGCTATGCACCCACCCACTTTTATTGGACGGGCACACAATGTTACAATTCAAGCTGCGCATGTTTGGAAAACACTGGAAAACATACTCACTATTGCTTGCGTAGCGTTCGACACGCGACATCTCGGGGTTCGAAATGCACGGCGTCGGTACATTGCGATCGGTCTCGAGCCCTTTCTTTGCGCCTAGTAGGCAGGTTGAAAAGCACAGCAGCCGATTGCGTAACAAGACCGCGCGCGCCTCAGCCGCTGACCCTGTTCCGCGTTCATATGCTTTGCCACGTGCTTTGTGTACCTGTGTGTTTTTGTGCGTTTTATCTGTTTCAGGTGGCTCCGTGCCAGGCTATGGTCAGAGTTCAATTTGAAGCAGCCCAGCGTTGGTGCTTGATGTGGATGTGCCAAGGCCCTGAATTAGTGTTGTGTTTAAGCCCACGTGTTGGCGATGAAGGGGAGCCCAGAGAGCGCTCTGCCAGCTCTCCGGACAGAGGAAGATATGCGGGCATGGACTGAAATTGAAATTCTGTAAATTTTTTTTTTTTTTTTTTTTTTTTTTTTTTTAAACCTGCAAAAAAGCAATCTTAAAAAAACATGGCTCGAAATTCCCCCTTGCTCTCGCAAACAAAGGCCACTATCTCAGTTATTGATAACTCATATTTGACATGCTTGTTCTTCAAAAAAAAAAAAGAAAATGCAGTCAAAACTACTGGATTACGCGCTCACACTGGTGACATTGTTTCCCGCGTGTCGTTCGCACGTTGGCTACGAACGCAACACAAGAGAACCCTATGCACTCTGGTGGTGTTTACCGGTTGCCAGACAAGCCAAGCGTGACCTCTCACGCAACTACTCCGTAAACTCCTCTTGTGCCCACCTGACCACAAAGGCTCCGCCACTGGGTTTAACGTGCATCGCACTTGCACGCCATTTCACGAAGGTAACGCACAGCAGCGACATACAAGGCAAATCCCACGGCCACTTCACCTCCTATATCTCATTACACATGAACACCGTTCCTGTTTCACTACCTCACTCTTCACGTGGCCCGCTCTCAGCGAGTCTCTGTGCTATGTAGGTGTTGGTTGATTAGTAACCACAGCGAGCGAGTGGGAGGACTCGTATTCTATATTCTCGGCGTGCGCTGCCCTTATCTCGCTACCATGGATTATGTAATGTCAAAACACTACGTTTCTTAAGGGCATGCTCGCATCCAGCGAGTCTCGCATTCCAATGCCGTTAGTGTGTGTTCAAATTTAATAAGCTCCGTTGTTATTGTTTTTAATATTGTTGTTATTGTTGCATCTTGTGCAGTTCTTCTCCTCCTCTCTGGTCAAAGTCCAAGCCAGTTTCACAAGGGGCCCGAATAATCAAAACCCCGCATCAAAGTTGTCATGCCAACATGGCCTCGTTCAGTTATTGATGCCGTTGTATTTCGAGTTCACGGTTTGCGGAGGTCATCCTTCAAAAAGCGGCGTGATGCGCGTGCGGCCGGCCGGGCGGCGGGGTGGCGGGGTGGCGGGGGGGGGGGGTTCAAAAGGTGGCTGAACGCGCGCCCGCGGTCGGCAGGCTCCGGCAGCAACGGTTCAATTGTTGGTCGCGCTCTTGTGCCATTGTTGCCATGGCAGCCGTGACACAGCAGGCTGGCGGCGCGGTGACTGTTGTGTTGTGTGGAGGCTGCTGACGTAAATCCGCCTCCCACGGTGAAAGCGGAGCGGCGGGGCTCTGTGAATAATTCAGCGCCGCACATCAGGTGAATGGAAAGCTGGCCGCCGACTTAACCCCGCGCCCGGGACGCGCGCGGCGGCGGCGGCGTGCTGCGCTCGCTTCTTTTTTTTTGTTTTTTTCTTCGCCCCTGTGCGTTCGCTCTCTTCACCAAAGACGGCAACTCTTTATTTTGTTAATGGCCCTCTTGTTTTGGTTCCTAGTACACATGCTGGCCCCTTTCACAAAGAACTCCCTTCAGATCACGCAAAACCAGGAATGCCGGCTGCTTTACATAAGGTCGCACTAAACTCTCGTTTCGGTAGGCATATGCTAATGAGGGTCAAGGAGACTAAATAAAGCAGGTGTTATTTGGCCTCCCTGTAGCTCTGTGTAGCGTTGCTAGCTTGTCCCAGCTGGCAGGTCTCAACTCTTGGGGTCTTCTCTAATGTCAGGAGTGAGGCCATGTCCACACGGGCAGGATTAACCTACTTCTACGGGGCTCGCTTACATCATAACCAACACGTGAACGCACACATTTAACACAAACATCTATACTCATGGTACACCCGGGGCTTGAGTGTTAAGTCAAATTTTTTAAAATGTCATGGTAATTTCGGTTCATGATTTGATTTGCCCTTTGGTGCTTGACACATAATGGTTTGCTAAAATGGATAGTTAGTTATGTATACCTTGTGTCAGTCAATCTCCTGACACAAGATGTACATTTTAAAGCTCATACGCAGCAGACCCGGCCCAAAATGCACCGTTTTCAATCTTGTAGCAATTCCATCTGAAACACTCGACACTTAAAACTAACATGACATCCTGGAGATTAGGCCCTGCTGGGCCTGGTGGCTGCAATCTAGTGTCCATAATCCATGATCCGACCGAGAACTGGTCTGGCCACAAAACCTTCAGGTGTGTGGTATTATTCTGGAAAGGTGTGGTTGTTGCAGTATTTTCGGCTCTTGTGTAGTTGTGCACCCAGGTTCAGGGAAAAAGGAACGCAATTAGGAGGAATGCATTTTGTTTGCTAAAAATGACTTGACATGTTGATTGGGGTTACTCCCTGTTCATGCAACCAATGCCTGAGCTGAGCTGTTATCATTAACATGTTTGTGGGTGACAAAACAAATATATATTTGTTTTTTCAAAAATAAGTACATCTTCCAGTATAATTTGGTCTTTTAATAGTAAAGTGATAACAATACATACTTAAAAGAGTAAAAATACAAAGTGTTTAGTGAAGTTAACCAGCTCCTATTTTAATGTGTGTCAAATGTGTGTATTTAATGGTGTCAACACGGCTTGAGGCTGTTCACACTGCATTGCATGCTTTCCTTTGGACCGAGGTGGAAATTAGGAATTGCTGCCGTTTTCATTTATCTGGTTCTGTGCTCGCAACAAAAGTAAAATGCCGACTGGTGACAGTCAGCATTGTGGAAATGATTTTCCCTCTGTTATCCTCATCCAAAACATAAACATCCCCCTCGGTTGGCAGCAACAGGAAATGAGAAACTGCAACTTCCTCCTCTAAATCTATAGACCACCATTTGTTTTGTGCTGTGAAGTATAAATACTGAATTTGACATTTGCAATTGACACGCACAAGATGCGCTACAATGATGAATGATGACCTGGTTTCCCTCAGTTAAATTGAGTATCAGATTGTTGCTTAGTAACTGTCATTTTGCTCATGGTCGTCAACACACTGAATGTTATTTGCAGCAGTGTTGCCTAGCCTCTGTGTTTTGGTGCAGGTGTGGTTCAGCGTAACCCATGGCTAAAACAAGCTCAAACATTTACTGACCCAACAAGGAACGTGTTGGTTCAAATTTCTCGTTTTTGTTCCGAGCGGGTAATTCAGGACTATATGGTGTAAAATGTTGGTCCTTGATTTTGGGAGCTCTGGAACTATTGCGGAGAATACCGGAAACGCATTCGGTCAAGTCTTAACTCGAACGCCAAGTCGTCCGAGTCAAACATGTCCTCTTCATTAAACCCAAATATGTAAATCCCCTGGGAGCCGTCTTCCGGGCAACACATCAACCGCATTCACCGGCTCTCCCAAATGAATGAGCTCTCTCTTTGTTTCCCTGTCTCCTTGCAGAGCTCCAGAGATCATCCTAGGGCTGCCGTTCTCCGAGGCCATAGACATGTGGTCCCTGGGCTGTGTGATGGCCGAGCTCTTTCTGGGTTGGCCCCTCTATCCAGGAGCCCTGGAGTATGACCAGGTAAGACAGTCCCACGGCCTGCAGACTCTTCTCGCTCGCTCTCTCTGGCTCCCCCTTGCATTCTGTCGTTATTGAGTGAAAGGGAAGTGAGTCATAGGGTTGGGACTTTTTTTTTTTTTTTTAAGTCTTCGACAGCATCGAGTCGCCAACTGTCAAGTGATGAGGTTACATGATAGATGCAGTTATTTACTCTCTATAACTATCGGTCACGGTTCTCATTTTTCCTATTCCATTGAACGTGATTGTTCATTTTTAGTTCTTATTTTTAGTTTTCCCCCCATGTCAATAGAATAACGATGAATAAATATATATCCGTGGCAATCTTGTGTCTTTGTCATCGGCACCATGGTCATTTGTTGTAGGACACGGCAGAGATAATGGCCTGCATTTCTTAACCCTTCATTCCACTAACTGCATCCTTTGTGGCAAACTACAATTACAGACCCATAATGATGACTATCTTTTATGTATCGGTGATTCATCTCGCGTCTTTACTCGCGCTGCGGCATGTGATTATAGGCTGCTTGTGATTACAGTGCGGCGTGTGCAGTTGTATCGCAGTCGTTTAATCTCGGAGCCTAACTTTCTCCAAATGAGTGACGTCCTATTGAACAGGAAAACACCGTTGGGACACTGCAAAACACAGAGGCATTAAAGACCGCATCATAATCCCCCCCCCCCCAAAAAAAACCATGAACTGCCCCTCGCTACACCATTTCATACTCCGTTATAATTGATTCCTCTAATATTAGATGTTTGGGCGACGCAGCTTAAGCAGGTCTTCACTCGGTTAACGAAGCGTGTCTGACGGTGGGTTTAAGCCCCCCCGGGCGTGAAACGGGGCCACGGTCTGTCGGTGGACGTGTGGAGGGCCTCCTGACCCGCGCTGGGTTTGAGTGGAAACTTTAATTGAAAGTTGATTGAATGCGTCAAAAGAAAAAAACACAGCTGGGCTGAACATGGCGGGCTCTGTGGAAGAGACCCTGCTCCATTTTGTAGGTGTAAGGGGCTCGTTCCCAGGTAATCCAAATGTGCTGAAACTGAAAGAATATTTTGTCAAGAATGCTCCCCCCCCCCCCCCCCCCCCCACTATCTTTTAAATCTTAAAGCGTCACTTTCAAGAGCTGTCCTTGGAATATCCCAAATCTTCCGCGTTGACCTTAAGTTCTGATGTGGAACGGGGACATTCCCACAGCTCCGCGGGGACCGTTTGGCTGCTGAGCGTCTATGAGCACAATCTCTTGTCAGGCCTGGGGAACATTCCCTCGAGATAGAACCTGGCCAAGGCCAACTTCCCCCTTTTTATAATTATTACAAATAATGACATCATGGAAACCCAGCATCGTGTTACCTTGACACCATTCGTGCCCCATCATGACATTCAGCATGTCCATCCCTCCATCCCTTGTGCCACTAAGGAACACGCCGTCCTAACCAACGTGGACGTTTACAGTGGCTGCTGCCCGATCTCCCGTCAGACTTGCGGAAGAGGTTTCATTTAATGAGCGGGATGGGCAGACCTTATTTGGCCAAGTGGAGTGATTTCCCCGTGATGTGAAAGAACGTGCAGAAGAGCGCTGGAGGAGGTTGACTCCTCCGGTCTCCTGCTTTTGTTCTCCAGCGCAGGTTGAACTTAAAGTGCTTGATATGTGCACGTGAGCCTCAAGTGCTGTTGACACTTCTGAATCCTCATTTCACTGCCTCTCCAGCCAGTGTTTCTACTTCAGTGTACATACATGTGTATATACACACACAGTGTATTATTTATATGATGCGCATAGCAAACTACCATACAATTCATGTATGTTGGGCAGTGAAATGGCTAGTTTCTATTAACGTGTGACTTTGTGAAACGCCGACGACTCCGCGTATCATCTAATTAGTTTGCCGGGGCCGCGTCATATCGAGTAACAGCCCAGCAGGGACATCGTGCCAACAACTCCATTTGTGGGGTGAAATGCAAAACATCTGTGGTTGCTGATGTTTACAGCGGCAACATGTTTTGCTTTCAAAGAGACGAACCTGCGGAAGCATATCTTGTGGTTCATCAGGAGAACAGTGTTGCCCCCCGTGTATACAATCCATGTATTTTATTCTCTGCTCTGTGTTTTCCAAACACCAAGTAATTGGTCGTCTTAAGACGTCCCGTGTTGGCCCAGGACTACGAGGGAGTAGCTTTGATGGGGGGGGGGGGGTTCTGTTTCATTTGTTGGCACCGAATACGATTTTTAGGCGTGAAGCAATGTCACCGCACACCTGCTGGTGTGGTCTTTTCTTCAGAGGTCTGCGTGTGTGCGTGTGCGTGCGTGTGTGCGTGTGCGTGCGTGCGTGCGTGTGTGTGTGTGTGTGTGTGTGTGTGTGCGTGTGCGTTAGAAGCCCGAGCCGGGGGGGCTTTCTGACCCCGGCGCGCTGGCCCGCTCGCTGCATCAGGTTCGAGCACTCAGTGTCTTCTTGGCAGAGCCGTGAAGGTCAAAGTGTCAGGGACCAAGCGGACGGCATGTAATGCAAGCCCACGTCCCCCCGCGGGGGCCTGGTGCCGACGTGCGTGGCACGGACACGGACCACGTGCCGCTCAGCACGCCGCGGGCTCCCGGCGCAATAATGTCTTCCTAAGCGGGTCGAGTTACCCGCTGTTTTTAGTTGATCCAATTAGTGGTTACAGAAGGACTCCAGTAAAGGACTCTTTGTGCGTTAGTCGAGTTTAATAAATTGGGTTGCGTCCAATTGATGACAGGTCCCGCCGTTACCTCGGTCGCTTCCTTAATTCTCATGACCGTCCGTCCTGCTGCGTGGCCTCCTTATGTTAACCCTCTCCTGCCCCTGACACCCTTCTCTCACTCTAATGGCTATTCAGACTTCTCTCTTGTTTACTGATTTATCATCTCTCTGCCTTGTGTGTGTGCATGCGTGTGTGTGCGTGTCTGTGTCTGTGTCTGTGTCTGTGTGTGTGTGTGTGTGTGTGTGTGTGTGTGTGTGTCTGTCTCTCTCTCTCCAGGTCCGGTACATCTCCCAAACCCAGGGTGTGCCCGGGGAGCGTCTGCTCAACAAGGGCACCAAGACGTCTCGGTTTTTCCGGAAAGAATCGGACTCTCCCTACGCCTCCTGGCGACTGAAGGTAATAAATGCAATAAATGCATGCTGGTGCAGACACACGTAGACATGTTCCTGATTGTCACGCTGCCATGCCGAGTTATGTAGTCTCCCCCCCCCCCCCCCCCCCCAGTTGCATTTCAATGCAAATGTGATGTGCCAATATGCCTGCTTTTCCTTTCTTGTGGAGATTTGGCTTTGTTTAGCTTTTGTTCACTTTGCAGTAGCGGCGGTTTCAGTGTGACGGATTCAATTCATTCCTTTTCACTATTTTAGTTAATTTATTTATTTATTTATTAACGCCCGCCTAACTTCCCCCCCTTTCTGCGCCCAGACAACAGAGGAGCACGAGAAAGAGACGGGTCTGAAGTCCAAAGAAGCAAGGAAGTACATCTTCAGCTGCCTTGACGATATCGCCCACGTGAGTACCGCTCTGACCACCTCCACGCCCGATAACCGCTTATCTTACGCAAACAGCTCTCTCTTCTGGGGACAGCGTGCTGCTAAATGTGTGTGTGTGTGTGTCTGCGTGGCTGATTGCATTAGGGCGAGTAAGTGTCCTTAACCCCGTAGGAAATGCTCGGGTCAACGCGTAACCGCATTGCGATTTTCCCTCGAATTACCACGGAATGAACAGATTGAATAAGTGGAATGCTTTTTTGTATCCAAATCTGAAATTGCGTGCGTGTGTGTGTGTGTGTGTGTGTGTGTGTGTGTGTGTGTGTGTGTGTGTGTGTGTGTGTGTGTGTGTGTGTGTGTGTGTGTGTGTGTGTGTGTGTGTGTGTGTGTGTGTGTGTGTGTGTGTGTGTGTGTGTGTGTGTGTGTGTGTGTGTGTGTGTGTGTGTGTGTGTGTGTGTGTGTGTGTGTGTGTGTGTGTCCCAGGTGAACCTGGTGATGAGTCCGGACCCCAGCGACATGCACGCGGAGAAGGCGGACCGCAGGGAGTTTGTGTCCCTGCTGAAAGCCATGCTGCTGGTGGACGCCGAGGACCGGACGGCTCCCTCCGATGTACTCACTCACCCCTTCCTGGCCATGACTCACATGCTGGACTACCCCCACAGTAACCAGTAAGCCCAGGGCGCGCGCACACACACAGACACAGACACACACACAGACACACACACACAATGTTGTACTGCTTTCCAAGGTGGTTTTCTGCGAGAGTCGACTATAAATACATTCGCTTTTCATCACGTTCCCATTTCTTCCCCTCGCCTCCTCTCTGCGGTTATCAAAGTTGTTGTTCACTTTGGCTCAAATGAATCACATGTTGTTTTTTCCGCCGCACCACGACCAAACCAAAGCCCTCTCTCTCCCTCCTCCTCCTCCCCCTCCTCTCTCCCCTCTAGCGTGCAGTCGTGCTTCCACATCATGGACATGTGTCACAGTCGCCCCAGCAGCACGGCCTTCGACGCCCTGAACCACAACACCGTGCCGTTCTCCAGACCAGCCATAGCGGCGCCCACCTCCACGCCCACCACGGGCCACCCGCTGGCCTACAAGAAGATCCCGGTGCACTCTCAGGTAGGCCGGCCGTGCCACCACAGGGGGGGGGGGGGGGTGTGGTCCTACTGGCTTATGCGCGGGCCGTCGTTTTGTCCAGAGAATGGCTTGTTAATCAGAAATGGTGGCAGCTGAGTGATTTTTGTACAGCACACGTTAGAACCTTCTTAAGGGGACAACCAGCCTTTTAAGATATCTGTATACTCATCCCACTCCTCATGGTTCACAAAGCCCACCTGCATGCTATTTCAAGTCACAGAGTATATAGATGTCCACTATGGCATCTGCATCTTCTCACTGGTTCTGCCACACTTCAAACTCATTCCTTTGTCCCTTTGGTGCCACCTAGAGGTGAGGAAATGTAAAGACTAAAAAAATAAAATCATAAAAACAAATAAAATAAAATGACTAATGAAGATAAAAAGGCATAGCCTACTGTGATCCGCTGTCCCAACACATTGGACACGATGACACGACGGTCGTCCCGTCAGCCACAACGATTTGACCTTTTTCTTGTCTCGATTGGCCTTTTTATCCCCCACACATGGCTATCTGTAGCTTTTGTCCGAACTCCCCCCTCTCGAACCCTTCTGTGGTGTGGCAGCCATCTCAGGACGCTCTGCCGTTTGTGTGTTCCCTGATGCAGGCGATGACCCAGTCGGCTCCCTCCGTGCTGCATTCGGGAATGGCCCTGCCGGCCGCCAATCAATTCGGATGCACTGACTCCTACCCCCCTGCCCTCATCCTCTGTCCCCAGGCCATGCAAGGTATGTCCCGCCTCCAGTGCGCCATGGCAACGGGAGGGGGGGGCGTGTCTCAGCACGCACTCTGTCTCAACAACAGAGTTGTTCTGCGCATTCCAATAAGACTGTCTCCTTCCTGGGAACCTTTGCACTGATTCTTTTTTTTGTTTGTTTGTTTGTGTTTTTTTTTATTTTAGGTAATCTAAATCAGCCTGGATACTCGGTTTCCATGGTGAATCAAGCCCCTCCGATTCAGCCTCTCCCAATGCGACCGGGGCTAATGGCGCAGGTAATACACCCATTCACCCGTTGCCACTTGGGTTTGTTTGGCCGTCGGGCTCATTTTCCTCGTCGACGGTCCGGCACCTCACGCTGCGAAGTGTCAGGCCGAACCCTGTACTTTTGAGAAGGCCGTCCTGTAGCCGGACGACAAGACCGCCACCACTTCACCTCCGTCTCACCATCCTCTCTCTCTCTCCCTCCCTCCCTCCCTCCCTCCCTCCCTCCCTCCCCCCCGGTAGCCGGCCTGGTCCAGCAGGGGCCAGCAGCTCCTCGTCCCCGCCGCCTGGCAGCAGATGACCCCCGTCGGGCCGCCGCCCTCCCACCCCCCGCCTCCCCCGTCCTCCCTCACCAACGACTGTGGGCTGCCTCCCCCGAGGATCGGCGACTGGGGGTGAGTCAGACCGGGCCACACAGCGTCTGACAGTCCGACCCCCTCACCACTGGCGCCGGTCCGCCGAGGAAGTCTTCCCACCCCAGAATGTCAACAAGCGTGTTTTTAAAATATCCCCGGGATCGACCACGGAGCCGCTTGGTCACATAAGCGAGCGCTCTGGCGAAGGGCCTGCTGGTTTTGGGCGTGGCTGACATTATGGTCGAGTTCTGGAGTTCATGCGCTGGCTTTTCAGTGCGCTTGTACTTTCTTCCATTTTAGATGGAGTATCTAATCATGCCAATGTTTTTTTTTTCTGTGCTACTACATGGTAAAACAATCTTTCCCATGATTGTTGCAATTCTATTGTTGCAAAACACAAAAAAAACATGTTTATGTATATATATATATTTGTGGGCTTTTTTCTTTTTTTTATTGCCCCCCCTTACTCATCCTCTGCCCTTTTCACAGGAAAGTTCATCCCCACGGCAGCCATTTCAACACTGTGATGCAGCAGCATCTCCTGGCCAATCAGCTGCCGGCTCTGTCTGCCGCTCAGCCAATGAACATCGGGGTGGCTCATGTCGTGTGGCCCCAGGCAGCCAATAAAAGAAACAGGCACAGTTACAACAGGTAAGAGACACATGTCTTTGAAACGTGTGGATCCACAGCGTCAAAAAAGTTTAAAAAAAGGATGTGATCTCATCATTGGTGAGTACAGTGAAAGTGGCTTTCAATTTCCTGTTTATAGACTATTCTCTATTCTCTTATGTAATTGCTCCATTTGGCTCTGTGATATGGTTTTATTATACAACGTGGGAATGGTGACTTGATTTGATTCACTGTAGCGGGGTAATTTTGGTTTATCGCAAAATGCCAGAAATGTCCTCTGTGGAAAGACAGTTGGTGTTCTTGGATGTATTGGGTGTTCAGAGCTTGTTCTTCAGCAGTGTCTTCTACCTCGTTCCCATGGCAATCTGAACCACGTGTCTGTTGGGTGTACACTGTCATGGGTCTTAGGACACATCTCCCCTCCGTTATAAAGCCGTGTAACCCGATCTCAAATCTCCTCTTGATTTCAAGGAACGCCCCCCAGCACAACAACATGTACCACATATCCATGTGCCGGACGCCCAAGATGGCAGACATGGTCAGACACACGGTAGCAAAGAGGGAGCCCCCTCAGAGGGCGGGGCCTCCGCCGCAAACCAGGAAAGAGGAAGTCCTGAACGCAGATGACAACGAGGAGGAAGAGGAGGGAGACGATGACGAGTACAACGACGAGGACGCGGTCAAAAAGTCGACGACGTGCTTCAAAGAGGCGCCGATGGACTCCAGCCGGCGGCCGGACGGCCCGGAGCAGCAGCAGCAGCAGCAGCAGCAGCAGCAGCAGCAGCGGCCCCGCGAGGTGGCGGTTCTGCTGGGCGACACGCCCAGCCCCGTGTCCAGCGTGATCAGCATCCACAGCGACCAGACCGACGAGGAGGAGGAGGAGGACGACGACGACGAAGACGACCGCCGCTGTCTCCTGAGAGAGTGAGTCAACGTCACGGAGTGGAGGAACGGATGGCGTCCCCTTTGAGTGTGTGACTCCTGCCGTCGCTTCAAGTGGAATGCTTGAAGTCATCTCCTTGACGAAGATTCCCTGAAAGCTAATGGCGTCATTGTGCTTAATGTGACCCCCACACACACACACACGGTTCCCTTTGCAACACTCAACACGAATTAGATTGGAACTGACACCTTCCCCTAGCTGACAATATGACGCCGCCTGCGTAATAATGTTAGCTTAGTATTTGTAGGTGTGTGTGTGTGTGTCCATGTGCATATGCCCTTGTGCGTATGTCTGTGTGTGTGTGTGTGTGTGTGTGTCCATTATGGCCATAACTTGTTCTTAACAAGTTTTCAGTCCTTTTTACTCATTAGGAATTCAAAAGACATGTCCAAATAGACTTTACAGTGTATACAGAGACATTTAGATAAGCAGCAAGTAGTTTCAGATACAGCGCGGTTGTTCGCTGTACCGCCACTGTTCTCGCCTCCCTGTCTGAATTGCTGTGTGTTTTCCGTGCTCTCCAGATGTAAAGGGGAGTGTGTGTGTGAGGCATGCAGGAACACCAGCGTGTCCATGGAGAGAGTGTGCTCCTTCAGCAGCCCCGACAGCAGCCTCAGCACAGACTCCTCCGCCTCCAACTCGCCGCAGTCCAGCCCCTCCCTGTCGCCCTGCAAGAGACCCAACAGGTGTGTGTGTGTGTGTGTGTGTGTGTGTGTGTGTGTGTGTGTGTGTGTGTGTGTGTGTGTGTGTGTGTGTGTGTGTGTGTGTGTGTGTGTGTGTGTGTGTGTGTGTGTGTGTGTGTGTGTGTGTGAAAATGTGTCATATTTTAATTTGTAGCTGTGACGCACCACTCGTAGCCTAACTAAAGTAAACCTGTGATTATTCATCTCTCGTTAGATTGATGTTTGATTTCTTCAGCCTGACGTGTGTGTGTGTTTATTTTTACGATGTGTCGTCTTTTTTTTCCATTGTGTGTGTGTGAAAATGTGTCATATTGTAATTTGTTGCTGTGACGCACCACTCGTAGCCTAAGTAAAGTCAACCTTTGAATATTCATCTCTCGTCAGATTGACGTTTGATTCCTTCAGCCTGACGTGTGCGTGAGTGCGTGAGTGTGTGTGTGTGTGTGTGTATATAACGTGTCCCGTGTGCCTTTCGCCTGTCCAGCGTGTCTGAGGACGACGGCCACGGCAGCGGCTGCGAGACGGTGGAGGGCTCCCCCAAGTCGGACTCGTCCACCTCCCCGCACGGCGGCGCCCCCTACTGCTACCATGGCAACCGGAACCGCAACAACCGGCCCCACCTGGCGGCCGTGGTGGCCGGGCTGGCGGCCCCCGCGGCCCCCGGGCGCAGCGCCCTGCGCACCATGGTGGTCCCGCCAATGAGGGTGCAGAACAACAACAACTACAGCGCGGGAACCGAGGGCCGCTGCCCCAGGACAGGTTGGTGTGCCGCGCCGCGCGCGTGTCCTCCGCTACACGCTGTGTGAGTGTGAGTGGCTGACTTGCGTAGGACTTTGGTTGGTTATGAACGTGTGAAGACGTGTCGGGTGGCAATTATGGCGTCACTGTGTGTGTGTGTGATTATTCAACGTTGTGATTGTCAATCGTTTTTGAGGTGTTTATACCATAGCAGGTCGGACCATGCTGATTGCAGTTTTAGTTTCCCCCCCCCCCCCCCCCCAGCAAAGCTTCATGTGGTCTGTTGCCTGTGCTTTGGCGTGTTCTGCTTTGCAGGTCTCGTGGGCACATTAGGGGCCTACCGCCCCCTGGTGGCTCATAAAGGCTTTAACAGGTGACGGTAAAACCACCCTGCACAGGGACTGGCCGTGCTCCACTGTCGCGGAGATGCATCCTCACCGGACAATGTCGCCGTTGTCTGTGTAGCCCCTCTCGCGGTCACTTCCTCGTTTTTATTGTGGCCCATTTAATGATGCAGTGTAGATGGATCATCGTTGTGGAGACAGCAAAGTAAGCGCTGGGAGCTATTGAGGCAAAAGGCTTCTCGGGCCTTTTGACTTTATGACTGCAGGCTGGCAGCCTCCCATCACAGTGGTGTGCAGTTAATTATTTACCGCGAGAAGCCTCAAAATAGGGTACATTTCGACAGAAACCCTTTGTTTATTCATCATATCGGTGTTTGCTGTCAAGCAAATAAGACCGCGACAACCTGAAGCCCCCCCCCCCCGCACCCCCCAGCTACAATCACCTCAACGCCTGATTGTACCAAACAACAGGAAGAGACTGATGCATCTCCCGCAGCATTGGATCAGAGCCAGCGCCTGTGTTGAGAGTGTGTGTGTGTGTGTGTGATGTTGTTGTTTTTTTGGGGGGGGGGTTCCCACCAAACAGAGCGAGTTGCCCGAAGGCACCGATCTCAGTCTAGTTGAAAGCTCGCCAGGAGAACTGGCTGCAGATCAGTCTTACGGGCGACGTTGCCTCTCCTCTGGTGCCTTTTTCATCATGACATTTTTTCATTGGTGGTGGTTGATTTCCTCCTGAGTGACGGCGTTCTCTTCTCTCTCTCCGGGCCGCGGCTCAGCGCCGATCTACCGGCCGGTGGGCGGTCCGGTCGCAGCGAGCGGCACACTCTTTTCCTTTTGTTGTTGTTGTTGTTGTTGTGTGAAACTCCACGGCTAATGCCTTACTGCGTGTTAGACAGCCGGTCCTGGTCAATATATGTCAATATATCTATATGATGTTACTAGATGTTTTGTATGAGTCCCTTCTCATCAACATTCATCATCACTTGGCCCAACTCCAATATTGCAGCAGGGCAAACTAGCGGGAACGCGGCCAGGTTTCCATCAGCATGTACACCGCTGACCGCCCCTCCGACAGGAGAAGCCTTATGTTCGTAGCTGTGCCGGGTGCCGGGGAAAGCGGGTCTGCACCCGGGGAAATTCATCCCCCACCTGCCATCAGCTGTTAGTTAGCCAGGCTCGGCCCTGCCAAGGCATGGCGTCGGACCAGAGGGACCAGGTGGACAGCGGCCCGGTGTGGTTGGTCTCAGTTTCTCAAAGAGTCGCAGAGGCTCATCCATGGCAATGTGTGGATTACAGGGTCATTATGGGGACCATTTCGTTACTGAGTACTCTGAATTTACCCATCTTGAACCCTCTGTGTGTGTGTGTTTGTCTGTGTGCTTTCTGCCCCTCTTCCCGCCTTGTTCCCCCTTGCATGACTCCTCAGGTTGGTCGTTTGGCGCGTTTATATTCCCGTGTCTGAAGCAGTTTTTTTTTTTTTTGCCCTGCTTGTTATTCATCGTCTCTCCCTGCGTCTCTCTCTCTCTCTCCCTCTCTGTCTCTCTCTCTCTCTCTCTCTCTCGTCCCCCCCCCCCCCTCCCCAGTGTCAGAGTCCTGGTCCCGCTCCAGAGGACGCTGCGGTCTTACAGGGGCTGCCCTGTTGCCCTCCGCCCCGCTGCTGGCCAGGCAGCAAAGGGTGACCACCCTGCAGCAGCCCGGAGGCTTTCGACAGGTTGGCGGCCCGTGCCTTTTTTTTTTTTTAACTTTCTGCTGTTTTGAAAGTCATCCCGTCGTGGAGATTTCCATTACCTTTATAATGCAGGCTGTCCCTCCCCCAGAATGTGGTGGGATTAAAGTATAATGGCTAGTGGGGAACTCTTTAGAGCCGTTGATTAAAAAGATAATCAAAAAGTATTTTTATTTTTACAGTTACACGTCCTTGAAGTTACTTTGTAGTCTTTTTATGTTTAGTTTATTTAACGCCATAACTCAAACTTCAAATTTGACTTTGAAGTGTACGTTGTTAGATTTGTAATTTCACAAAGGCGATCCCGTTTCAAACCGGCTTCAGAAGGAGTTTGTTACGCCATGTGGCGTCCTTGACCTTGACCTTGACCACGCTGACCTCCCCGTGTCCCTCCCCAGGTGCCACCTTACGGTTCCAGCCACAGCAGCAAGGAGTGGAACGGCAACTATGGCCCCCTGCGGCCGCACGCCTACATCCCCCCTACCGTTCAAACGCACACCTTCACTCACCTGCCGCATGGCAGCCCCACGCACACTTCCACCACCCCGCACGCACACAGCCAGTGTCTGCCCACCCACACCCTGCTGGCCTACCCCCCGGCTGGGCCCCTCCCCGCCGGGCCCCCCCACCACCCCCACCACCACCACCACCCGCACCCCCACCCGCACTCCCACCCCCACCACCCTATACTCCCCGCTCACCCCCCGCCTCTCCTGCAGCCCGGCTACGGCCTGTCCCATCCCCAGGGGGCCGCCATCGTCCACCAGGTCACGCTCGGCATCGGCGGCCCCCCTCACCGGCTGCTGCCCTCGCCGACCGTGCTGCCCCACCACGGGCCGGCCTACCCGCACCCCCACCCCCATCACCCGTTCAAGCCCCACTTCACCAACATGCCTCCCCCGCCCTCTCACCCCTACATGGCCTCCCCCGCGGCTTTTACCGGCTTCCCCCTCAGCCCCACCAAGCTCAGCCACCACCACCAGTTCTCCTTCCTCTGAGGGGCCACGGGGGCCGGCTGCCGCCGCAGCTTTGCCTCATCACGGGCGCCGCCGCCGCCGCCCACGGGAGGCTAGCGGCGGCCGCTACCTGGCCAGGTAGATCCGGCAGAGCGCAGAACGGACACGCGTGACGGCTTGGCAACAAAACAACAACAAAGAAAGAAATTAGTAAAAAAAAACGACAGCGCTGAAGCTGGATATTGCGGTGATTGATGTGGCGAACGGCACGGGCGCTTTAGGTTTAAGCGGTGGCTTTGTTTTCGCCCGCCGGGGGGGAGGTTAGCGGTTCAGTTGTCCGGCGCGGGAAAAACCGGACCCCCCCCCCAGGGGTGACCGCCAGTGGGTTTTTTGGCGCCGTGGGTTCTTGACGGGAGTGCGTGGAGGCGCGGCCCCTGAAGTCCTCGGGAGAGTCGGTTGGTTAATCACGCGGCGTGATCCCAGTATTGTTCAACAAGCTGTTTATAGTGGTGGTCGTCAGCCTCCCCCCCTCCCTCCCCCCCTCCCCCCCCTCCCTCCCCCCTGACACCTTTCAGTGCCTTAAAGGTGGAGTCTGGCAACAGCTTGAGGAGTTTCTAGAGATGTGTAACGGCTTGCAGCAGCACTTGAACCTTTACTTTGCGTTTCCGAGGATGAGCTTTAGTGGACGGACGCAAGACCCTTGGCTTGTGTGGTTCTTTCCTTCTCCCGTTTGGCGTGTAGACTGGGTTTGTATTCAGACCCTTAAATGATATATAGGCTTTAGAATCGAATAAGCTTTTTATGTATGTACAGAATGACTTCATATTTTGATAATCAATTTCTATACACTAGTGCTTAATTCACAACAGTATTGTCACTGTTTACTGTAACTGCAATACAATCTAGAAAGCATTTGGGTTGCTGTGTGTGTGCGTGTGTACGTGTGTGTGCGTGTGTGTGTGTGCGTGTGTGTTACTTGCGTTGAGGCTGTATTTCAATTAATTCGTAGTACATTTTAAAATACGTTGTCAGGAGCGCTAAAGAAAACTGCTGAAGTTTGGGCTGCGGACAAACCTATTGATTATGTTGTGTTGTAGTTTTAAAAAGATGTATGTCAGTGTTTTTATTTTATTTTATTTTTAAATAACCAATCAACGTACAGTATCCTTGCTGGGCTATGGAGTGTTTCTTTTGTATTCGATTGGATATTTTTCATTTTCCTTCTTGCGTTGATATTTCTCTCTCTCTCTCTCGTCGTGTTACTTTTTGCCTACATTCCTTCACGGTATGGCACGGTATGGTCTGTGCCCTCGTCTCTTGCCTTCTTTCAATGGACAGTACCTTGCCTCAATGGACTGGCATTCTACTTGTCTCTGAACCAAAGACTGATCTCTTTTTAACAGACACTTAATGGTCCATGTTCTCCCCCCCCCCCCCCCCCCCCCTGCACCCAGACGGTATCATCGGTGAAATGATCTTTCGCTATAACGTGTGTAGTCTGTGGCATGTACAGGTAATGAGCTGCTAATGTATCGACTGGCTTTCACTTCCCGTAGCTGTGAGTTAGAGGACTTAACATTACCCCATCCGCGCCCTGCTTCCCCCCCCCTCCCTACGTTGTGTGTTGCTCTGATAAGTGGACGCCATAGAAGTGGGCTTAGTGTGTGTGATCCTAGAGCATATTGAAACGCGTTCATACAGGCGAGTTGCCTCTGTATAATGGCTTTGTTGTTTTGGGTTAATTTTCCTTTTTGAAGTGATTTTGTTAAATCTGCTGTAATCGAAGATTGGAGGTTTTTAGCTTAGTTTTTATCAGATTTTTTTTTCTTATTTTTTGTTGTTTGTTGTTGTGGGTGAGCTTATGGGGTTTCGTGTGCAAGCATATAGCGTCAGTATTTTCCTCATCAAACGTTTGGGTTCTGTGATTGTGTTGTACCTAAAAAAAACAAACAAACAAAAAAAAATTGTTATGAGTTTTATTCTGTCTGAAGACTTTTCGTTGGTATTTTTTTTGTTTGTTCTTGTTATCGAGCTGTATTTACAACCGTTTTGTACTGTACGACTGTAGTGCCTTCCTTCTACCCACTGGTTCACCGAATTATATATATATATATATTTTTTTGGGGGGGGGGGGGTCTTTGCATCCATTTTGAAAGCAGCGGTGCTTCTGGGGGTTTTGGTGGGCCGTATTTCCCCACCCCCCCCTCTCTCTCTTCTCTCTCTGGGGGTTTGATTTCGTGTTATTAATCGAGAGTGCTCGGCACTCCACCCAAAGCCCTTTTTTTCTTGTTGGGTTTTTTTTTCCGTGGACCAGGACGTTTCCAAAACCAAGTGTCTCGTCCTCCACGTGATCCTAAGAAAGTGCACGTCAGGGAAGGTTTTGTGTTTGTGGCGCCCGCCGGCGCTCCCGAGCCGCCACGGAGGGCGCGGCGTCGGACTCTCAGACTCACAGTACCTGTTTCTATGTTACGCCGATGCAAAGCTTTACTCACACGCTGTGAATGTATTTGTGAGGGTGGGGGGGGGGGGGGGGGGGGGGGGGGGAACCGTTAGATTTGGTTTTTGTTTTCCTAGATTTCTGTGACTGATCATAGTTTTGATGTCTTCTCGCGGTCGGCCGCGCCAAGAGCTTGTTTTTTTTTGCTTTTTGCAGGGAGTGTTTCCTCCTGAATATCCGGTAGTATTCTGTACACAGCTGTTTGCCATTGCTCGAGTGTTCTTCTGTTGTGTTTTTCATTTTTCCTTGTTATTTTTGAGGTTAGGCTTCATGGGCCGAAGTCGTGCTTTCTTTATGATACGGCGTGATGTTATCTGTGGGCCGAGCGGCTCCGGTCACGGCCATGCGCTTGGGCAAGGACTCCGCTGTGTGTTCTTCAATCCCCCGGATTAAGAAATCCCTTTTTGAGCGGTCATAATCTTATCAACCAGAAGAATGAAATGTGGAGTTGGGATGGATGAAAGTGAGGCGGCAGGTACTCCACACACAGTTATGTGTCGGACCGACCCAACAGGGGGGGGGGGGGGGGGGGGGCAGGTTCTGCTCACGTGTTGTATTCCCCCGTCTTGGTAGTCCAGTGTTTGTGGATTTTGTTTTCTTTGGTGTGTTTATCGTCATACGCCCCCCCCCCCCGCGCCACCAGCACAGCAGACACGTGACACCATGTCACGCCGGCCTCGGCCCGGTGCTGTACGGCACCGTAATCCTCACCTCTTTGGACTGATTGCTCAGGATCACTCTGGAAAAACCACCCCCCCCCCACACCCCCCCGCGGCCCAGAGTTGAGTCATCATCATCATTCAGTGTCGGGGCAGAGCGTCCCTGAATGGATCACGGACCTAAATCCAAGCACAGCACATTATGTCCCGCGTCAACGCGCCGGCGACTTGCGTAACTTCCGCGCCGTACAGCTCCGGTCAACGGGAACAAACGGATCCCGTTGAGTGATATGAGTGCCTTTCCCCCCCCCCCCCCCCCCCCAACAAAAATAAGGACACATACACAAAACAGGCAGTATCCGCGTCTCCCATTATTCACAGGATATCCGTGCTGGTGTACGGCGAAACCAAAACAGTTGACGGGCTGAATGGAATTGAAGTCATTTGAATCAAAACCTTCAAGAGATTAGGCTAGAGTTTATTTAACAATGGTAGGATCCCAAAATAGTCTGCAGGCTTGCTGTTTCTGGGTTCTGTGTTTTTACTAATGACTTATCATTGGGCACTGGGCAATTGTATGTTCTTATTGATCCTTACGACTCAAGTAGAGGTTTGTAATTAATGGGTTCAAGTTTTGTATACTCAAAATCATTGTATACTCGAGTATGTAGATGTGATTTCTTAATTTAATTTTAAACTGTTACTGCTTAAAAAAAATGTGTGTGTGTGTGTGTAGATTGTGTGGCTTTATGATTTCACCGTTTTGATTTTATTTTATTTTTTTCATTTTAATGCTACACTAGTTTGACATGTAGCAACTGCACTGTGCAATATACAACATGACTGGGAAAATAATTGTTTGGATGTTTCGTGTCTTACTAGTGTGGGGTCGTTTTCTTCTCCTGACCCTCTAGTTCTCTAGTGAGTTTCTGTGTGACCTGGCCTTATGTACTTTGTCACTACAAGCGGGTCCTTCTTGGTGACTCTTAAGGGTGATTGTCAAAAAAATGATTTAATGGTGTACGATGTCAAGATTCACTTTGAATAAAAAAAATGATATTTTGCTTCAGTTTTTAGTCGGCTTGCTTTTTTTGTGTGTGGGATGGATCTTGGAAGAGTGGAAGAATACAATTACATCTCATGGATCACCATGAGATGTAATTGTATTCAAGTCAACTGATGGCACAGGGTTCGGGTTAAAAAATAATACACGTTGAATATTCGCTTTTTGTTACCAGAATAAACCCTTGAAGAATAATTGATTACAAATCTCATACTCTTTATGGCGCGGTTTTTAATTCGACTCAGATGCCTTTATCACCCACCAGGGGACGCCTGTTTTCTACAAGGACTCGATTTGCCAAATAAATGTTCTGGGCAGACCTTGCTGGCGTCATCACTGGCTTAATATTTGTATTCTAATGGCACCACGGGTTATGCGGAAGGGTAAATAACCAGAGAGAACATCGCCCGAGACGGCTCAGATTTCAGAATGATGAAACGGTCGGACTAGTGTCGGAACCAAGGAGGAATATTACACCGATGAGACGCTCCTGTTGAAGATAAAATACACGCACTGCTTGTATGCTGTGCGTTCCAGCGATGAGGAGCGTCTTCCAGCCGCATTAGGGGCGCACACAGGATTCACCGAATATTTCTCATGTACTCTGGTCTCCTTTACATGCTCACGGGGAGACCGTATAGCTTCTCCGCACCGGGGGCAGGGTTGATCCAATGCATTGCACAAGAGCAACACCGTTAGAGAATTGCGATTCGGAATTAATTGGTTGAGCCATGTTCGGGGAGCGAATTAACAAAGCCGCTTCGGCGCTCGGTGGGCTGACGGAATGGCCAGATTTTGGGTCGCAGTTGCCGGTTTGCTTAGCAAAAAGGGGAAAGAAGCCACTGGCGATGGACGGCATGCTGGCCAGGTGTTTCCTGACCGTGTGGACCCTGGCGCTGCTGCTGCACTGCTCCCTGGCTGCCGAAGGTAAGACCCTAGTGGCAAACTCTGCGCGCTGTGTGCTGTTCTCCCAGTGCTGCAAGGGATGGCCCTTTATGGCACATCTTAACAGCAGGATATCATTTAAAAAAAAAAAACGGCAAATAACCTACAGTCTTGCTTTTTTCCCCGTGCACTCTGACCTGCAATTTCGAAAGAAACCCCGAAACTGTCGCTTACTTGTATTCATACCGTATTTTGCCTCCCCTGTGCTTTTGTTGTGTAATCTACTCGGTTATTCCGTTCGCCGTGCGTACAACCAAGCCATGTATCTCAGAACCAGTAGCGTAGACTTAAGTTCACATATATTTAACTCATTCGTTCACATTTTTGTGTGTGTGTGTGTGTTTTTTACTTCCTATTCATTAAAACTTGACATAGTCTTCGCGTTAGCCGCCGTGTGCGCTGCGATGCGCCGCTGAGACGCGCACGCCGTGGCGCGCCGCGCGCGTTCCGGGAACGCGGTGTCCGCACCGCTGTCAGGCAGCCACCGGAGACCGGAGGGTTGCGCATATCGCCGAGGTCAGTCACCTTGGAGTGCAGGTCTATAGGGAAAGACGTCTCATGGTCAATATCGACAAATTATTTATGTTGCCCCCGACACAGCCAGCCAGCCGTGGGAAAGACGAACGTAGAAGCGCGTCTTTGCTGTTGTCATTGTCTGAGATGTCTAGGTTGAAGTAATGAAGCCTATCAAGGAAAATAAACCGCTGCTGAATACCAGACCTACAAAAAACATTACAATCACACCTCCAGCAATAATGGCCATAATACCAATAACTAATATTACTATTATTATATTTTTATAGAGCATCCTCAGGAATTCAGGTATGGTACATTTTTATATTACCCATCTAGAGTATAGGTCAATATTTCTGGCTCAGTGGCTTGTGATTAGTGTTAAATAGGTTTTGTTGGCCCTTGTTGTCCACCTCATGGTATTAGAGCTGATCTCAGGCGTGTCTCTGAGCCCCGACAACAAGAGATTCCAGCTCTTTCAATTCTCAGTTTTGGCATAACTCGAGGTCATAAAAAGGGCTTGATTCAATGGCTTTGTTCCCAAAAGTCAGATGCCTCTCCAGCATTTATGTATATTAGCCCATCTGCAAGTCTGCCTTTTGACTCGGAACTTATTAAGCATGAATATATTGAATTAATACATTATGACGATTCATCTAAGAGGAATTATGTTTGTACCATATAGCCAAATCTTGGAACAACATGATATACATAACACTGGGGTTTTTATGTAGACACCGATTGCAGCTCAACAGTGAACCAGATAAACTACAAAGGGCCGTCCTAATGATGTGCGTTTTCCATTGCGAGGGTTCTTAAAAGACATGTAGCCTTGCAGATGTTTCCGTTGAATCAAACAGCCAACAACAGCAGCAGCAGCAGCAGCGGCAGAATCCTGAGGCGGGGGTGCTGCTGATGGTAAACAGCTGGATGCAGACTCATTCCCTCTTAATTAGGGCGACTAGTAGTTGTCCTGCTCCACTGGTTTGTTCCTTAATGACCGGGTTTGCCTGGCCTGGCCTGCCTGCCTGCTTGCCGATTGGCTGACTGCCTGCTTGCTGACTGGCTGGCTGCCGCAGTGGTTAACAGTCTGTCTGATTGGCTGACGTGCTGTGCACCTGCAGGCTTGCGTGCCACCAAGAACCGTCAAATAATGCAAGTCATGGTCCGAACCTCCCTCACATCTGATGTACGGCACGAGAAATACCTGCTTAGTCCACCCACAATGCACTGCTGCTGTTGGACGAGGGGATTCGTAACGTATTGTCCACATTTACCGTAATCAGCAGAAATATGTGAACACTCACACGCTTATGTGGCATTGAACTGGAACAGTGATAAAACATTGTTCAATGTCAGCAGGTTTCCTGCACTGGACATTTCTACTTAAATCATGTGTCTGTGGCAAGTATGGGCAGTGACCCATTCAGACATCTTAAACATGAAGACCCAGGATTCTTCTCTGCTGTCTCTTCAACATTCATAAACAATTCTGTAGTCTAGTGGCATAGGCCTACTACTATACTATACTATACTATACTATATATTTTGATAGTTGAGTGGTGATGTGTGTGTGTGTGTGTGTGTTGTTTGTGTGTGTTTGCATATGCCAAGTGTGTGCATGTGCGTTTGCCGTGTAGTCCAGCAAGTGTGCCATTTCACATGTAGCCTATCCAAGTGTGTTACCGCACATGTACCCGGCGAGCGTGTTATTTAAACGCATCTATCGCATTTCCCGTCCATTAGCTGTGTCCTGGTGGTGGACTGTGTTACCATGGGAACAGCTCTGCAGTCGCTGCCGTTCCCCCCCCCCCCCCCCCTCTTGCCTTTGTTCTTGCCAATCAGGTATTAAAATAGCACGGGAACGAGTGTCAGGTTGGAGTCACTCGCTTAATAATCAGTGTCAGACGCCGACACACCCGGGTCAGGGCGGAGGCTGCGGTGCCGGCTGGGTGTGAACGGAAGCTTCTCTCCCTCCCCTCTCTCTCTCCTCTCTCTCTCTCCGTCGGTGGGTTTCGGATGTGGCCGCGATCTGTTCGCTTGTTAGCTGACGATGACGATTGACTGAACGCGTTTCAGATGTTGTCACTTTTTTATTTTTATTTTTATTTTCTACGTTCTTCAGAAACATGCGCCCATGAATGAATTGTGCTGATTTTTTTTTTTACGTCAGGAAGATGTGTGTGTGTTTTACTGGCTTCACAATTGCTGGATTTTCACCTCCTTCCCCACTGGTTTGTTCAAAGTGTAGTCACTTAAAAGGGAGGGTATAGGCAATTTGTTTTGTTTGACGGCTTTTGTCATATTTGTTGAAATTCTCTTTACACCCCGACAGCAATCAATTCATCAAGTGCTCGGACAATCTTGTGTGTGTTGCTGTCGCAAGCCAGTATTGAGCCAGCCAATCATTTCATCTGGCCTGAGTGACATGACATGATTGGATGGCCTACCTGTCTGTCCTACCTACGTTCCTCGGCTACCTGCGCCCACTCTGTCCCCGCAGTCTCTGCCAATTACCGGAGTCTTCCCAAGGCTCGGTAGACCCAAAGCTTGCACAGTAGGTGTTTTAGGAGAGTGGCTTTAGAGTGAGGCCTGAAGGGAGAAGCAGGATTTATTTGTTTGGATCTGGTTTACCCTGGCTGCTACTCCTCCAAATTGCCTAGCTTTAAGACAACACCATGACGGATCCACAAGCAATGTGGACCGATAGTTTACATTTCCGTACTATATATAAAATGTGGGCCCAACTCTCTGACATCAGTCACCACCTCTTTGTCTTACTCATAAAAACGCTCTAGTAGAGAACTGCCAGGGCTCGTAAGTGAATGACATCGTATTTTGATTCACAACCATGTATTGAACTGACTGAAAATGCTGATCTATAACTGGTTCGCTGTATCCATGCAGACTTGAGCTGTTGCTATAGCGGCCACACTCACTGCTCTTTGACAGCATGGTGAAATGTATTATCTATTTGACGGGGTAAATGTTTTTAGAGATTTGTCTCATGTTTTAGTATTCATTCGTCCTTGTTGTGCAGGCAACAGTGAGAGTTCACATGTGTGGTCGGCTATCAGGTCGCAAGCCTGCTTTGACCACCTTTACACCTGACATTAGCCTGGCTTTTGGGCAACTGGTCTTTAAAATGGGATGTCTTGCAGAACGCATGGAAATGCCAGGTGTAAAGGTGTCAAAAAACAAGAAAGAAAATGACTATTTCTACGCTTTTGGTTGTCTGCTAGAACATTGTGCTACCAGCTTCATTCCCGGTCAAATACTGAACATGGTGGTTATTTTGTCGAAGGCAGAAATTCAGATCGGTGACAGTGAGATCAATGCCGATCCCTTGCTGATAGAGAACTCGACGCGATTGCTATAACAACGAAAAAGAAAAAAAACAACTCTCATCCTAAATGGTAAATCCTCACACATTCACGAGCTAACGAGGTGAATGGATGGAAATCATCTTGGCCCTTGACAGACAGACAGACAGACAGACAGACAGACATACTCTAATGATCCCTGAGGGAAATTGCATAAAGGCGCGATGCTAGTCTCAACCTCGCGCTTGAGCTTTTCCCGCATTTTCCCGTGACACCGAAGGCCGCCGGGGGTGGCGCCGCTGTGGGGAAAACGTGGTTGCTCTTGAATGCGGGGGCCTCACCCGCTCAGCCGC
>JAXIVH010000013.1:7178470-7185970 GCA_036785325.1 Urophycis tenuis
CAATGACTCTATGGTATGAGTGTAGCATCTCGGTGTCCCTGTAGTGTCACTTTAGTATCTGTGCATCCATAGTATTAGTTTAGTAGCTCAGTGCCCCTGTAGTGTTTCTGTTGTATCTCAGTGACTCTATGGTGTTAGTTTAGCAGCTCAGTGACTCGATAGGGTTAGTTTAGTATCTAAGTCACTCTATAGTGTAACGTGGTCTCACAAATCAGACTTTGGATTAAAATCTAAAGTCTTTCTTTATTTCTTGCTGTCTCTCTCTCTCTCTCTCTCTGTCTCTCCCTCTCCCTCTCTCTCTCTCTCTCTCTCTCTCTCTCTCTCTCTCTCTCTCTCTCTCTCTCTCTCTCTCTCTCTCTCTCTCTTTCTCTCTCTCTCTCTCTCTCTCTCTCTCTCTCTCTCTCTCTCTCTCTCTCTCTCTAGACGTGAGTGTTTCGCTGAGCACTCAGACTTCAGACCAGTCACTCGTGGCCTTGACTGAAGGTCGAAGGTCAAAGCAATTATTATCAGACTTCCATTCAACTCTGACCGCCCCTCTTCATTCCTCATGCTGCCCTCATCTGACACTATGGGGTCGAGGGACCATGGAGTCCTAGTTTGGGAATACAAAAACATGCTGTGTATATATATATATAAATATATATATATATATATATATATACTATTTATTTTAGTATTTTTATACTGTACATAAAAATAGGAATTGTGCCAGACCAAAACGTAGGACTAGTGTGTGTTTTCTCAGCGGAACAAAGATTTATTCAGAAAAAATGCATATTAGACAGATTATTGTGGTCATACTTTGCTGAATATTTGAATAATTTGACGAATGGAAATGATCACACGAGGTGAAACGGCCAATCACGGTGTGTTAAATCTGGGCTCCAGCCGGTCTTACCGCGTTACAGCAGAACCTCTGGGCCCGGGCCTGGACCCGGGTCTGCGCGGGGGCGCCCCGTTTCACGGCCCCGTGTCCTCGTTTCCTCAACGGAGATGTTCTACCTCGGAAAAGCCGGGGCGAAGATTTCAGAGGAGGAATTTTAACAACTGAAATTCTGCAGTCCAGGCGCTGTTGTTCCGCGACCTTCACAGGCACTTTTGCTACAGTTTGCTGCTGCTGGTGTGGAGTTTGTGTTTGCCAATTATGTGCTTGCAGATATGAATTACCCGCCTACAGGTACGCATACGAAGCAGGAAGAAATTAAAGCCGCGCGCCGTTCGCCAAGATTTGAGCTTGTCTGCCATCAGACTTAAGATATTCATCTCATCCAAAGTGGGATTTGTACGCCCATGGTGTCTGTAAATTGGATGTTGGATGTTTTTTGTTGATTATTTTTTGTTTTAAATTTGGATTTATCATGCTGTATATGAGAGTTAATTAAGTCACCCTTCTGTTTCTCTCTCCATGTGCATTTAGTCATTTGGCAGATACCATTGTGAGTATCACAGAAGTTGTGTGGACTAGCCGTAGGAACTGGGAGAGTCGGGGTTAATGCAATTATTATTATTACCAGGGGTAGTTAGGTGCACAGAGGCGCGTAATGCCACAAAGAGCGCCCGTCAGCCGGGTGTGATGGTCGATGAGACGCGAGACATCATCTGAATGATGTTGGGCTCACAAAGACCCTGGCCTCTGAAGCGTGATGCTAGTGATGCCGGTGTCCAGGTGACTGCGTGTGATGTGTCCCTGCATTTCCTTTGTTGTTGTGCCCATTCCCCTTTGGTTCGTGTAGACCTGTGTGTGTGTGTGTGTGTGCGCGTGTGCGTGTGTGTGCGTCTGTGCGCGTGTGTGTGTGTGCGTGCGTGTGTGCGCGCGCGTACGCTGGCCACACGAGCACATTCACAAGTTACCGTTTGTTGATGCTGTGCTAAGCGTCGTCATTTACAGTTAACTAACGGTCTAGTAATCGCTTAGCAACGGTGTTCCTTTACTAGTGGCGTCAACGTCAGTCCATGCTAACGAAGATCACATGCACCCATGACCCATGACCTCCGCTAACGCTGACCCCTATGCAAACGCTATGTCTCATAGTGCGTATCGTAACTCGTGTTTTATGTGATAGTCGACGTGCCCCTTGTCGTGGGGCGCGTCACCCCGCACGTCCCTGTGCACGTGTGCACGTTGCCCCGTGGTGCAGGCCGGCACGTGCACCCACCACCCACCACCACGCCTGCCTGCGTGCCTCCCCTCTGCGCCGCGGGCAACACGTTCGGCTGCTGCAGCACTGCATCCATCAACCCCCACCTGTACGCGTCTGCTGGCGGTCCCCCGCCGTCTGGAGTCTTACGGAGCGTGACTGTTAATTCAAATGTAATAAAAAAACAAAGTGTGTGTTGTCGACAGGACGTGTCGCGCGTCGCACACCCGCCGCATGCAAGTGTGATTAATGACCTCGCCGTTGTCCCGTATGGCGTGGAAGCATGCGGTTTTTGTGGACGGGTCGAAGGGATGGCTGTCTGTCTGTCTGTCTGTCTGTCGGGCGTGACAGACAGATAGACGGACGGAAAGATGAAAATGTGCGCAACCATAAACGCTCTCTCTCTCTGTGGTTTTCCACGGCACCCGTTGACACGCGACAATAACAGACTTCAGATTCGCCAACACGAGCTGCAGTCTTTTGTTGGAAAATTGTTGTCTTCTGAAAGTACACAGAATTATAAGTTTCGGCTTGGCCAGAGCCACACGCTGTTGTGTTCGGAGACTTTCAGAGACGATCATCAAAGTGTGAAAGAAAATACAAAAGAAAGAAAGCCGCACGCCAGTCGACGCGAGTAAACACGAAAGCGGTTTTGTTGTTGTCGGGAAAGATTAAATGAAAACGTTGGACAGATAGTTGTTTAAGTTAAGAGAATTAATATCACATATTGCTCAGGACGGAGATATCGCCGGTGTTTGTTCCAAATGTGTTCTTATGATTATCGCAGAACACAGGTTGTTATTTTGTGCAATTACACCATGCAGCCTGGGGGACAAGTAAATTACAATATAATTGGACAGATGATACAGACTGGCTCTTGGCTACAAACCCATGTTGCAGCTGCTTGATAAATGACTTGCAGAGCTGTGCGTGTGTGTGTGTGTGTGTGTCTATTGGCCATCAAGGCTAAATATTGACGCAGCGACTAAGATGTTGCCTTAATGGCTGCTTCATGCTAATTACAAAAATCACCCAGGTTCTGTAGAAGTCAATATGCTAAAAAACGCTTCAAACTATTTCTTCCCACACAAGCCTGGGTCGTACACTGCAGACATAGTTATTAAGGTCCAAATGTTATGCTTGTGGATGTGGCCAGAATCCTGTTTGTTTACTTAATAATGTATTACTTGTGTACTTATCAACGGATCTCAAGTTGTGAGTTTAAATGAGGCAGATTCCTCCTGCAGGCAGCAGAGGATTCATTAAGTAGAGGCCGTGGCCAATGAAAGAGCACAGTCTTTTTAACCACGCTCACACAGTGATGGAAGCCTTGGTTTACTCAACCGTATGTATTTTTTAAATTTAATCCCCAGTCTACAATTCAATTATTCAACTTGAAGGGACTTTGCTCTGGACAACATCATTGGACATTGCATTGTGGAATCAATTAAGCACGACCCTCCAGCACGCCCTGAGAGTGGTTGAGGCCAAAAGCCAATCTTAAGAACATCCCCTGCAGGATGCTCAGGTCTAAGGCGTTTGACTGTCGATCCGTGCCCAGGTTTCACTCACCCCGCTTTTAGCCCCAGCAATTACACTAAACCTGTGGCCTTACCATTCCTGCCTGCATCAGCATCTCATTTCAGTGTCGGGGGGGGGGGGGGGGGGTTACCTCGACAGCTTGACCACCTTGTTTCCACCGCACACCATGCTGAGCTACGGTCTACACCGGCGTCTTGTCAGTGCAGGTGTTCAGGTTTGCCCCCGAGCCCTGATTCCTATCAGTGTGAATTACAACATCGTTTCCCGGCATTCCATCTGGCCCACATGCTCCTCTTGCGAGTGTAATTGCATTAAGAGAATGTGGATTTTATTGATTTTTTTTTTTTTTTCACAACACAGTGCCCGCCATTATTTAGTTTTATTTTAACTGGCTCTGCAAAGACAATACTGCACTCCTTCGACTGCTAATGCAACTTCAATACAGCCTCCCCTCCATGCGGAACAAAAAATAAAAGACCAAATTCTTTGTGTGGTTCTTTAGAGCCTCTTTGGAGCATATACAGTATAAGAATCTCATCTTTTTTAATGTCTTCATTTTCTGTTTATCTCTGCGTGTGCCTCTGTGTTTCTTTTTATGTGCCGGGCCACGCCTATCCACTTCTCTTCCTCCTGTTCTCTCCTTCCCTGTGGTCATCATCCTCTTCGTCACCATCACAGGTGAAGAAGAGGTCACCAATCGTGCGTCCCGAGCCCCCGACATTGTGCAGCAGCGTTGCTGGAGGAGAACTTGTCACGCGACCCAGAAAGAGTTTGGGTCTTAACGATGCCTCCTCCAAACTTTGCCTCGTTTTCGTCTTTTCCGCGCGTGTCTGTGGGTCTCACTTTATCGCTGTTTCAATTTTGTCATTCTATCTGGGTGTGCATTTTATTTTTTGTGGGGGGGGGGGGGGGGTACGGCGAGGTGTGTGGGTGGGGGCAGTGTTTTTGTTGTGTTTTTTTGGCAGTGTGTGTGTGTGTGGGTCCTTTGACGTCTGTCTTTTCTGTCAGGCAGTTTGAGGGTGGCCATGCGTGTCTGTCTGTCTGCTTCACACACGGTGTGTGTCTTTGTGTCCGTCTGTGTGTGTGTGCGCGTGCGTGTGTCTCTATACTTGACGGGATGTGGCTGTCTTTGTGGCGCTCTGTTTGTCAGTTGGTGTGTGTTCTCCACTCAGAGCGCCGAGAGAGAGGAGACCTTGAGATGTGGGGAAGTCCAGAGAGGCTGTGTGTGTGTGTGTGTGTGTGTGTGTGTGAGAGAGAGTTTGTGTGTGTGTTTGTGCGCGGATGTGTGTGTGTGTGTAAGTGGGTGTGTGCATGCATGTGTGTGTGTGTGTGTGTGTG
Source organism: Urophycis tenuis (assembly GCA_036785325.1). Classification (NCBI taxonomy): domain Eukaryota; kingdom Metazoa; phylum Chordata; class Actinopteri; order Gadiformes; family Phycidae; genus Urophycis; species Urophycis tenuis. Next base: position 7,183,489 of record JAXIVH010000013.1, read on the forward strand.
TGTGTGTGTGTGTGTGTGTGTGTGAGAGAGTGGGTGTGTGTGTGTGTGTGTGTGTGTGTGAGAGAGAGTTTGTGTGTGTGTTTGTGCGCGGATGTGTGTGTGTGTGTAAGTGGGTGTGTGCATGCATGTGTGTGTGTGTGTGCGCGTGTGCGCATGTGTGTGGCAGTGTGTGTGTGAGAGTAGGTGTGTGCGCATGTGAGTGTAAGAGTAGGTGTGTGTGTGTGTGCATGCGTGTGTGTGTGTGTGTGTGTGCACTTGCGCGCGTGCAAGCATTCACGCTTGCACAAAAGGAAGACGTGTTGACGACAGCCGTGTGTTTGTGGCCATCCGACGTGGAGGCGACGGCTGCTTGGGTGGAGCTGCCACTTAGTGTGTTCTGTGCAGTAGGATGTTTGCCATCATACATTCCCTCCAGCTGTTGTCTGAACCAGAGGCATACAGCGCGCGTTGTTTCGCCTCTCTCAGCCGCTTCAAAACCTTCAAGGCTCTCCTGAACAAGGGCTGTTATCCGCCCACATCGTTTTAGACAACTTTTACCATTTCACGGTCAATGTGTTGTCCTCCATGTCCACGTATTGCCTCCGCAATGTGTTAAGCTCTCTCTCGCTCTCTCGTTCTCTCCATCCCTCTCTCTATCTCTCTCTCACTCTGTCTTTCTCTTGTTCTCTCCATCTCTCTCTATCTCTCTCTCTCTCTGTCTTTCTCTCGCTCTCTTTCTCTATGCAGGCAGATGAAGTACTGACCGTGATTAAAACCAAGGCTCAGTGGCCTGCATGGCAGCCACTCAATATGTGAGTATAATTTTTTTTTTCATAATGTATTTCATAAATTATTTCATAACTAATTTCATTAAAAAAAAATATTTAATTGCCATGTTTTTGATTAATACCACATTGAAAGCTCATTCTACAGTATGGGGTTTGATCAGGTAAGCAGTTACAACTATCAATGTACGTATTTGTTCACACCTTGTACAAAGAGCTAATAACCAATGTGGGGTTTACACAGTTTAATGGGAAATTAATATTTGAAATATACTCCTAGAGGATTATTAACTGCACTATATGTAACAGGTCAGCATGCGCACACGCACACGCGCACACACACACACACACACACACACACACACACACACACACACACACACACACACACACAAAACTGTTTAATAATAAACTCCTCTCTAATCTTTTGTTTTTTGTTTGCTGCTATTTCAAATTATAAGTTAAATATTTTAAGTGTGTCCACAGAAAACACCTACACTCTTATGATGTCCACAAGTTGCTTTTATTCAAACCATTTTCTTGTAGTTACGTATTTATGGCACCCGTCGAAAATAAACACCGCAAACACAAAGAAACAAACACAACAATCTCATTCTTGGGCTTTCCCGCAACATGCATCAATCATTTTCCACTCACACAAAAACCCCTGTCAATGTTATTTCACTGTTATGGAGAAATATTGCTCAATTATATACGGTGAACATATTGCCCCCAGACAATTTAGCGCCATAATAAAGCCAATCGCGATGTTGTCGAAACGCTGTGCAATTACCGCCGCTTAAATGTGGCCAATAAAGAGCATCTGTACATCTGACGAGTCAAACAGTCCGACACGCAATTCAATCAGCCGACGGTAATGCGATGCACAAACTCCTTGGCCACATCCGCCCTGCCTGCGCGCAGCATACTGGTACCCAAGGCCGCCTCAACCTAATGTTAGGCCCCGGGGCTGAGAGGTTTTGTAGGCCCCCCATCCCCTCGATTTATAGAGTCTCATTTTAAAATTTTAAGTTAAAAAAATCGAGGTAATCTACATCACAAAATGCATTACTTTCTTTCGAGACATACAACAGCGAGTTTTCCCTCTTTGAGCCAGAAAACACCATAATGTTGTTATTGACATATCACCAGTGTTGGGCAAGTTACTCTAAAAAAGTAATTAGTTAAAGTACTAGTTACTTCTCCCAGAAAGTAACTAAATTAGTATTTGAGTTACAAACTCTAAAAGTAACTAGTTACTTTGGAAAGTAACTATTGCATTACTTTCAAATAATTTTTTAAATACTGATGTGTCAAATAATTTGGACCCCATCTACATCCCTCTTTGAAAGAACTAAAAAAAACATGTGTGTTCAATTATTTATGCTAAATCTGAGTATTATAATGAAATGAAGACTCAATACATTACAAATAGAAATCCACAGTGCACAAATCTAAACAATTTTAACATTGCTGTGGGAATGTGAGACTACACAATATATCTTTTGGAACTTGATATTTACTGAACGCATATGATTCATCTTACGATAGGACCCACGTGAGATTTAAGAAACTTTCGTATCACACCAATCCCAGCGTACGAAGGAGCTTGATGTTGATAAATACGGCGGCTGAGATCAATCGTACTTAACGTAACACGCCCCTATAAAAGCGTGTGTCCCATGTTCAGCGGGCTACGCTCGTTTGATAAATGAGGG
>JAXIVH010000013.1:7190970-7228470 GCA_036785325.1 Urophycis tenuis
ATGTACAAAAACCCACTGTGTTGTTTGTAGGTTCACTTAGGGTTTGGATTTACAATGATTTGATAATGAAAGCGCACACTGGTTTGACAATATGTTCAAAGCTGTGTGTCTTGAGAACCCTGATATGAATGTACTGTATATATAGATGTGTGCGTGTGTGTGTGTATATATATATATATATATATATATATATATATATATGAAACCTGAGAAATGTTTTTCATGAGTCACCAGTCTACTAAAGTGGGTCCACAACCCCTTCATCTCCTAGCCCTCACAGCAGTGGCTCTATGGATTATAGTAATATAATTATACATTAAACATTCTAGTCGTACATTACGCTACACTTCACCGCTCAATGTCTCTGTATGCGGTCGGTGCACACCTGGATATCACATCCCTAGATTTTCTTTTTGGGGGGGAATTCTGAGCAGGCATGTTCACGGCCCTCACATCACGCTCTGGGTGAACAAAGGGGGATGGGGGTCCTACTACCTGTGCTGCGACACGTTTTGACTTTGCAGTGAGCAAAAAAAAAAAAAAAAACGACAGTAACTCGATGAACACGTGCGAGACCTCCCCTTCCTCGCCAATCCATCCGACGCGCTTTCGCCCGCTGTAAGCGTTGACTCAAGGCCGTGCTGCTGAGCTCAGCGGGGGGGGGGGGGCTTGTGTTCAACGCTGCACACCGCTCCCCGCTCCCCACACCTCTAATAAGGACACCGCCCCACCGCCCCACGCGGCACACTGCCCTCTCACAAATTAGCCCCCCCTTCTCGATGGAGGGGAAAAGTCTGCAGTGGTCCCGCGCCTCACCGACACCAACACCAACGCGAGTCACGCGCGCACGCACACGCTGATTGCAATGGCGTTGATTAGCACGGCTTCCACCGCGTCGCGTCCTGGTGATTGCAAACACCGACCGCCGCCCCCCCCCCCCCCCCCCCACAAAATAAATACAGCCGGAATCATCCGCCCAATTAGCGCGTCCTCGTTGGCACGCGCCACCGCTCCCTTAAGCGCCTTTTTTTTCTCTTTTTTTTTTTCAATTCGACCTCTCACCTCGGAGAGCGCTGATTGCCACTTGTTGCTGCACGCCTCCCCGATCCACATATTTAGGAGTTGAAATGTGCTTGGAAAAAAAGTGCTTTGCTCGTTAAGGTGAACCCTCCGGGGGGGGGGGGGGGCGGGGGGGGGGGGGAGGCTCAAGAGACCCGTAACGACCGTCGTTAGGGCCCCGCTGCTTATGCTGAGTGTCTTCTCTGTTTGTGTGTTGGCGTCAGTCTCCCAACAAGCCCACGGTCCCCCAGGAGAGGATCCGGCCCCTGGGCAGCCTGGACCACCCCCAGAGCCCCTTCTACGACCCCCAGGGAGGACCCATACCCTCGCTGGCCAGGGTGGTGGTGGAGAGGATCGCTAGGAAGGTACACACACAACGCTGTGTGTGTGTGTGTGTGTGTGTGTGTGTGTGCGCGCGTGTGTGCGCCATGTGTAATGTGTGCCAGTTCTTCAAAATGTGACTCTTTAATAACGTTTTGATTGAAAATAATAATTAGTTTATCGTGTCATCCTTCTAAACAATTTGAGTGTGTGCGTGTGTGTGTGTGTCTGTCTGTGTGTGTATTCCCAGGGAGAGCAGTGTAACACGGTTCCAGACACAGTGGATGACATCGTTGCTGACATTGGACAGCAGGAGCAGGAGAAAGGTATGACACGCACATACACACACACACACTCACACACGCACACACGCTCCACTCTCTCCGGTAATTAGAGTGAGTCTTAATCTCTTGGGCACTGGGCACAACGCTGTTGACACACACCACAACACCGCCATGTTGCGGAGAGCATGGACACCTTGTCCTGACTGTCAGGCGGCGGTCGGCGTCCAGACAGCTCCACCGCTAACGGACAGCTCCATGGACAGGGGAGACGAGAGCCCCACCGCTTCAAGCCGCCGCGCCGCCGCCTCACTCTGAGTTGATTTACTTACCATCACGCTTAGCAACGCGGATCAGGGATGTATTGTCATGTGCAAAGGAAAAAAAAACTGTAATTGCAAAGAAAACTCCCCTTTGTTGCCTTATCTCCTGTGTCACCCACTGTCTCGTTTGGCTCCTGTCTTCTGTCTGTCTCTCTCTCTCTCTCTCCTCTGTCTCTCTCTCTCTCTCTCTCTCTCTCTCTCTCTCTCTCTCTCTCTCTCTCTCTCTCTCTCTCTCTCTGTCCTCTCTCTCTCTCTCTCTCTCTCTCTCTCTCTCTCTCTGTGTCTCGCTTGTTCATGGCTGGATGTTTGTGAGGAGTCAGACATGGTTTTCGGTTGGGTATCAAAATCACCAGGAGTCTTATTGACACAGAGAGCGGGTCATTTTGAAAGGGATATTCTTTTTGATACAACAAAGGCCTGTTTTTGAGGCATGAAGCGCAGCGGGGCCCCGGGAGAGCGTGAGAGAGAGCCGGCCCGGCCAGGCGCTCTCCGGGCGGTGGAGCACCCTGAGGCCTCGGTGGCCCTGCTGCACAGCCAGCCACCGAGGCCTCCTCGGCATTCATCTCTCCTTCTCCTTCACCCATCCCCTCCGTCTCCTCCTCCTTCGCTCCTCGGTCTTCCCTCTCTCTCCTCTCGTCCCTCCTCCTCTGGCATCTCTCCGTCCCTCCTCCATCCTCCTGCTACGTCTTTCTATTCCCCTCTTCATCTCTTTGCCGCTCCTTCTCCTTCTCTCATATTTATTCTCTGTGTCTCCTCCTCCTCCTCCTCCTCCCCCCACGCCTTCTTCCCCTGCCCTCATTCTCATCCTCCTCCTCCTCTCTCTCTCTCTCTCTCCTCTTCTCCTCCCGGTCCGCCCCAGGAGACGACGCCCCGGAGACCTGCATCTACTCGGCCTGGTCCCCCTGGTCGGCCTGCAGCAGCGCCACCTGCGACAAGGGCCGGCGGATGAGGCAGCGGATGCTGAAGGCCCAGCTGGACCCCGCCGTGGCCTGTCCCCACACCCAGGACTTCCAGCCCTGCATGGCCCCCGGCTGCAACCTGGAGGGTGAGGAACGGTTACCGTGATTATCAAGTGCACGCGTCCTTTGAAAGCATTGACGCTGCTGACGGCGGCACCGCATCATGGCGATTGAGTGTGTTCAAGTTCGAGGAACTTTATTGTCAAATATGCTACACGCCAGGCATATAGCACAGAGGAAATTGCAGTCCTCCCAGAGCTACGGTGCAAAACGAACAATCAGAAAAAACAAACAGTGTACTGACAACACAAACGGTGTACCGAGAACACAAAATACAAAAGTGAAAGTGAGGTAGTGCGTTGTAGTAGTGAAGTGCAAATACTGCAAAGTGACAAAGTGGAGTGTGCAGTCCCTGAGTCAAAGTTCAAAGTTTGTGAGTGGTGTTGGGAGGGAGATGATATGAGGTCTGATGCTGCAGGGTGATGCGTGTGTGTGTGTGTGTGTGTGTGTGTGTTTGATTTATTGCTTAAAGGGGATGGACAACAGGATGTAAAATGGTTAAATAACCGTGACAAGTTACAGAAGGACGCATCCCGCTGCACACCCACCAATGACAAAGTCCAGAAAGTAGAAGAAGGTAGAAGAGGCTTTGAGGGGTTGTATGGGTGTGGGTCTTAATCCCCAGCCCCTCTCTGTCTTGTGTAGTTCCCTACACAATGCGAGTGTATGCCATTAAACACACTATGGCCATCAGAGTGGCTTGATGGACAGAATAGACTGAAATCGTGCGAGTTTGCCATGGATTTGGTGGACCATCATTCATCATCCTCATTCTCTGACCCTTAATAGATAGTGCAGTTAATGCAGTTAGTGCACACATTGATAACCTTTGATAATATGATGAGAAATTATGGATTTCCGTTGTCCATCACTTGAATGAACCTTCGTTGATTCAGACTCACACAGGGATGGAGGCTGACCCATAGCAGGCATAGTATGGACGCTTATAAGTCGCCAGGTCTTTTAAACAGTGAAGAGGTGGCGCTCATGATGACTGAGTTAAAGCAAGGCAGATATTAGTGTCAGAATAACAGTGGGCAGGACATTATTGCTATGATATCATAATTAGGTAATGAAAGCATGCTGATGAATGAATGGTTTCATCAGGAAATTTGTCAGGAAGACAGATGGAGCCGATAAGGCTGGTGGTGCAAGGGGGTGGTGGGTGGTGGTGGGGATGGAGGTGGTGGTGGTGGTGGTGGTGGGAGGGGCTTGTATTGCCAGGAGTGTTGTGGTCAATTCCCCCCTGACAGCCAAGGTCTAGTCTGTCTGACAAGGCAGGACATGTCTTTCCTGTCCAAGAAAACTATAGCTTCCAGCCCTGCTCCCCATTTGTTGTGTGTGTGTGTGTGTGTGTGTGTGTGTGTGTGTGTGTGTGTGTGTGTGTGTGTGTGTGTGTCTGTGTTTCTGTGTGTCAGTGAGTGAGTGTGCATGTGTGTGTCTGTGTGTGTGTGTGTGTGTGTGTGTGTGTGTGTGTGTGTGTGTGTGTGTGGGTGCTTGTGTATGTATGTGTCTATGTGTGTGTGTCTGTAAGTGAGTGTGCATGTGTGTATTTGTGTTTCCGTGTGAGTGTGTGTGCGTCTGTGTTTCTGTGTGTCGGTGAGTGAGTGTGCATGTGTGTGTCTGTGTGTGTGTGTGTATGGGTGCTTGTGTGTGTGTCTATGTGTGTGTGCCTGTGAGTGAGTGTGCATGTGTGTCTGTCTGTGTGTGTGTATGGGTGCTTGTGTGTGTGTGTGTGTATATGTGTGTGTGTGTCTTTAAGTGAGTGTGCATGTGTGTATTTGTGTTTCCGTGTGAATGTGTGTGCGTCTGTGTTTCTGTGTGTCAGTGAGTGAGTGTGCATGTGTGTGTCTGTGTGTGTGTGTGTATGGGTGCTTGTGTGTGTGTCTATGTGTGTGTGCCTGTGAGTGAGTGTGCATATGTGTCTGTCTGTGTGTGTGTATGGGTGCTTGTGTGTGTGTGTGTGTATATGTGTGTGTGTGTCTGTAAGTGAGTGTGCATGTGTGTATTTGTGTTTCCGTGTGAGTGTGTGTGCGTCTGTGTTTCTGTGTGTCAGTGAGTGAGTGTGCATGTGTGTGTCTGTGTGTGTGTGTGTGTATGGGTGCTTGTGTGTGTGTGTCTATGTGTGTGTGTGGATGTGTGTCTGTCTGTGTGTGTGTGTATGGGTGTTTGTGTGTGTGTGTGTCTATGTGTGTGTGTGTGTGTGTTTGTGTGTGTCTGTGAGTGAGTGTGCATGTGTGTGTCTTTGTGTGTGTGTGGATGTGTGTCTATGTGTGTGTATTGGTGTTTGTGTGTGTATGGATGTTTGTGTGTGTCTGTGTGTGTGTCTGTGTGTACGGGTGTGTGTGTGTATGTGTGTATGGGTGTTTGTTTGTATGTGTGTGTGTCTGTCTGTCTGTGTGTGTGTCTGTGTGTGTATGGGTGTTTCTACGTGTGTGTGAGTCTGTGTGGGTGTGTGTGTTTTGTCAGCTTCATAAAACAAGGCGACAGTACATCATCCAAACATGTTGGGACGGCGGTTATCCGACCCAGCGGTTCTCTTCCCCTCTAACTTCCCTGACAACCTCTCTGTTGGTCTGTCTCCCTCACGCTCCCTCTGTTCTGCACCCTTAATTGACCGCTCTCTCTCTAGCTTTCTCTCTCTCTCTCTCTCTCTCTCTCTCTCTCTCTCTCTCTCTCTCTCTCTCTCTCTCTCTCTCTCTCTCTCTCTCTCTCTCTCTCTCTCTCTCTCTCTCTCTCTCTCTCTCTCTCTCTCTCTCTCTCTCTCTCTCTCTCTCTCTCTCTCTCTCTCTCTCTCTCTCTCACTCTCTCCTCTCCTCACATTCCCTCTGTTGTTCCAATTTGTTCCGGCAGAATGTTGGACTACAAATGGTCCGACGACAGACTTCACTCTGACTGCGGGCCCGGTCCAGAAAGCACGAACACAGGACTCCACGCTGTGTTTATGTCCAATCTCTGCCAACGCCCAGAGAATTCGCCTTCTCTGTTTTCATTGAGTGGAGTTGACAATGTTCAGGACTGCCACTCCGAGGCTCCACTATGACGTGCATAAACACACACACGCACACACGCACCCACGCACACACGCACGCACGCACACACACATGCCACAAATTGACAAACAAACCTTCAACCTCACACACACACACACACACACACACACACACATACCGCAAATTGACAAACAAACCTTCAACTGCTCACACACACACACCACAGATTGATAAACAAACCCTCAACAACACACATACACACAGACACACACACATGCGCACACAAATTGCCAAACAAACAAACAAACCATCAACCACACACACACACACACACACACACACACACACACACACACACACACACACACACAAACACACACACACACACACACACACACACACACACACAAAGACACAAACAAATACACAACCACTGATCATGTTAGTGATTACCAGACAGTGTCACGGATGGTTTTCATGTTCCTGGGCATGTGTTATTGTTCTGGAGATGGCTAATAATGGGCTGGCTGGGTGGGTGGGTGGGTGGAGGAGGAGGGAGGGGGTCTGATTCATATGCTGTTATGAGTGCTTTTTCCTCTAAAGCCCTTGTTTGGTCCATAGTTAGTCATAGCGTGTATTAAGGAATCACTAAGTCCTTCATTATCGGCCTACTTGGTCAGCTGAGCTGTTAATGCTTTCAATTTGTCCTGCAGATGCCCTGTGGGGGGAAGGGGGGTGTATGTCTTTTGGGAAATGAATGAATCCTTACCATAATAACTCACTGCCTGCTTTCGCTTCATGCCATGGTGGTGTTTACCTCAACATTCCTCTGCATCTCTCCCCCTTTTGCTGGAAGGTATTAAAGAGCTAATGCATCCTGTATGGGAGGCTAACATATGTCCCTTCACACACACACAAAAAAAACACAGTCAATACAGAATCTATTATTCAGTTCAAATGATAAATTATTATTTTCCACGGCCCACCATTATCATATTTCATCCTAATAAGCGAGGAAGAAGGAGTCCCTCGCGGGACACGAGACGTACCCTTGTCCGGCAGATGTCCTCATACGCCGACATAAGCCGGACCCGCGGGGGGCTAATTATTTGCTCCTCCCCCCGCCGCTCAGAGCCGTCGGCCTGCATGATGTCGGAGTGGATCGGCTGGTCGGCGTGCAGCGCGTCCTGCGGCATGGGCATGCGCTCCCGGGAGCGCTACGTCAAGCAGTACCCCGAGGACGGCGCCCTCTGCCACCTCCACACCGAGGAGACGGAGAAGTGCGTGGTCAACCCAGAATGCTGTGAGTTCCCCCCCTGGCCGCCGTACAGCGCAGTGGATGGTTACAGTGGGGTGTGAGTCCCCTGGTGTTACAGTACAGTGGATGGTTACAGTGGGGTGTGAGTCCCCTGGTGTTACACTGCAGTGGATGGTTACAGTGGGGTGTGAGTCCCTGGGGTGTGAGTTCCCTGGTGTTACAGTACACTGGATGGTTACAGTGGGGTGTGAGTCCCCTGGTGTTACAGTACAGTGGATGGTTACAGTGGGGTGTGAGTCCCCTCGTGTTACAGCGCAGTGGATGGTTACATTGGGGTGTGAGTCCCCTGGTGTTACAGCGCAGTGGATAGTTACAGTGGGGTGTGAGTCCCCTGGTGTTACAGTGCAGTGGATGGTTACAGTGGGGTGTGAGTCCCCTGGTGTTACAGTACAGTGGATGGTTACAGTGGGGTGTGAGTCCCCTCGTGTTACAGCGCAGTGGATGGTTACATTGGGGTGTGAGTCCCCTGGTGTTACAGTGCAGTGGATGGTTACAGTGGGGTGTGAGTCCCCTGGTGTTACAGCGCAGTGGATGGTTACAGTGGGGTGTGAGTCCCCTGGTGTTACAGTGCAGTGGATGGTTACAGTGGGGTGTGAGTCCCCTGGTGTTACAGTGCAGTGGATGGTTACAGTGGGGTGTGAGTCCCTGGGGTGTGAGTTCCCTGGTGTTACAGTACAGTGGATGGTTACAGTGGGGTGTGAGTCCCCTGGTGTTACAGCGCAGTGGATGGTTAGAGTGGGGTGTGAGTCCCCTGGTGTTACAGTACAGTGGATGGTTACAGTGGGGTGTGAGTCCCCTGGTGTTTTATTGCAGTGGATGGTTACAGTGGGGTGTGAGTCCCCTGGTGTTACACTGCAGTGGATGGTTACAGTGGGGTGTGAGTCCCCTGGTGTTACAGTACAGTGGATGGTTACAGTGGTGTGTGAGTCCCCCGGCTGCGTTACAGTGCAGTGGATGGTTACAGTGGGGTGTGAGTCCCCTGGTGTTACAGTGCAGTGGATGGTTACAGTGGGGTGTGAGTCCCTGGTGTTACAGTGCAGTGGATGGTTACAGTGGGGTGTAAAGCGTCGGTTATGGTTCCGCGTAGTGATCACGCAATGGCCACGCAGTTGCTTGGACACATGGTGTCCAAGGTCATGAAACCATGATGGTTCTGCGTGGGGTTTACGTGTCAAAATGCAATTCAATGCCACACCGGTAGAGGGACCAGAATGACCATACTGGTCATTACATACGGATTACTAGCCAGTAAAAAAAAAGTTTACAGACATGAAGGCAAAAGTTATAGATATGTTGTTGCCAATCAGTCGAAGCATTTATCACACCCTGGCGGTGTTTATGAGTGGAAACCGGAAAAGCGATCTCCAGCGGATTTAGTTAGCGGACCAATCACAGCCAATGCTGCTGCGTTGCGTCGCCTCAACGCACGTCTAGGATTTTTGGGAGGTGCACGTCAGGCCCTTGCGGTGGACGCAAGGGGGGTCTGCAAGGACGTAATGGGTCCGTAAGCCCCCTAGCGCTGCGTCAACGCGGAAGCATAACTTAAGCATAACTTGGGCTTAAGTCCCCTGACTGTGTACAGTGATGTGAGTCCCCTGGTGTTACAGTGCAGTGGATGGGTACAGTGGGGTGTGAGTCCCCTGGTGTTACAGTGCAGTGGATGGTTACAGTGGGGTGTGAGTCCCTTGGTGTTACAGAGCAGTGGATGGTTACAGTGGGGTGCGAGTCCCCTGGATGTACAGTAGAGTGGATGTTTAAAGTGGGTGTGAGCCCCCTGGCTGTGTTACAGTAGAGTGGATGGTTACAGTGGGGTGTGAGTCCCCCGGCTGTGTAACAGTACAGCGGATTTGAGTCCCTGGCTGTTAAGGTACAGTGGATGTGAGTCCCTGGCTGTTACAGTACAGTGGATGTTTACAGTGGTTGTGTCTTGGAGAATTAATCTGCCATACATATGAATAAGTTAAATTATCATTATATATTATATTGTATGTATTTCAGAACTGTATGAGTGGTTGGCCGGTCTGTTTGAAAGTCGCGGGCCGTTTTTCAGGACCAGTTGGACCCTCCTAATACTGACACTGAAGAGGCCCTGTGGCCCAGAAAGGAGGAAGTAACAATAGGGAAAGGCTACCACCTGCTGGTCAAATGGGAGCTTCAAAGAGCCTTGCTCAATAGCTAGGGTGCTGTGGAACCGAGGTGTACGTTATGAACCCTTACATTACATATACCTTGCAGTATTGCATCTACAGTTTTGCGATACTGTAATTGACAGGTTTGTTCAGAATGAAGATGGAAAAAAAAAAAAAACTCAAATATTTATTATTTCTCAACATTGGCACAAATTAGCCATTGAGCAAGATGCCATTGGTTACAATGATTTGTGTCTGCGTGTATGTGTGTGTGTGTGTGTTAGCTCCCAGCAGCTGCATCGTGACAGAGTGGGGCGAGTGGGACCCCTGCAGCGCCACCTGTGGGCTGGGCATGAGGAGACGAGAGCGCATGGTGAAGATGCCCCCTCTGGACGGGTCCATGTGTAAAGCGGAGGTGCTGGAGGTGGACAAGTGCATGATGCCAGACTGCGGTGAGAAGGGACTGCAGCTGAAGGGGATTCACTGGGCCACCTCTGCATGTGATAGCCTCAATGCCGCAATGGTGAAATGGAGACATTTAAACGTACACAAGGTCTCACGGTTGGAGAAGCCTGGATGCCTAGAATGCTATTACATGTAAGCGTGTGTGTGTGTGTGTGTGTGCGTGTGTGCCTGTGTGCATGTGTGTCTATTTGTATATGCGTGTGTGCGCTTGTGTGTGAGTCCATGTATGTGTGTGTGCGGGTGTGTGTGCGTGCGTCCACGTGTGTGTGTGAGTGTGCGTGTGTGTGCATGCGTCCACATCTGTGTGTGTGTGTGTGTGCGTCCACGCGCGTGTGTGTGTGTGTGTCTGTGTGCGTCCACACGCGTGTGTGTGTGTGTGTGATCCCAGATGCAGCGCCGTGCATGCTGTCCCCCCTGGTCGGACTGGGGCGGCTGCAGCGTGACGTGTGGCGTGGGGATGCGGACGCGTCAGCGGATGCTGAAGTCGGACCCTGCTGACTGCACCGAGGAGCTGCAGGAGACAGAGAAGTGCATGCTGCCGGAGTGCCGTGAGTCAGCCCTCCTCTGACGCACCTTAAAAACAGACTCGCTGACGGAAAGGTCTGAACGGACACAATAGACAAGCAGGTCTCCACTTAACCATCACTAACCTAATACCTATACGTAACCATCATTAGCCTAATACCTACACTTAATCATAACTAACGTAATACCTTCACTAAACCATAACTAACCTAATAACTACACGTAACCATCACTAACCTAATAGCTATATGTAACCATGACTAACCTCATACTCAAGACTCAAGACAACTTTATTGTCAATTTTCATGAATGTCCAGGATATACACAAAAACCGAAATGCCATTTCCCTCGATCCCTGGTGCAGGACAGCTATACCCATATGCAGAATAAATATCAAAAATAGGTATATCTAAGAATATAAAAAATATGTGCAAACCGTATGAACAGTATAGACAGTATATATCAGTATGAGTATGAGTATATACCTATACTTAACCATAACTAACCTAATACCTATACTTAATCATATCTACCCTAATACCCATACTTAACCATCACTTACTAACTTACACTACCGCGTACACTCTCACGATGTAAAGTGCTTCAGGTGTCCCGAGAAGCGCTAACACAACATAATAATTCATAGCATTGGACTCTGTGTCTCAACTCCCGTCTGCAGCCGTGGACTGCATGGTGTCCGAGTGGTCCGAGTGGTCCCAGTGCAACAAGTCCTGCGGTAAGGGCCACACCATCCGCACCCGCATGGTGAAGCTGGAGCCGGGGCCCGGGGGCAGCCCCTGTCCCGAGACCGTGCAGAGGAAGAAGTGCAAGATCCGCAAGTGCCGGGCCAAGACGAAAGAGGAGCGAGGAGGAGGAGGTGGTGGAGGAGGAGGAGGTGGTGGTGGGAAGAGGAGGCGAAGGGGTAAACAGGGGAGGGACGCAGCTGTAGAGGAACAGCCAGGTGAGTGGTGGTGTGCACACGCACGCACATGCACACACACACACACACACACACACACACACACACACACACACACACACACACACAAGCGCACACACACAGACAGACACATGCACGCGCACACACACACACACACACACACTAGGGGTGTAACGGTTCCAGTTAACAACCCTGCTGTACAGGACGGCACACAGTTTGGTGAGCCAACGTGCACGGGTTGAAATTCAGTACGGCAGAGAGAAAAAAGACGCCCGATTTTAGCACATTTTGGAGTCTGCCATATTATTATTGTAAGTGCTAATAGTTTATATTAGCAGGACGTTTGTGTACTTTATTACACACACAGCCAGTAACCACGGCCATCGGTTAGGTTTCTCCTCGCTGGTCCTTTGATTCCACAACCGCCCAGCTGTGAGCAGGCACTCCGTCCCCTCGTGGTTTCTCTCTCCCCCTGCCTCCCCCCAACACACCGATGGTTTGTCCCGCCAGGGTGCCGGATGCAGCCGTGGACTGGCTGGACGGGCTGCACCAAGCCCTGCGGCGGGGGGATCCAGGAGCGCTTCATGCTGGTGAAGAAGCGCGCCAAGATGGCCAGCTGTAAGGACCGGAAGGAGATCCGCGGCTGTAACGTTCAGCCCTGCTAACACGCCACTACTGAGCTGAAGGCTTGTTGAGGGAGGGAGGGAGGGAGGGAGGGAGGGAGGAGGGAGGGAGGAGGGAGGGAGGGGGAGTATACACACACAAGTAGACATGTGAGTTTAGAGTTTGACATCCACGCCCGACACAGAACGGCGGAGCCGCCGCGAGGGCGTTTTAGACTCCCTTTTACACGTTTTTACACACAGTTTTCAGGTCACAAAGACATTCACAAAGTATTTTAGTACTTCAACCCGCGCACTCGCGCCGAGTCCGCAGATGGAGCCTGTGGGGGGTATAGTGAGGGAGCCCCACGCCCCCCACACGCTGTCACGCGTGTCAGTCCTGCCCTTCAGTGGTCTCTCTCTCGCGGGGTCCGGAAAGATTGTGGGAGAAATTCTGTGGACGCGCGGGAACACGTTTCCACCCTGTCCTCCTTGAGAACCGGCAAAGAGGATCCCCACTCTTAAAGTGTGCTTTTCTCCCCCCCCCCACCCCCCCCCCCCCACCATTCAATCGCAGGACAAGAAGCATTAGCTTTCCTCGCGTCCTGCTTTTGGGTCTATCGACCTCTGCATGGCACCGTGTTGTCTATGTTGTGCTGAGTACCCTTCTTCTTTTGTTTTTTGTCGGCTTAGAATTTGTTAACGTTTCCTTGAAGGAAACCCCAAACACTCTTAAGGATCTGCGCCTGGACCTGGAACGAGACACGAGAACGTTGCGAGGTCATCAAGGGTAAAATACTTTGTGAATACGGCCCTCGGAGATAAACAAACACAACACACCGCGGTCGGCGAAGCGACACACGCACACACACACACACACATGTGATTGTTTCACATTTTATACCGTCATGACTTAGCCTTTATATACTGTACTATTGTCTTTAACTGTTTGTGTAAGAAGATGTAGCACTAACCGCCATGGTAGCTCCCTTCCTTTGTCAGAGTAGCTCCTTCCAGCTTGTGTGAAGATGGTGATCATTCTCCCATTTTTTTTTTTTTTCCAACAAACTATTTCGTTGCGTGCGCTAAAAAGCTTTCAATGCACGCGACGCACTGCCGGCCACAAATCTGACGACAGGCTTCGCAATATATATGAGCCCGTTCGTTCTCTCTTTCGCAAATTGTGGCCGTGTACAAAGGAAGACGTGTTTAGTTTAGTTCTGTCGGCTTCAAGGAAACAGTCTCTCACGTTGTTAAGACATTCACTCGCTTCGTTCAGTCACTGTGTTTTGTTGCGACGCCACTGGTTGTAATAAAAACCAAAGCTGTGAGATATATTTTAGTTATCGATAACTGTAACTTCATTTTGATATACTGCAGAAACCCATGGAGAGGAGGGGGGCGGGGGTCCCATCATTTCAATAACCCACACCTCTTTTAGGGATTTCAAGATGGAGGCATCTGTTAAGATTCTTGTCCCAACATGACACAGCCAATTTGTTTCATTGATTCGTTGTCCATCTCACTTTGTTGATCATTTCATCCTTCCAGCTGGGTTTCTTTGCATTTGGATCATGTGACTATTTTGTAATAAAGCATATTTACAGTAAAAATGTAAATGAGAAAATAAAAAGAATCAAAACCCTCAACCCTTGTTCTAAGAGTGGACTAATTTCGAGTACGTGTTCCATTGGGTGCAATTACAGCTCCAATCCACAGGATGGCGACACAATAAAAATAGACACGCGCCCCCGACCAGCCGGCTGAACTTTCACTTTTCTTGCTTTGCAACGAATCCTCTGGAAATAGATGTAAAGCATTTCCCCGACATTTTAAATAATACATTTAAAATGCATATTATATTAAAAATGCATACTGAACTTTGCAAGAAATGCCCTTAATTGGTGTGTTTCTCGCCAGTGTGTATTTATTTATTCATACATAACATAACTTGTGGAGGATCTATAGGCAGATAAGAGCCCCCACGAGAGTAGAAGAAGGTAGCAACTCTTAACAGCAGCAAAGTTAAGTCATCGCAACAAAGACTAAAGCGCATGAGCTGATTGCCTTGTTTCCTCTTTGTCTTTGCCCCCCTTGTGTTGTAACCTGTGTGTGTCTGTTCAGTCTCAAGTGGGCCCCTGAAAAATTGAGTTAGGCTGCTGTCAGACTAACTCAATTGCCATGAGGGGAGGGGGGACGTGTCCAATTTGTTTTGAACGAACAAAAAGCAACTAATGTTCTATTTTATTTTAGTTTGAATTGAATGCGGATGTTTACGCGCTCGCTTCGAGGTATTACAAGGACAAGCTGTTTCAATGTGTGTCGAATGAATGCCGGAGCTTATTATAATGTGGAAAATGGCGTCGTCAGCGCGCACCACGCAGGCAGTGGAGCGTGATTCCCACATCGGCATGGACCCACTCTGCGAGTCAATTACACCTTGAGATGTTTGGGAGGAAATACCAAGAGCCTTTAATGTGGTTATTAGCCGTTTCTTTTTCGCGTCCTGCTGTGCTTTAACTCCGACATTGTGAGGCCCTGGGGTTGGCCTTAATGCTGGTAGAATTCCATGTCGGTTAACAGCAGGGCTTCATTTGCCCCCATTGGAGTTCTATAATGAATGTGTCAGGTGAATACCATTAATCATGGGTAGACCATTAATTATAAGTCTCCATACCGAGTCAAGTGTATATCACTTTCATTGTAGGTGGCTTTACTGGACAGTGCGATGACGGGGACTGTAGATATTGTAGATACCAGTTTTATCGCAGATGGAGATGGATGGTTTATGTATACAGAGCTGTGTGGTGAAGGCTGATTGGTGAGCCCTGATTATTCAATGCACCACAGGGGTGCGGCCTCACCCTGCCCCAGGGACCAATCAGTACTGACTCAGGGCCAGGTAAGGCTGCTTAAACCAGCTATCAACCCACACACTTTACAGCGCTCTTGGACACTGAAAAGCAACTCTGCCACAATCACCTTTTTTTTCAATAGAACCAAATGTGGCGTTTTGCGTGGAAACGCAGCAGAGAGTGTTAACCCAGTCTACCTGGTGGAAGGAGCACCCATCCACTCACCCCAAGGCTTCCACCTCTCCAATATGGGTGTCGATGGGGCCTGGCGAGGGGCCCAGGTGCCCGGTCCTCCAGCAGGTCCCGGGTCTCCTCCTCTCCACATGAGGGGGGTTGTGCTGCAGCAGGTACATTAACCAGGTGCTGTTGTGGGTGCAGAGGCTACGGGTAAACCAGCCAGCTGGGCTGCGGCCATCTCGTTGTTCAGGTCATTCCCGCTACCTTGCGCTCGGTCGGGGGTGCCGTCGACGTGACATGAACCACAGCGAGGGGACGTCTACACCAGTGGTTCTGAACTGGTGTGTCGCGGACCCGTTTTCAATGGGTGGCGGGCCTTTGTCTGTGACTGTATCGTTTAATAGTACAGTTACTGAATGAAGTGTTAGGTTAAATACATTTGAGGAGTGAAAATTTAAAAATAATCCATGATTTGGGTCGCGGCTTGTCATTAAGGGGTGGATGGTGGGTCCCGAAGCCAGACCGATTGAGAACCACTGGTCTAGACCACCTCCAGGAGCCGTGGCTGTGCCCAACCGCCGCAGCTGTGCAGCCATTTTGTGTTGTCTGCTTGACACCCATTGGCTGCCTCGAGGATCGGCCCATCACCACCACCACCACCACCAGAACCACCACCACCACCGGCCGGCCGGGGGTCCCCAAGCCCTTCCTCCTTCTCACGGCCCACTGGGGATTCACAGAGAGGCGGTTGATTGGTTGGGCCGTCTTTTGGATTGATGGGCAGATATAAAGAGTGGGTGGGATATATGGGTGGTGTTTTTCATTAGAAGCCTGCCCCCATGGCTGCCTATTGTTTTCCAATCAATGGCGTCATACTCAGAACCCTCCTGAGGGCTTCAGCATCAACAGAACGATGTCCGGAGCGGCGCGTGTGTGTGTGAGTGCGTGTGCGTGTGACTCAGCGTGTCACTCCCGGAGTGGGGTTTGTACAAATGCAAACGGCCGCGTTTTGTTTCACAAACGCAAACGTTTGTTGACTAAATTGTATCGTAATAATAATAACAATAATATCGTTCAGAAGTCGGCGTTGGCGCCGCTGTGCAAGGAAGAGACGATGGCGGGCCTTTTGTAAGCAACGGTTGCTTGCTTGCCCACCACTCAGCCATAATGTTTCCAGTACTTCACTGTTGATGTTTATGAGTCGTATCACCCTCTAAATCACAAGCCAGCCGTGTGTACGTCAACTCAGAGACAGGAAGACAAGTGCAGAGCTAATGGTGTGCCATTAGCATGCAACAATAAAATCAGCGTCCACTTCACTCTTGTGTGTGTGTGTGTGTGTGTGTGTGTGTGTGTGTGTGTGTGTGTGTGTGTGTGTGTGTGTGTGTGTGTGTTGATGCCTGTGTAAGAATCCCCCTGACAGTGATGCGGTTGCAGACTAAGTGACCTTCTTTGTAACTCTTCCAACTAAGTGCTTCTCAGTATTCACAAGACTCCCAAGACTCACAAGACTGGGAGTTTCAATCCCAACCAAATCACACAAACATTAGATCTGCGTGTCAAGACACACACACACATATACACATACACACACACAGACTTTGTAGCCACTCAGATGATGTAAGTGGTGAGGGACAGAGGTGCTCAGGCGAAGAGAAGCCCACCAACGCTCCAGCTAGTTTGCATGCCTATAGATCACATTGTCCTCGTCCTCTTCCGCGCTGTGCCCTCCGCTGTTCTGTTTACCCAAACCTCCCTTTTCCATTTTGCTACACCCGAAAATAATGTATTCCAACCCTTGTAGTCCTCCCCCCCCCCCCCCCCCCCCCCCCCCCCTCCCGTCGGCTTACATGCAGCCAGCTAATTACCCTCCAGGGTCAAGGCCTAGCAGCCTATTTTGATCTAAATGCGTGCGTGCCAGCACATTGGCTGACAGCGTAATCATATGTACGGCGTATTTCCATGCAAAAAAAAACACCCCTTTCATCTTGCGGCGTGATGAACGCCCTCCGAGCGCACACAGAGGAAGAAGAGCGCGGTGTGTCTGCAGTCTTCCTCCCCTGGCAACCTGAGCTCCGTCCACTGTGTTTGACTGACCGGATCGTAAAGGGAGGTTTTGGAGATTGGGGTGTGTGGGAGGGTATTTAAATTAACCCAACGCCGCCCGCCCACACCCAGACAGCAACACAAGTCAATAATAAAGCAACGTCGATTTGCATAGCTCGCCCTCAGGACTGTGGCATTTATTATTCATTATTTATTTGTTTCTTTTTTTTATTTTCTTTTTTTTATTCATGTGGCCCCTGTTGGACACGTGTATTGATTTTTGTGTGATGCAACCCAGAACTCATGAATAGTTTTCTGGTCATGATATTTTCTTGTCGATGAACGTCGGTTGAACATGCCGGTTTTATTTTATGTTTTTTTATGTTTTTATGTTTTTGGGGTTTTTTTGTAAGCACGAGTGGAAAATAAACACGTCAGGCTGATGTTGATCATGAAAGTGTAAAATAACACGCTCATAACAGTGGGGGAAAGATCTCTCGCAAGTTTACATGTCATAAACTATGTGACTGTGATGTTGTTATTCCATCAGGTTCCACCTCTGGTGTGTTCTGCGTGCCTGCAGACTCCGCGCAGACCGAGCGGTGCCTCTGTAATGGTGGGCTCGGGGAGAAGCCTCCTGACGGAGTTGATCTAATTTGACTGTAACTCAGCGGAAGGTTGCAAATGTAATGAGGAAATGTGTGTTCGTACATCAGCCCGACTCCAACTTCACCCAGAAGGTGGTGCTTGATATGGGAAAAGGAAACGATGTAAAAAGGTGGTCTCCTGCGTTTGCTTTCTTCATCAAAGCGTGTCCTGTTTATTTTTACTCTCTAGTAAAGTGTGTGTGTGTGTGTGTGTGTCTGTGTGTGTGTGTGTGTGTGTGTGTGTGTGTGTGCATGTGTGTGTGCACTAGGCATAACTCAAGTTATTTTAATGTGTGTGTGTCAATCTCCTGTCTACTCGGTGCTTTCAACACATGTTTGAAGCCTCCAGGATTCATCCTCAAACACACGGTATGTGAACGGTATTAGCCGGAAAATGTTCTGCGTTGTTTTGCGTTGTTTTCGTCGTTGCATGCCACTGTGAGAAGTACATTTACCAAAATAAGATTGCAAATATATGTATATATATATATACATTTTTATTAATAACATTGGAACAGACACATTCTGCCTTAGTTTTGTTATCTTTGTGTTAACAATACATATTAGTATTTCACAACCAAGAAAATATTCTGAAATTACAATATCTCTCACACAAGTAGTTGGTAGTTGCATGCGTTGTCCCTAAAACAAACGAAAGAAATAACATTGGGAGTTTTTTTTTCCATCACTTTCAACACTGGTCAATGCAAAGACATAAACAATACTTGTATGCACTTCAATAAAATCCCGTACACCTGTTTCACCCTTACAAGATACAGGATGTGGTCCGAATAACGAGAGGAAACAGAAACAAAGTAACCACAGCCGTTAAATGAACTCGCAGGCCAGCAACTGTGTGTGTGTGTGTGTCAAATCGATCCAGCTTGACAGTCAAACAGGAAATGCAAATCACAACTAACAGCGCTGTCCTCACTACGCATTTCAATCTCTTGGAGCGCTTCTATCTGGGGGGGGGGGGCAGTCTACAAAGTGGGTCACGGCTACAAAGTCCCAATGAAAAAAGGCAAGGCACACATGTTTGGATGTGGTGGCATTTCCTCAAAGCCCCTTGTGCTTTGACGTCAGAGTGGGCTGTTTGGTTTTCCCTCTCTGAAATTGGAATTGGCTTCGTTAAAGCGTGATTCTGCTTTCAACCGGCCCTTCAGCACATGGTAGCTCGCTAAGTACATGTTAACTAAAGGTAATTGTTATGAGGTTTTAATGGGGCAGAGAGGGGAGGGGGGGGGGAGGGGGTAACATTTACATTATCTTCAAGCGGTTGTCACTACCTGAAATGAATTACCGTGCAAACACTTGACATCGACGCCACATCGCAGATGCCCTGTTTCAAAACAAAAGACAGAAAGCGGTAGACCGACGACATGGTCGATAACCCCATTACTACCTCCACCCACTGGGCCTTCTCGTCACACGCTGACGGAGCTCCGAGTCAACAGTGACCCGGAGCACGTCTTCTGCCTCACAGGCTGCACATGGACTGCACCTCTAAGTGCCATTTAGTGGCGTGAACGTGAATGCGGAATGACCATTCTAATTCAATTACAAACACAGGCATGGCTACCCTCTGGAGACCAAAAAAAAAAACACAAAAAAAAAGTCCTTCCTGATAATCACGAACACAAATCTAATAGTTTACAGCAAAAGCCTCACTCACTCGCCAGGTTAACATTTTGGTCCACTTTGTACATCAGAGGTAATGACGTGAAGTGTTAACAGAAGCCCCATCGGTCTTGTCCCAACGCGTAGCATTGCGTAATACGAAAGTTAAAAATGAACATAGCGATATAGTTTCTATTTTGTGGAATGTTTGCAAGTGGTTGCGGTTGTCGTGATACAGGCGGAATGGAGTAGGAATTAGTCAGACGGTTGTAGTGCAGTGCGAAGATTGGCTACAGTAATGAAAGATTAATTAACAGTACAATGCTGTTGCACGGTAAAAACCAGGCTGTACGTCGTATTGGTTAGCATTCAGTGTAATTATCAGCAGCTTTGCTGACCGTTGTCCTAGAGACCACGCATTTGTGATCATGTATGCGTGTGAGTCAGTCAGTGTGTGTGTGTGTGCATGTCTGTGTGTGTGTGTGGGTGCATGTCTGTGTCTGTGTGTGTGTGTGTGTGCGTGTGTGTGTGTGCATGTCTGTGTGTGGGTGCATGTCTGTGTGTGTGTGTGTGTGTGCATGTCTGTGTGTGTGTGTGTGTGCATGTCTGTGTGTGTGTGTGTGTGTGTGTTAAGGTGAGGGGGGTGCCTTCAGAGAGTTGGTGGATCCCCCTTGACTCCCACCTCCCGCGGTGGCGACCCACTGGTTGGAGACAAACAGAGGAGAGAGGGCAAGGAAGAGAAGGTTAAACACAAAGTCAATTCCATCGCAGACGTCCATCATGTGGTCCTGAATGCGGTGTCCACGTTGCACACCAACACGGCCTGGATCAAGCTGTCTTGGAGCATGTTAGTAGGAAGAGACAGTCAGGGGGGGGGGGGTGATTATACACGCGATGCAACCGTCGGCATCGTCTCCACTAGATCCACCACGGGGTAATCGGCATGGCGTGTTCCAGAGGCCACTCGACATACATGCACACACACATGCTCACGCACACGCACGCACGCATGCGCACACGCACACACAGTGGTAACATCTCCAAAACATTTAAAATCAAATAACTAGTTAAAATCAAATAACACGCACACACACACACACACACACACACACACACACACACACACACACACACACACACACACACAGTGGTAACATCTCCAAAACATTTAAAATCAAATAACTAGTTAAAATCAAATAACACACACACACACACAGATGCATGAGGAGTCAGACCTGTGGGACCAGAATCTCCAGGTCTTTCTGTCTCCTGGTATTATCAAAACGGTCCCTCGTGTTTCCTTGCATGTTTCTCTGGATGTGCCGTCTGGTGTGGGAGTGTTACCAATAGATGATGCCACTCTGCCACCAGCCATTTGTTACGTTACATGATGTAAGCTATTCACTGTCTGTAGAATAATCCCATCTCATCAACCCAGCTCCTTATTAATTAAGACCCTTAAAGGTTACTCGGTACAGGTCCAAAGGAAGCCCAAACTGCTGAGTTTAAAAAAGAAAGTAATTCTTAATTGTCCCTGTTTAAACCTGATGGATCAGCCCACCTGCCTACCCAGTGGGCCGTACCCTCAGGTCAGTCCGTCCGTCATACATCTCGGTGGATGGACACGCCCAGCTGTGATGTCACAACTGGTTCGTTTTTTAAATGGCACGCCAAGGCGAATCAAAGGTAATTGAGGGGCCCGCCCTTAAAATGAGTCTGTCACTGTCTACCATGGGCCTTCCTCCTCTGCACTCAGTCAAGGTGGGGGGGGGCGGGCAGTTCAGGGTCCTCCCACCTCCCCCCACACACACACACTCCTCCGTGGGCCGTTCAGGAGGTGAGGTTTCCACTCAACACTCTGTGACCTACACCACTGAGGAAATCTAGGAGCATTTTGCTGTTGTATTGCGTGTGTGTGTGTGTGTGTGAGTGTGTGTGTGTGCCTGTGTGTGTGTGTGTGTGCGTGCTTGTGTTAACGGCCCTCAGTGAATTATTGATGCTTTCAGTCTGTGGTCAGGGGGTCAGGGAGACTTGGAAGGCTGGAAGGCAACACTTCAGAATGCTATGGCCTTAAAAGCTATCGAGAGGAAGAGGTGTGTGTGTGTGTGCATGTTGTGTGCTTTCATGCATAATTGCATGCATGTCCATATATATGTGTGTGTGTGTGTGTGTGTGGATCTCCACGCACATACCGATGTGTGTATTAGACAAGGTCAGGATGCCATTGCACCTCCCGAGCCACAGGTCTTTTCAAGCAACACAAATACGCCATTAGCCCGGATTCCTGGGCTTATTAGTGCGCTGTTTGTTGCCCGGACGGTGCCTGCACCAGCTCACTAATGGACACCACTGCTGCTGCTGCTGCTGCTGCTGCTGCTGAGTGCATGCATGTACGTGCACGTATGTGCATTGTGTTTGTGCACATCCCGTGGCTTATGGTAGACATTCAGATAGAGAGCATAGAGAGGACACTGACTGTGTGTGTGTGCAAGAATGTATACTTGTTTGCGCGTGTGCGTGTATGTGCACGGGAAAGCTTCCCTCAACATTGTTGACCTTTTTTAATGTGGCCGTCTGCGACGTTGTGGGTATCAGATGGCTGATTGGCTTCCCGGTGCTTGGGGGGGGGGGGGGGGGGGGGGGGAGGAGCCCTGCCCCCTGCCCCCCGGCCCCCCGGCCCGGCCCACCTCAGCCTGCAGAACCGGGCTGTGAATACACAAGTGTCTGTGCCCGGTCCTCAGCTGGGCTGCAGTGTGGAGTGGCTGCAGTGCGGCCACCGTCTCACGTGAATTCACCCCCTCCCATCGAGCCACGCCTCTTGGCACCTCTGAGGTGTGAGGCCAGAGGTGTGGGAGACAGCTGTGGGAGCGCAGAGCGGGGCCTGATGTGTAAAGGTGGCAAAAAAAAACACACCAGTAAGCGTTTAGGTATCCGACAGAACCTAAAAAAACGAAACGAAGGTTATGTTATTAGTGCTGGACAGACGGTGGATGAGAAACTAGTGAAAAGAATTTAAAAAAGACAAAGTGGTTTAAGAATAGTGAACATCGCAGACGTGGTCTGTTGTGTTTGTGTGTTCACCGGCAGTCATCCTCATAAGCACATCGGATAGAGTTTGAAAACCAAAACTTTTCCTTTTCATTGCAGAGAATGTTCCAACTCCCTGCAACAATTACAAAAAAAAAAATCCTCCCAACTCCATCTAATAAATTTGTAAAATCATTTTTGGAAAACGGGTCAAAGAGAACGACATCTGCTGTGCTGCCACTCTTGTTCCCCCCCCCCCCCCCCCCCCCCCCCGCAAGCCCAGATGCATTAATGATGGCGGTGAATATTTTACCTTTTTGGTCCACAAGGGCCGACCGCTAACGGAACGCTGTCAACAACAACGACAACAACAAGCGGTGGCGGTGGCGCAGGCTAGCGTGAATCACGGCGGCATCTGTTTCACTCGGCCATGACGGAGCGGACGGACAACGGACGATTCAGAAATAGAAGCCGGCTGTGAATGAGTCCTCCTCTCCGCCGCGCACGGCCGCTGCTGCCGCTACCGCCGCCGCCGCCGCCGCTGCGTGTAATTGCACCAACAATCAGGGAGCAACAAGAGAGCCGCGTGCGCCAGGATTACGCAACGCCTTCTTACGCAACGGAAATCTGCTCCGTTTTTAGCTCAACCCCCGTACGAGACTCCGCGAGTGAAACATCAAAACATTAGCCTGCTAGCATGGAGTGCGAGAAGATACGCGGCTGCGTGTTGTCGTGTTGTTGGTGGTGGGGGTTCCTTGCTTGATTTCATGGCGTTTGGTGTCTCTTGCCTGATTTTCAAAAGCCGCGGCGGCGCCCGTGTGGTGTTGCGTTAATGAGGGCTGTGATGCTCCTCCACACACACACACACACACACACACACACACACACACACACACACACCAACACTGCTGACAGTGCCTGTGGAGGTTGGGGTTAAGCTTCAAGTAAACACGCTATGTGCAGGTGGCGCTTGGAATCAAACCAGCAACCCTCGGTGGAACAACATATGGCACTTGTATTGTATACTTGCATTGTACTACACACACACACACATAGAGATGTACTGTACGCACACAAACGCACACACACACACGTAGAGATGTACTGTACGCACACATTCACACCACACACACCACATACACACACACATACACACACGTAGAGATGTACTGTACGCACACATACACACCACATACACACACACACACACACAGATGTACTGTACGCACACATACACACCACACACACACACCACATACACACACACACACATGTAGATATGTACTGTATGCACACATAAACACACCGCACACACACACACACACACACGTAGAGATGTACTGTATGCACACACCACACACCACACGAAGACACACACGCACAGCAGGGGTCTTCTTACCTCAACCAGCGGGTGCCAGCGGGCGATGGGCTTGCGGGGGTACGTCAGCATCTCACTCCAGTGGTCTCGGCCCAGACTTTCGGCCTCATTGCCCACTCTGCACACGCCGATCACCTCATTATGGCCCACCCTGTGACATGGGGGGAACACAGGCACACACCATCAGCACGTTAATTATCAGTCAGTCAACTATGATAATGAATACCACCTGGTGTACATGGAAGATGGAGGGATGATGACTGGACTGACAGACTGACTGACGGACTGACTGACCGTGTCGTAGTCCATGACGGCGATGAGCAGGCTGATCTGGTCGATGTTCTCGGGGGGCACGTCGAACACGATGGCCTCGTTGTACACGGGGTTCAGCGTGTTGCGCTTGGTGGACGTCTTGCGCTTCTTCAGCCTGCGGCCCTCGCACATCAGGGACACCTTCACGTAGGGGTCTGCAGCCGGAGGGGGGGGGGGGGGGGCCGTCAGGAGAGGGGCGGGGCTCAGGGGCACGCGCCCAGCATCGTTTGCGTTGCTGTCGGCCATTTGTGATTTATAAGTAGTTTATATATATGTATGCGTGTGTGTGTGTATATATATATATATATATTGCATGCAATTCTGAATTCTAACACAACCGATTAACAGTGTGGCTCAGAGTGAGGAAGGGCGGGAGAGGCAGACAAAGACAGAGAGAGAGAGAGAGAGAGAGAGAGAGAGAGAAATGTGCACACCAGAAGCTCCGGTGATGTCCATAGCTTTCAGGTTCCTGGCTTTGATCATGGTGATGGTGAGTCTGCCCGCCGTGGGGAGATAGCACAACGAGAACATCAGCTCTCCTAAGTCCACATTATCCTGGAGGAAACACACACACACACACACACACACACACACACACACACGCACGCACACACAGTGATTTAGATGTTTAGTTTTGCGTCTGGTGGACAGAGATATTTTCTTTAAGACCGTTGATGTGGTCAGGATTTTTTTTTTACAGAGGTGGAAAAAAATGTTTGGACGGAGTCTAAAGAACATTTTATTCATATTATATATATATATATATACACACACACACACACACACACACACACACACACACACACACACACACACACACACACACACACACACACACACACACACACACACACACACACACACACACACACACACACACACACCTGACCAAGGGTATTGTTTGGATATCTTGTATTCCAATGCTCCTATGGTTCCAAAATGGAGACCGCCTTTTCAGTGAGTCAAAATATACAAGCCCTATGAACCTATAAAGACTATAATGTGAAAGCGCAACTTGTTTTTGAGGACAGAACATTTCAAGAACATTATCCCAGTCGTCGAGCCTTATATTGCCAGATCAATTAGCAAATCCGTATTCGCCTGGAACCTCTCTATTCATTTTTCTATTTTCGAGTTATCAATGGACCAAAATGCCTCTGGACACAATTGGATAAACCTGCAACAAATCAGAGCGATTAAACATGTGACACATCAATGGCAGCCATCTTTGTTGTTTATGAAAAGGCCTCCAGGCCGCCCCTCGGTACAGTCATCATATTAAACCCGCCTGTATTAGTTTATGCGGTCTGCAACCATACATAACTCATAATTATAGATCTCACTGTGTTAGAAGACGAAAAACATCAATAAACAGTGTTATGGAAACAAGTTTTCCAAAGCACTTTTTTTTCGCGATCGGAATCCTTGACATGATTTCCATTTTCACCGACAGCAACACCTCGTTGTGCCTGAACTCGACGACATCGCCCTCAGAAGAGACCATCCATCCATACTGTTTTGTTTACATTTCGAAAGTTGCAGGGAGAACCTTGCGCCAGGGCGGAGCAGCATGCTGTCAGAAACACGCCGGGCTGTGTTACCAGCCAGCGATGATACAGGGATCTCGAACCGCTGCAACCAACATGCTGGGACACGGGTGATTCACCAGCAATTAGCATATATAACGACATGCACAGCTAATTATAGTGTCACATCACACCAGCGTGACATAGACAGGGTTTTACATTCTCATTATTTTATACTGGAACACAACTGGATAAAGAGTGGTTTGGAGAATCTTCCTTTAAGGTTTGATTCTTTAAGGTACGAGTGACCACCATGATGCACCTTCACCACACTAAGTTTCCTTGTATGCACGCATGCAAACACACACGCGCGCACACACACACGCACAAATTATATATTCAAGTGACATCATATGCTCTCTTTCTCACCCTAATTAACACCTGTGAAAGTGTGGGGCGCGTCGGAGAGACACCGGAGCCTCGCAAGGCTTTCTGAAGAGCACAATCGTGTGTGTGTGTGTCTGTGTGTGTGTGTGTTTGTGTGTGTGTGTGTGCGCGTGTGTGTGTGTGTGTGTGTGTGTGTGTGTGTGTCTGTGTGTGTGTGCGTGTATGTGTGTTTGTGTGTGTGTGTGTGTGTGTGTGTGTGTGTGTGTGTGTCTGTGTGTGTGTGCGTGTATGTGTGTTTGTGTGTGTGTGTGTGTGTCTGTGTGTATGTGCGGTTAGTGCAGAAAATAGGGTAATGCGGAAAGGGGTTCAAGCGTACGTGTGACACGATTCCCCCACAGAATCAACCAATTGAGTCTGCGTATGTTTTTCTGATGAAATCATAAACGGTCTAAACCAGGCTCACTAAATATATATATATCTATATGCAGTGTATATATACACACACACACACAACAGATGTTGATATTGTGCATCGCCCATGCAGGTTCAATCCCATAAGCCTTTCAATTCGAGTCCAATATCAGCACGGCGGAGCTTGATCCCGGCCGCGTGCCACAGAGCAGACTCGGCGCCGCACCGCTACAGCTTTTGTCCTCGCCATCAATGGAGACGACGTCACCCGTTAACCAGCCGGCGGCTTAACGAGCCGGTGGCATAACGAGCGCGAGTCCGCCTCTTGTCCTCGACATGATCAGAGAGCAACGCCCCGGACGCCGTCCCCAGGTCCTCGCCGTCTGCCGTCTTCATATTGACGCCGTGATGAGATTTCCAGGGTTAATGCCGAAGACCGCACAAAGCCCCGCCGGCAAGCATGCAATATGTGTTCCCTCTCGGGTGCCTCACTGCCCTGTCAATAACTTTGATCCTTTATACACACACAGGCACGTACACACACACACACACACACACACACACACACACACACACACACACACACACAGTGGTAACATCTCCACAACATTTAAAATCAAATAACTAGTTCCATCACAGACGCACGCACCCACGCGCGCGCGTTCCCAGACGAGGTTGGCCGACTGCAGTACGGCCAGCCATTGCTCTTCTGAGCACTCAAATCAAGTCTGTGGTGGGAGTTATGGTCACTTGTGCTCAGCAAATGAAATTAGACAGGTGCTGTAGGGGCCCCAATAATGCAAGTAAAGTGTAGGCAGTCCATCTTCTCCAATTATGTTGTTAACCACCCTTTCTCTCTCTCTCTCTCTCTCTCTCTCTCTCTCTCTCTCTCTCTCTCTCTCTCTCTCTCTCTCTCTCACTCTCTCTCTATCTGTCTCTCTCACACCCTCCCTCCCTCCCTCCCCGAGGTACAGCCACGCAGTATGTCTGAGCCCTCTGCGCCGCGATCGTCTCTCAAGTTCTGTCTTCTTCTGTTCGTTGTCTTGTCTCTTCTGTTCGTCTGTCTTGTCTCTTCTGTTCGTCTGTCTTGTCTCTTCTGTTTGTCTGTCTTGTCTCTTCTGTACGTCTGTCTTGTCTCTTCTGTCCGTCTGTCTTGTCTCTTCTGTTCGTCTGTCTTGTCTGAGAGGGGCAGCCGGCCTACTGGTTAGGGCTTTGGATTTGTAACTGGAGGGTGGCCGGTTCGAACCCCGACCAGTGCGCATGGCTGAAGTGCCATTGAGCAAGGCACCTCACTGCTCCCCTCACTGCTCCCCGAGCGCCGCTGTTGCAGGCAGCTCACTGCATCGGGTTTAAGTGTGTGCTTCACCTCACTGTGTGCTTCACCATCACTGTGTTCTGAGTGTGTCACTAATTCACGATTGGGTTAAATGCAGAAGACCAAATTTCCCTCACGGGATCAAATCAGTAATTCTTCTTCTTCTTCTTCTTCTCTTCTGTTCGTCTGTCTTGCCTCTCCGTACGCATTCGGTCTTCGGTTTCTCGCCCGAACACGTTTCAAGTTACGTTGCGTCGTAAAAAACAAACACTTCCAAAAGCCGGGTGGGAAAATGCATAATGTGATTCACAATACGTTACGTACAGTATGTGAGTCATATAGCAATGATTCACATGGCATGCATGCAGACACATGCAAAAGTGCCGTGTCTGTGTGTGTGTGTGTGTGTGTTGATCACTGCTACTCCCCAGATGGATTTTACCCAAGCTTCGTTTGCAGTATAATAACACAGTGGCGTTGCGGGCAGAGTTTGGACAAAGGAAAAGCACTTAACAGTGTGTAAGAGAAGGAGTGCACCGGGCCAGACTTGGTTCAGCTCACTTAAACACAGGGCTCTCCGGTTACATCATCCCCTCCAGAGCAGCCCTGCTACAGTGTACAGTATCTGCATGGTTGGACACGTGTTGGGTGGGTCTGTAGGAGGTGGTGGTGGTGGTGGTAGGTGGTAGTGGTGGTGGTAGTGGTGGTGGTGGTGGTGGGTGTGGGGGGGGGGGTCTTGAGCTAAACACACTCTGGCAGATTCGGGCTATGGCTGAAGGATCCTGCTGCCTCACCTCCGCCACCCGATTCATCCTCGTTAGATCAAGTATGACTTGTTAACCCTTACCAGCAGTTGAAGTAATGAGTTGACATGGATTGGTTTTACACACCCCCCCCCCCCCCCCCCCCCTGAAGAACGACAAAAGGTGAAACGTGGCGCGGACTCCCATCGATGTTGCGGTATTGATCACATGCCGCTCGGACCAATGAGTGCGCACTGCGCAGGGTTTTTCTAATGGCAGCCGGTGAGCAGCGCCATTATGTCATGGATTGATCACGTTACGATGTCACCCGTGATCTCATCTCTGCTCGGAGGGCCGTGTTTGATCAAGGCAATGCCTCTCAATGAATGAACTCGCTTGGAAAAAGTGACATTTAAAATGTACATATAACACATAATTAGCAATGAGCAATGACCCCTCATGTTTTATTAGCGTTACGCAGTTAAGGCAAAACCAGTTCTTTCTTTGATCTCATATGTTTAATATAAAAACTTCATATATATATATATATATATATATATTAGTCATTCATATTCATATGAATGACTCCTTCATTCAGAATCCCCCAGTGAATCATGACGAGGGAAGCTTCACTATCTTCCCTCGTCATGACAGGGGTGAGAGAGAGACAGAGACTGCGACAGGACTGCATGTTCATGACTCCACAGCCGCTCGGAGCGGCGGCAGCGTGGCGGTGACGTCATCCCCTGAGCCGAACCCCTGAGACCCCCGTGATGCTGGGTAGCTCCACAGCATCCCGCCCGGCAGCCCTGGGTGCTCGGCACGGGGCCCCCCCTGGCAGAGAGACCCCCCCCCCCCACCCCCCGCCCGGCAGGAAAGGTCAGAGACGAGTAAAAAATGAGAAGAGGGAAAAGATAGAGGGACGATGGTGGAACGATAGTGGAATGATGGTGGAATGATGTTGTAATGATGGTGGAATGATGGTGGAATGATGTTTTAACGATGGTGTAACAATGGTGGAACGATGGTGTAACAATGGTGGAATGATGGTGTAATGATGTTGGAACGATGGTGTAACGATGGTGTAACGATGGTGTAACGATGGTGAACAATGGTGGAATGATGGTGGAATGATGGTGTAACGATGGTGTAACGATGGTGGAACGATGGTGTAACGATGTTGGAACGATGGTGTAACGATGGTGAACAATGGTGGAATGATGGTGGAACGATGGTGTAACGATGGTGTAACGATGGTGGAACGATGGTGTAACGATGTTGGAACGATGGTGTAACGATGGTGAACAATGGTGGAATGATGGTGTAACGATGGTGTAACGATGGTGGAACGATGGTGTAACGATGTTGGAACGATGGTGTAACGATGGTGAACAATGGTGGAATGATGGTGGAACGATGGTGGAACGATGTTGTAACAATGTTGTAACGATGGTGGTGAACGATGGTGGAACGATGGTGGAACAACGAGCGCCAGGAAAGGGAAACGGTGGAGCCACAGAGCGCGGCGACGCGCCGAGCTTCTGATTCAATCGACAGCCAGACTCATATTTCTCACGGGATCAATAGGGGGGGCAAGCGCCTGTTGCACGGCTGCGTTTGTCGTCGTTAGGGAGGGCCGACTTCCCCTGACCTTCACGCGCACACACGCACACACACACACACACACACGCATGCACACACACATACACACGCACACATACACACACACACACATGCACACACACACACACACTCTCTCTCTCTCTACATGAAGATGCTGACCCCATTCATCAAGCTCCTAATTACAGACCTGGCAGGCTGGGGTCGATAGTATGGATCGCTGGGAGGGAGAGGCTCTTTATTGTCTTCATCTCCAAAAAATTGTCTTCTTCATCTCTAAACTAAACACAAGAGAGAAGAAGACACAAACCACGCCAATGGACACCAAGCCCCCCCCCCCCCCCCCCATCTCCACAACACATCCTCCGCAGACCGCCCGGCTCAATCTCACCGGGCCGCCGCGACCTATGTCTGGTGGGCGCCGGTCCAGAAGCCCACGCCCCGCGGAGGAGAACAGACGTGCGCTAATGCCATCTCCCATCGGCACATGGCCCTCAGCGGGGCAGGAAGCCCGCGGGTCTGGTGCAAAACCTGCAAAGCCGGTCAAGATGGAGTGGCGCAAGTCTGCGTTCCCTCCTGGGGTGGTCCATGTTCAGGATGGACCCGCGGTGGGGCCTGTAAAGGATTGATCTCGGGGGGGGGGAGGATGACAGATGGTTACAATAACGATCGATCGCTAACGAGGGGGTGGTTCTGAGTGGGTTACTTAAAGGATGCACGTGTTGGGATATCCGGGCCTGACGCGGCCTCATGCTGTCACATTGTGTTTCGTCACCAGGCTGGCGCCTGTAGGGTCATCGTGGGTCGGCGCCCGGTTGGGGGGCGGAGCCAGTTGTGACGGAGCAAGAAGCGGCAGGACCGAAGTAGAACTCGGGTTGACTTCTGGTTCTGCAAACGATGACGGCGTGTGTTGTGCACGTTTTAGCCATGCGTCGGACGATCGACATTGGGTCAGCACTGGCAAGACTTGTGTTGGAATGTTCATTTCCTGGTTTTAAGCGCTTCCATGGACAACCGTTGTAAACAACAGGAATCGAGGGGGGGGTAGTGCAGCATGTCGCCTCGCACACATAATTGTATATATATTATAATATTGTACGACCTGACAATAGATGTTCTATGATTAGGATGAACCAGAGATGAACCTTCCCCCACCGTAACGTGACATTAGAAAGACTGAAGTACCATGCTTCACCACTGGGGTGCAGGGTTGTAGTGTATCGGTGGTGGATGGGAAATGTACCGATACACAACTGATGAACGCGTTATGACCTCCTTTTCAGAGCCATTTTGCGAGCACTGAGGCTACATAAAAATAAAAAACTAAACAGGCGTCAATTGAATAAAGCGGGTCAATATTTAGCATCTAAGATGCATATTTCACTTCCTTAAAAGATGAATGGGGACAGCGCGGTAAAGTAAGTGAACGCAGCTTTTACATTACAAGTAGTTGGCAGCATCGTGAAACGGACAGCGGCGCCTTTCATTAATACTGCATGAAGTCAATGATCGTTATATCGGATAACAATTGCCTCATGCCAAAATGGTTCAGGATTAATGAATATACTGCTGTAAAAAAGGGCTTTACACCCATGGACGGAAAAAATGACCACAGCGGCCCAATAAAAAAAAACGATTCGCCCGCGGAGGCGTCCATTTTATGGAAAATCCCCGTCGGCGCTCCTTCACACTGAGCCGGCGCCCTCCGTGGTCGACCACGGCCCTGGTGTCAGCCTCGCATACAATAGACGGCCGGCGGTCGTTTGATGCATCGTGCAGATTAGTTCATGTTTCTATGTCAACCGCGCAGACGTACTCATGAGAAAAAAGTGGAGCAACATCTGGTAAAAAAAAATGTATGAAAAAATCTCAGTTGGAATCCGAAGTACTTAAAAATGCAGCCTGTTGGCGTGCAGGCCAGATGTGTGGGTGCCCAGTGGCCGCGGGATGAAACAGGGAGCCAGAGAAGTCATCTTTAATAGAAGAGCCGCCAGAGGTTGGACCATCACAGGGGGCCCTGCCATGAGGGGAAACCCCCAAGGGACCCGACCCACATCTACTGGAGACGTGGCGGAGGAGTGGTGGTTGGGAGAGAGAGAGAGAGAAAGAGAGAAACATGAGAGAGAGAGAGAGAGAGAGAGAGAGAGAGAGAGAGAGAGAGAGAGAGAGAGAGAGAGAGAGAGAGAGAGAGAGAGAGAGAGAGAGAGAGAGAGAGAGTGAGGAGGGAGAGAGAGAGAGATATCATGGCGGTGAAGGTGATGGAGTATCTGTGAGGAGAGAGGTTCAGACCAGCGTCTGGTCAGGTCCCTTGCATAGCCGACCCAACGGCAAACCTCTGATGTGTGTTTGACATTGAACTCTTCACTGTGTGTGTGTGTCTGTGTGTCTGTGTGTGCGCGCAAGCATCAATCAACCAATATGGGTTCTGATAATTTCTTATGCTCTACTGAAGAACAGAATGCATTAAATTAATAAAAAGAGACTATAAATAAGTCACAACGCGAAACCTCCTCTGAGCTACAGAGGGTGGTGCATCTAGTCACAGAGTACATACAGGTCTATTTTTAACCTCTTGTGAAATGCATCATCAGATGCATGTTTTCCAAGTGTATTGTCTTGCTGTACAACAAGGCCACCATGAGGCATTGTTTAATAGGTGAGTGGAAGAACATAAAGTTTTTGAAGCACAGGAAAAAAAAAAGCATCTCATGAAGACAGTGAAAACTATTCTTGTTCATACCCAACTGTGTGTGTCTGCGTGTGTGTGGACGACGGCTGGCTCTAAGCAGCCTCACCTGGCATGAGTCTTGAGACTGATTGGACTCTGGGGCCGGGCGAGGCCGCACCCCCCTGCGGTGCGTTGGACAATCAATACACACAGGTAACGCCTGCCATCACCACACACGCACACACACACACACTCAGGGGGGTCTCTGACACGGCACAGTGGAACACCTGCTCCGTGTTCAATACTGCTCAAACCCTGCAATAAACTAGTTGGCTCCACATCACCCTGGGCGCTGGTCTCTGGTGGCGTGTGGCAGGCAAAATTGCCACACTCACAACATTCCACTATAACCTAACTGTTCCCCTATGAACCTGACATGCCTGAGCACCACAGGTGCAGAGACGTCACACTGTGAACATGACAATCCGTCAGATCGCAGAGCGATCCGCCACCGGTCACAAGGCGGTACGCAAGGCCATGTGTACACTCTTGAAACCTGCCAAGGAACAGTTGTGATGGGGCCGTTATCACATCTTTAAATAGAAAAAAAAGGTCAAAACAATGGTAACGGTTGCCGTAACAACAATCCAGAAGCTAAGCAACTACGGATCCCTTGCTATAAGTCTTCTTTTTTTTTTTTTTGAGGCAAATGTGACTTGTGTCTTATCTCACTGTGGCAAACATAAAAACCAGCCATACATTTGCATCTTGTTCTAATCAGCAGGGGTGGGTCGGGGTAGCGGTGTGCAGACCTCTACCGCCATTACTGCATCACCGTGACAACTGTTGTGATTTTCTCCCTTATTTTTAATATACCACCTCAGTTACGGTGTTTCACCATAAATGAAAAATTCAAAACAGAATATTTGAAGTCACACTAATGAGGTCACACTGAGTCAAGCATTTTAACTAAAGCAGAGACACATACTCTTTTTTATAATGGCTGGTTGGGGGCGGGGCAATTATTCCTCGCTACCTTGACATAGCTATTTTAAACAGTGGAATTTGTGTTTGTCTTGATTGGCTGCAGCTCAGCCCTTCCAGACAGAAACATCACTCGGCAAGTGTGCTTTCATGGGACCGCCAGTGCGCTGGGGATAGGATCCCAGCGACTAATGAAACGCAAAACACTATGTACACCCCTGTATCCAGCCGCGCAGGGGGAAACGCGTGTGCGGCTCTCGTCGTCGGGTGGTTGATCTGGGGTCACTATACACTCCCGCCGTGTTTCCCAGGCGCCGCCATTAAACATTAACCGCGCCTAAGTATGTTTCTGTGTTCCGACCTTTTCGCAGCCAAAGATGAGTTTCAAACTCAAGGGGCGCGGCGGCGGGGGGGGGGGAGAGAGAGGAGAGAGGAACGGAGCTCACTCTGTAGTTCAGTGGTCCAACACCTACCTGCCAGCCCCACCCGTCTACCCAGACACTCCACCACCACCCACCACCACCCACCACCACCCTCATCCCCTCTTGGCTGTCCTCAGCGGAGGTTTACAGGAGACATTGCGCTATTCTTTTGATTGAGTTGACTTGGCTAATCGGATTAGGCTATTTCAAACATCAGGCTGGTACAAATATAGTACAGATGAACAGAGGCCTCTCTGCTCCACATCCCGGCTACCTCACAGTCCCAGTTGCCTCGCGTCGAGTCTGGACATAAAGTGCCGCTCGGCTGGTCCTCATCAACATCAATTTAATCGCGCAGCAAATGGCCGATAACAGACCGTATACCCTCCCCCTAGTCTCTTCTCGGTATCCACTTCCACCTCTATGCTTATAATGCGTCTTGAACTTCAAAGCAACACAACACATTTTACAGCCGCAATTAGCCGAAATCCGTGGCTTTGCATTTAAGTGTTTGTGTCGGCTTGAGCCTGACAACGGTAATGCATTGTTGCAAAATCCCGGAGACGGAGTTAACCCTCTCCATCCTCGCCTTGTGTATTGCCTGTTGGTTTCGGCTCGACGACGGATTTCAAGGTGCCTGCCTTCGCCTCTGTAGTCGCACATTGATCAGCGGCCTTTTTGTGAACGCGGCTGATCTCTTCATTTCTTGCCCATAATTCAGTGACTTAAAAGCCTCAGGTAACACCCTCTGCCACGTCCCACTCCTTCTGATGTAGTCCTTCCTCTGAACACTTGAAGGCAAGGAAAACCCCCGCGGGAGAACGGCTGTTGTGTTTTTAAAAGGGATCAAATAAACACACGTGCATTGAAGCACATCAAAAAACCACAAAGACAAACAGCTTTGATTGGCAGCTTCAAATCCTAAAAACACAGCCCAAACACTTTGGCTCTGAGCTCTTGGCTCTTGCTTCCCTCTTCCCCTCCCCTCGGTTGACACCACGTTAGCATCTTGACATTGTTTTAAACTCTGCGGGAGTGGGAGGAATCGCTTGGCGAGCACCGCTCCTTTCATCATTCGGCCTGGTGTTTTTCCTCGCCAGGCGCCAGGGGGTCCGGCGTGCGTGTCAACACGGACACGAGGTCCGACGCAGGAAACGGGACGGCTGAGCGGTCCGCCAGCATTCGCTCCGCCCCGTTCGGTAATTCGCCCTGTCGTCTCGGATTCACCGGCCAATGCATCAAACGGACTTCTGCACAGGGGCTAGGGGTTTGTTTTTGTTGGGTTTTTGAAATCTTTTTTTCTGTTGTGCTTTCGGATTCGCCGACGTTAACGGCGCCGTCGTCAACTGTTTTAGCGCCGATGTTTTGACCAATGTTTGAATGTTCGCCGGGCGTGTTCAACGACGGCCCTTGTCAAAGACGAGGCGTGTTCCTCGGCTATCCCGACGTTTACTCTGTTTCCTGCTAAATAATTACCACGGTGTGTTCTCCACTCGCAATGTCAACTCTGTTTCCTGCTAAATAATGACCACGGTGTGTTCTCCACTCGCAATGTCAACTCTGTTTCCTGCTAAATAATGACCATGGTGTGTTCTCCACTCGCAATGTCAACTCTGTTTCCTGCTAAATAATGACCACGGTGTGCTCTCCACGGTGTGGGGGGGAGGGAAACAACAGCGATGGTCCCAACTTTTTCACGGTGCAATGAGTTGGATGTGGCAATTGGATGTTTCCCGACCTGAAGTAGCGCTCTCCTCCCATCAGAAAACACCCCTCCTTTAAACCATGATGGGCTCTGCGTGTTTTAAAAATGCCTCTATGCACACAAACACACACAACTGTACACACACCTCTACATACACACCCACCCACCCACACACACACACACAGACACACACATTATATTGGCTTCCCCTCGCATATAATTGTATCTTAATTTAGGTAAATCTATTTATTGTTTAGTGTTTATTGCCTATACTCAGGTCTTCTATCGCACTCCTCTATCCCCTTGTACTGCTGGTCAATGTGAATTTCTCCTAAGGGGGATTAATAAAGGAATATCTTATCTTATCGCATCCCAAGATGCATCACTGCGGCATAACACTGCCCAGGACAACTTGGAGTTTACAGGAGGACACTGGAGGGGCAGTACAGACAGTATGGAAGAGAGCAGAAGAGAGCAGAGCAGAACAGAGCGGAGCAGAACCGAAAAAAAAAAAAAAAAAACACAAAGGCCCCTGGACTCACCGAGGTGACGTACTGGATGTCCCGGCACAGCCTGGTCTCCCGGGGGAAGTCGGGCAGGTCCAGGAAGCTGTCCACCACCACCTGGCCGATCAGGTCGTGGCGCGAGAAGCGGTCGAAGTCGTACACGCTGAAGTGCAGCTTGCGGCCGGGCAGCTCGGCGTACGCCACGGGCAGCAGGAACACCTCGTCGAACACGGGCTGCAGCGTCTTGCGGTGCACCTTGGTCTGGTGCTTGGTCATGCGGTCGGGCAGCAGGTAGATCTTGACGTACGGGTCGGACGTGCCCGAGAAGTCCTTGGCGGGCAGGTCCTCGGCGCGGTGGATCTTGACGATCAGCTGCTCCAGGTCGCAGTCGAACTTCAGCACAAAGTGCAGCCGCCCGCAGCAGTCGGCGCGCCGGCCGTCCTCGCCGTCCACCGAGCGCTGCTTGTACAGCTCGGGCTTGATGCGGCCCAGGCCCGACAGGGACTCCTGCCGCTGGAACTGGCCCGGGTTGAAGTCGGGGTTGGACAGGTTCATCTGCCTTCGGATGGAGTGGTGGCTGGGACGGGGATGCCGCCCGGTCATTGGTCAGTGTCACCGTGCTTTTCAAAGTCGCAATGGAACTGCCATTCCATTGGCTTGGCAATCTGGGCGTGTGTGTGCGTGTGTGTGCGTGTGTGTGCGTGCATGTGAATGTGAAAACCTAATTATATATACATATATATTAGGGCTGGGCAAGTTATCGCGTTAACTAATTAATTCATTATCGCTGAATTCATTATTTTATCTCGCATTAATGCAGTTTTTATTATTTATTTTCTCATTGTAAAAGTCAAAAAAAGTTGCTCACTGGCTTTTTTGTAAAACTCAAAATGTATTTAATTTGATTTAACTGCCACTGTATAAAAAAATGCAGATTTTAAGTGTTTGCACAACACATTTATGGCACTTTTGTTCATATGGCAGTACATTTCCAATAAAAGTGCTCTATGCGCTACTTTTGAATTCATCATTGGATTTTGCGTATAACAATGTGATTCATCGTGATTCATCACAGGAACTCATGCGATTGAGGCGATAAAAACTTTTAACCATTGCCCAGCCTTAATATATATATATAGTGTATACATATATCAATACTTAAACGCAGGCTGTGTC
>JAXIVH010000013.1:7237940-7247940 GCA_036785325.1 Urophycis tenuis
TAAAGTTGACAGAGCAGAGCCAGGCAGAAGTCTTGATAATGCACTAGAGGGTCTCATCATGACATGCAAATCACTCGCCTCTGATTGGGACAGCACTGTGACGGACAGTGCTGTAAGCCAATCGGAGGTGAAGTCATTTAAATGTCATGAATATTCATGAGTGATAGCCGAAATCCTGTAGTTCTTCCAACCCACTTTTTTCACCAAACTAGGAACAGCCTGAAACAGGAGCACTAGAGCATTTTTTTCACCAAAACTGGCTCACAGGGCATTCATTAATACTAGAGAGCACCGCAAAATTAATGAAAAAACGATGAACAATGAGACCTTTAAGTCAAGAATAACATGTTCTGTTCAAGCAGGAAACCAAACCGCCCTCTGATTAGGGTTGGGGAGTTCGAGTCTTTTTACTGATTTGGAACTTTTACTCTCGGACAGTAAATTGAACAAGTCTTTTTTTGAGTCAATTCGTTCATTTCGTTAATTTTTACAGCAGGTGGCGCTTTAGCCCTCTTGTGAGCATTGTAAAAAAGACTGCGGTTCTCAAACACTTAACAATGAAGGCAACATGGTTTACTTCAGCTGACAAAGTTTACCCAAAATGCCACAAGCAATTCAAACCATGTGAAAACCTAGGAAAGCAAATACACACCACAATAAAGTGACTTGTGTCCTGTATCCTCCCTGCGATTGTTGTTTGACAGCACGACACGACAGTGACTGGGTAGCTGTCACGTGACTAATGAATGAGAGACCGATCCATATGAATGATCTGGTTAACGAACCTTTGTCATGTGGCCAGGGAAGATACCGCATGAAAATGAATGAATCACTCACTGAGACAACTCATTACTCCCGAGTCATATAAAAGATTAGTTCATATCGAACGAATCGTTCAGGAATGACACATCACTACCTCTGATTCCACAAACCTCAACTGTGGCATTAAACAAATCACTTCTTTGCAGCACAAGAATGTCAATAATTTCTGCCAATGTTTTTGCACCTGCAGAACATAAAGGGCCCGGAAAGTGCATTCGGGTGCTAAGGCATCACGAGTCATACCTAGAGGATGGCAAACATTCACACATTTTAATAACTCCTGCCTGAATGCACAATAAAAACAAACTGGGGACGGTCCTCTGCAGTCGTGGAGTTCAATGCCAATATTGAGCTTGTTTTTACAGATTTCTGTTCTCGCCATGCAGTCAAAAACAGAGCCAATGATGTCGCCTTTAATCATTTCCGATAAAACCCTCCCAGGAGATGCAGAGACCGCCTGTATACCCTGACCTTCAGCCAAATCCAATCCATGATCAATTATCTCCCTCCCCCCTCCGCTATGCCCGTACTGTACTGCTTCTACCGACAATGTGGCCGTTCAATAACAGTTGATCCTGTGCAGTTCAGCTCTCAGATTTTATCCCTCATTCTATTCTACATTGAACCCAATGACATATCTACTTTGCACGGTCTGAAGAAAGTTAACACTAAAAAATGTGTGAATGACTTCTGAGGTGAAAGTTCCTGCGCAGTGTGAAAACGAAGGCGGTTCCCGACACACACACAAGCATGCACGCTTGCTCACGTGTGTGCACTGTCACACAACAAACTCATACGCACACACATGCACACACACACAAACGCACACACACACACACACACACACACACACACACACACACACACACACACACACACACACACACACACACACACACACACACACACACACACACACACACACACACACACAGAGACACACACACACACCTGAAACAGCATCCTACAAATGAATACCCCAGCACAACAGCTGAGTTTTTGTTCTGTATCTCACATGGCCTGATGACTAAATCTGCATGTATGTATTCTTATGAGGCAATGATATAATTTTAGAGTTCACCATCTCTCTTTCATATCAGTTTCCATGGTGATGGCACGAAGCACATTCTGATCATTTAAATAAGTTTGCTATTTAAGACCCAAGGGCCTGTCCACACATTGTCTAGCATGATTCCAGAGTGTCAACACCATTATTTAATGGTGTCGACACTCTAGAATCATGCTAGGTGTAGATGTACACCCACACATTGTATAGTGTGATTCTAGACTGTCAACACCATTATTTTAGAATGATGTCGACACTCTAGAATCATTCTAGGTGTAGATGTACATCCACACATCGTCTAGCCTGATTCTAGAGTGTCGACAGCATTATAAAATAATAGAATAGAATTATGCTAGGTGTAGATGTACATCCACACATTGTCTAGCATGATTCTAGAGCATAGACACCATCTGTGATTTGTGGCAGTTAACCCCAGCATGTGGGGATCAATCGGAAGTCAAGGGGGCAAGTCA
Organism: Urophycis tenuis; assembly: GCA_036785325.1. Classification (NCBI taxonomy): domain Eukaryota; kingdom Metazoa; phylum Chordata; class Actinopteri; order Gadiformes; family Phycidae; genus Urophycis; species Urophycis tenuis. Next base: position 7,240,302 of record JAXIVH010000013.1, read on the forward strand.
ACGGGGCGCATTTTCCAATAAGGATCGTGCCAGTGAAAAAAAACTGAGGAATTGCACCCTCAACCTCATACAGCCTAGTGAAGACGGGCTCACGGGGCCACCTTTTCACTAAACTATCCTCTGTGTGTAAATGATTCAATGATAGGCAATGTGATGGTGACCTCATACCAGGTGAGGGTTTCTCCATAGCCATGGTCTGCAGCGCTATGTTTACACATTGCTGCCTCTGTTGGCCAATGGCATGTTTCTGCAATAGTGGAGGCCGCAGTTTCAGTTTTCCAAAAGCCAAACCCTAAAACCCGATCCCAGTAGGGAACCCTCACCCTAATACCAAACTGTGGAACCAAACCAAACCCTAAAACCTGATCCTAAGAAACCCATAACCTTAACTCTAGAACCTAAAACCAAACCCTAAAACCTGACCCTAATTGGAAACCCTTCCCTTTACACTAACCTGAAAAAAACAAACCATATAACCAAAAACAAACCCCTAGAACCCCAAAACCTAACCAAGATGAGAAACCCTAACCCTAAACCAAACCATGGTACTTGGTTCCTGGTTCTAAACCGGGAACCAAACACTAGAACCTCAAAAAAGTCCAATACATAATGCAATGCTGACTCACACAGGTACATTGCAGCCTGATTACACTACATAGAATATGATGTCCTCTGATCTCAGTGCTGCCATTACTTACCCGGCATTTACTCAGCTATGAAAAAGGCAGTGGAGGCTTCAGAGAGGCTGCGATTGACAGGGAGAGAGAGAGAGAGAGAGAGAGAGAGAGAGAGAGAGAGAGAGAGAGAGAGAGAGAGAGAGAGAGAGAGAGAGAGAGAGAGAGAGAAAGAGAGAGAGAGAGAGAGAGAGAGGAGAGAGAGAGAGAGAGAGAGAGAGAGAGAGAGAGGGTGGCAGGTGATTGACAAGGCCACACACACACACACACACACACACAAAACCTTCCACTCATATCGCTATCAGGAATTTGCTGTGATGTAGGACTGGATGATATTATGGACAATCATATTAAATGACACCCGAACCTTCACCCCCAAAAAGTGCAAGGCAAACCCATTTCAGGTGACTCATAGGGTATCCAAACGCACTCCTACAGATGCACCTTAAACTCGCCTCCAAAATCTCGAAAATACTCCTCTTAGACATGCAACAGTATCTCTCAGCAGCACACAGACAATTAGCTCACCCACTACATTACAGACCCATACAGGAACCCCCGACAACTGGCCAGACAGCACAAAGTTTGCAACAAATGTACTGATCTCCACAAAGGTAAATACATTACACATTGACCCAAGATCCACTGACACAGACCAGACACGCCACGCCTCTTCACCCAAACACTCCACCGGACTCCGGTTGCAAAAGCATTATTACTGCACCATTGATTGACACTGACACACAATAACACCGCCATCGACCTTCCACTCTGGCCGGCGGGCGGTCCGAGCCGCGCTTCCCTCCCCGTCACCCAGACCCCGCCAGGCCCGGCGCTCACCTGTTGGAACTATTGACCGTCAGCCTGCGCTAATCGTGGCGTTGTGGTCAAAGGTGGGCAATTCCTGCAGTTTGTCCTCATATGCACCTTCCCTTAAGTCAAGTCAAGTCAAGTCAAGTAAACTTTATTGTCAGTTTTCATGAATGTACAGGACATACACAAAAACAGAAATGCCGTTTCCCTCGATCCCCAGTGCTAGACATGCATATAAATAAATATATATATAAATAAATATATAAAATAAATATATAAAAATATGAATATAAAAAAATGTAAATAAAAAGGGGTTGCGAATATATACAAATGTTCTAAACAGTGTAAACAGTATAGGTGCAAGTATGGACAGTAATAGTAGTAATAATAAGTACACAGTATTTACATTGTGTAAACAAAGTGTATAAACAGTTGTATAAACAGTGTATAAAAGCTATAAAAAGTATAAACAGTATGAACAGTATGAACAGTTATATAACATAATCTATAAACAGGTTTATAAACAGTATAGACAGTGTTAAAGTGTAAAGTGGCTGTGCATGGTGGTGGTGGTGTTACGTGTTACCCTTTTAACACGTAGACTTTTAATGAACCACAGTGTTCTTTCCCTGCACACAAACGCACCGCACACATTCCTACACACCAAGGTCTTCCTGAGACACACTGGTTTTCCACCCCAAAGCACACGTTGGCAGGCCTCATTAAGGCCCCCTTGTCACAGACTCTGTACCGAGGAGGCAGACATGTGGAGGGCCACCAGGACCCCTGTTCAGGACCCTGAGGAGCAGGGGGAATACACAGCGGTTCCTCCATACCATCGACTCCCATAGTGGGGGGGGGCCCAGGGGCCTCTATGGGAGACCCCCACCGCCACCACCACCACCACCACCACCACCTCTACCACACCACCACCCCCACCACCACCACTACCACCACTACCACACCACCACCACTACCACAACACCACCACCACCACCACTACCACCACCACCACAACACCACCACCACCACCACCACCACCACAACACCACCACCATCACCACTACCACAACACCACCACCGCCACCACAACACCTCCACCACCACCACCACTACCACAACACCACCATCATCACCACTACCACCACTACCACAACACCACCACCACCACTACCACAACACCACCACCACCACCATCACCACTACCACAACACCACCACCGCCACCACAACACCTCCACCACCACCACCACTACCACAACACCACCACCACCACTACCACAACACCACCATCACCACCACCACTACCACAACACCACCACCATCACCACTACCACAACACCACCACCGCCACCACAACACCTCCACCACCACCACCACTACCACAACACCACCATCATCACCACTACCACAACACCACCACCACCACTACCACAACACCACCACTACCACCATCACCACTACCACAACACCACCATCACCGCCACCACAACACCACCACCACCATCACCACAACACCACCCCCACCACTACCACAACACCACCATCATCACCACTACCACAACACCACCACCACCACCACTACCACAACACCACCACCACCACCACCACAACACCACCATCATCACCACTACCACAACACCACCACCACCACTACCACAACACCACCACTACCACCATCACCACTACCACAACACCACCATCACCGCCACCACAACACCACCACCACCATCACCACAACACCACCCCCACCACTACCACAACACCACCATCATCACCACTACCACAACACCACCACCACCACCACTACCACAACACCACCACCACCACCACCACAACACCACCACCGCCACCATCGGCCTCCCCATCTCCGACCTATGGGATTCCCACGCCTCCCCCTGTGCTTACCACATGTGCCCCTGCACATGTCTCACCCCTGACCACTCACCACCCACGACCTCTCACCTTAGCCATTCTCCATCCGCAGAGTGGGTGTGTACCCGCCAGACTCAAACAACATCAGTGTATAAAGCACAGAGGCTCACCGGGTCTTGCAGGCTTTCGACCTCTTATTACTATTGCATTTATTCTCGTGGGAGCTTTACTTCGCGGCGCAAGTATGACTGTGGATGGGAATGCCGCAGATAAAAGGCTTTATTGTATATGTTTTATTTATGCTATTTATATATTTTATTTATTCCAGCACTTATCCTCAAGCACTTACCTGAGTTATACTTTGTGTTTTTTAATACGTTCGCCTTTTTTTTCTTTTCTTCTGGGTGCAACATTCATTTTTACTCATTAGATCGCTCCTGTTTTCAGTGTGCCCTTTAATTCTTATTTATCATTGTTTTGCCACCGTTTGCTACATATTTATTCATCATGATATATTGTGCGTCAGAACAAGTATGTCTGAATGCGTCCCTCCTAACCAGATTATTTCAGGTGGCTGCTCCTTTGTCATTTTATTCATTCCATTGTTTTAGAAGATGTCTACGTGGTTGTTTCCTACAGGAGTATCCTGCCACTAAATCCCACTTAATTCAACGCACTGCACCTTTAAACAAAGACAGCTTCTGAATTATTTAGTTCAAGGTACACACAGCAGCAAAATAAAGGAAACTAATGTGGTAGACTAACAAGATGTGAAAAAAAGTTTGAATTTGTTGTTGCTCGGCGTTCTACGTAGACAACGACCACAAGCCGTGTTTGTAAGACGAGGCCATGTGGCAAATGTGGTCTTTTCTCCGTAAGGGCACGGAAAGCATATGACTGTCCCTTCTGGATGCAGATATGGAGGCTTCCAGATGCCCAGACATACCAGCTGCCATGTAGATATGGGATGATCTGGCTTCCAGAGAGCTTTCCTTCCCCGTTGTACAGCACGATGCGACATGTGGCGTCAATGAACTTGTGATCAAAAGTCGTAGGTTTTAGTAAATTAGTGTCGTAGGACAAACACAGGTGTCACTGATAACTATAACCAATGTCTGATAACCAATGAGTTGGTTCTGCTCTCCAACATACCAGGGTGCGGGTCGACTAAACTTATGGACATAACACACACTAAATCTGCACAAGGTGGACCGTGATATACTGTACTTTGGGAGGGGTTGAGCACAAACGATCTGTACAAATGCTTTCAATACAATCCTCTTTGTACTTTCTGAGACATGATACTTCAAAAACAAAGTTGACACCTGATTTTAGAGAGGGTTTGCCGTTCCTTTACCCGTGGCAGATTATTGAAAGCAATTGGGGACTTTGGGAAGGTAAAATTGTCTCCGATCGACATGGAACTGAACATTGACGAATGCCTGCAACTATATTTCATGTGGCCAGATCTAAAATCCTGAGGTTTTTGGTGGATATTGATTGAAAACAAACCTGCACAAAACAAAACGATGACACTGGAGGAGGACGACTGGTGAACAGCAGCCCGGCCTGTCAGCCATAATTTATTATTCCCCAATATTGAGGAAGGCTTGAGCTCGGTGATAAACAACCCAGACCACCTCCCTCTCTTTGGGGAATTCAACCCTCTTGCCATAGGCCAAGGTATATGCTGCTAATGGCATCTGTTGTTCCACCTGCAATAAGCTTATGTACCTGCAAGGTGCGTAAGCTTATGTTAAGTATGGAATACAAATGTATGCAAATTATATATTTTATATACACATAAGCACCACACACACACACACACACACACTCACCCAGGCAAGCACACACTCACACACACCCTAATGCAAACAAGCACAGTGTAACCTTTATGAAATATTAAATATTAGGAGAACAGTTAACCACAGGAAGCCTCAGTATGGCTTCTGAATTGTACACACGTGTGCAGCACGCTTGTGCGTGTGGTTTTTGATATTGGCTTCTAACTGCATGCAATTGAAAACAATATCTGCAAGGAGACTGAAACAAAAAGTTGTTGATTCAGTCAGTTTAACGAAGCCACACTGCAGCCGCACTCAAATAGACTTTTTTTGAGTGTGTGTGTGTGTGTGTGTGTTTGTGTGTGTGGGTGGGTGTGTGCGTGTGTGCATGTGTCTGTGTCTGTGTGTGCGTGCGTGCGTGCGTGTACATGTGTGTCTGTCTGTGTGTGTGTGTGTGTGCGTGCGTGCACGCGCGCGCGCGTGTGTGTGTGTGTGTGTGTGTGTTTAACATGCAAACATGACGTTGTGAAATAGTTGTATTTTGTGCTGACGCCTATAGTGGGTCCTAATGTAATCCTAATAAGTCGGTCCTGATTCACAATCCCACTGCTTTCGGAGCCTCTATGCGTGACAGTGGGAAAGACGGCTGTGCTGTAGCTCCCTCTGGTGGAAGAAACCTGTACAAGTTCCTAATCAAACGTATTGGACGGAGGGGTACGCCGATATTCGGCCAAATATGTCCAAAACCGGTGAGATATTGCTTTCAAATGTTTCACAAGGAGGAACTGTGACAGCCGCCGCTTCGTAGGCGATAAACAAAGGCGCTGTTAAAAAGCTCGGCTCTGCCAGAGAATGTCAAACGTTTTGAAAGCTTGCGGTCAGATGGTGTATCTGTCATCCGATAAATTCCCCCGTGGAAAAATAAACCAAGCTGGCCAAAAGATGTGCCAAACGCCGTAAAGCAGCAACAGCTCAGTGCCTTAGCTCTGCCAAAAACCGGGGGAAGAAGAAAAGATAATACATTATTTGTAGTAGCTCGGATTAAACCTGAATGTTGAAAACATTGTAATCTGATGCAAACACAAAACCAGGGCTTTAGATAATTGCAATGCCCGCCTAGACCTCTTTTTGTTGTCTTTTTGTGTAAATAATAATTTGTATTGTATTTAGTTTTTTGATGTTGTTTTTTAGTTGGCTCATTGTGGGGGGTTGATATGAGTATTGGCCAGAAAAAAAACCTGTCAACTCCATTGTACTTCCATTTTAAACTGTAAACCCATGGACGACTCTCCAATCCTCCAACCTGATGTTGAAACCGTGTGGTTGAATACCGGCTGCGTTGCCTGAGAACTGAGGACGTGTCCTCACTAGCGAGACATCTGGAGAGAATTACAGTAGAATCAAAGACCCGCGCCACTGGGGTACAGGGTAGAGTTTCCTCTTCACACAGTGACTCTCTGTCTCTGTCGCAAGTGCACTCTCTTCACTTCCTATTCACGGTGCTCCAAACCAAATAGACACAGCACTGTCGAACACTGGGAAGTGTGCATGACATGTGTGTACGGCTGAGAGACAGGGAGAGAGTGAGAGAGTGAGAGTGAGAGAGAGAGAGAGAGAGAGAGAGAGAGAGAGAGAGAGAGAGAGAGAGAGAGAGAGAGAGAGAGAGAGAGAGAGAGAGGGGGGGGGGGGGTGAATAGGGAGAGAGGGGAGCATTGGGAGGAACTGGTGATACGGTTCATATAGACCAACTGTAGCCAAAACAGAAATACGCAGAACATTCTGTAATTGCAAATCTGATATGTAACCCTTTTTTTTCTATCCAACAAAACTTGGTTTAAAAAAAAAAAAAAAAAAACTGCAAGTGCCTCCCATTACAAAGAAAGCTGAGCTGCGCACAGTTTGACAAGCTGCAGACCCAGGAAGTACAGCTGTTGTCGGTGTGGAAGGACGACTTGGGAGACACTGCAGTGCCGGGGATAACAGCCAGACTCACACACACACACACATTCACATACGCGTGGTTCCAGAGCCACCGAGGATGTCCTTTGGCCTGGTGGTCCCCATCCTCCTGCTGTCTCTGACCCAGCCGGGGCGGCTGGCGGCACAGAGCTCTGCCCAGGACTCCTTCATGATCCAGTACTTTGAGAGGAGGATGACACAGATGGAGGTAGGTGGCACACCGGGCTCCTACACACACACACACACACACACACACACACACAACTCACTCAGGTGAACACTCACCTGAATGGGTTGTGTTTCCGTGGCATTCCTGTGAACTGTTTGGCCGCCCTGGAATATTTGTTCAAACTTCTAGAGGCGAAGGCAAGGAAAGCCATCTGGGTCCCAGCGTGTTTCTCTCTGAGCGTGAAGAAAGAAAAAGTGTCGGTGTTGCCTCAGTTGGTTTACATTGTTGATACACAGACCCTCTGTTTTAGGGTTCTCCCACTGTAACTACTGTCTTTTTGTCTTGCTTGCATCATTGCGGTAAAAG
>JAXIVH010000013.1:7252940-7255440 GCA_036785325.1 Urophycis tenuis
AATGGAAATCAAACTCTTAATATTGACCAAACTTGTATCATTATGTCATCTGTGTATCAATTCTCCGAATTAAGTCTTTTTCTTTTTGTCATTTCAGTCTGCTCTTTGTTATATTTAGTAGCTACCAGTTGTGAAAAGATTAGTCCAAGAGTCAATCGTAAGCGTATATATTCAGTGTGTTGTTGTCTGCATGTGCTGTATGATGTTTGACTTTCCGTTCCTCTTGGAATTAGCTGTGTTGCTGTGTTCAGGATGCTCCGACGTGCTGCCACAATGTGTGTGTGGGTATTGTGTTGGACTTCCTGATGTGGTCTTGTGTGGTCTCTCCTCAGCTACCCCCAGCTGAGCCCTCTCAGGGTCAAGGAGCTGTGTGAGCTCCTGAGCTACTGGAAGGGCGGCAGTTTCATCTGCAGGAGTCAGGTCAGGGGCCTCACTGTTTCACGCCTCACTTAGCCATAGAGGATTGAGTCAGTGTGTGTATTTGTGGAGGTTTTTCTTTACAAGCTGATCCGTGCTGGTGTTCCAGATTGAGCGGTTCATCAGGATGGGGATTCCTCCGAGTTTACGAGGCCGTGTGTGGAAGTGTCTGCTGGGTGTGGAGGGCCAGAGGGAGGCCAGTGACTTCAACTACCAGGTACTCTCCACAAGAGCAAAAGCTAAACGTTTTCCCTGGTTTGTTGTTATGTTGCTTAGTTGTCAAGGGTGTGTGTTTTATGAATGACTGAACTTTTGTTCTTCAAATGTGTCTTCCAACTTTATCTATCTATCTATCTATCTATCTATCTATCTATCTATCTATCTATCTATCTATCTATCTATCTATCTATCTATCTGGATAAAATTATATCAAATTAAAATTTATTGATGATAATTCTTATGAATTGTGATTTAAAATGTTCAATATGTGTGAATCATGATTATTATGAATGAAGTCTGGAAGATGTTTCCCACCATAACGGCATGTAGCTCAGTGGGTAGAGCGGGTGGTTAGTGGTCGTCCACTAACCGTAGGGTTGGGGGTTCGATCCCTGTGATCCCCACTTCCAAAGCTGTCTACATGTCGAAGTGTCCTTGAGCAAGACACTGAACCCCAACTTGCTCCCCGGGCGCTGATCATAGCAGCCCACTGCTCCTATGTATAATAGGATGGGTCAAATGCAGAGAGCGAATTTCGTTCCCATGTCACATGGGAATGACAAATAAAGACCACAAGGTCCCAATAATAATAACATCTCAGCGTCCGTCTCACAGAGCTGCCTGTCGGAGGTGCGGGGGCCCCTGGTGGACCTGGGGGTCAGTGAGTACGGGATCCTCTCTGCCATCGCCACGCTGAGCGAGACCCAGAACGACCTGGGGTCCACCGCTCAGCTGGCGTCCAGCGAGCCGGACCCCGGCTACTCCCGGGATGACGTCACCCTCTTCCGGCAGATCGCCCTGGATCTGCGTGAGTGAGCGGCGTTTTGTTGATTTGGGTGTCGAGTCGGGGAGGATGACAGGATGCGTATCAGAGGCAGATTCCACGTGAATCCCAATGTGTTCCATTTGTGTGTGAAACCCCAGAGCGCTCCTTCCCCTCCCATCGCTCCCTGATGGGCGACAGTCCTGAGGCCATCGAGGGTCAGGCCAAGCTCTTCAGGGTCCTCATCGCCTACGCCAAGTACAACCCCAAGATCGGATACAGCCAAGGTGGTGAAAGCAGATTATTTGCCTATCTTCCTTTTTTATTCAGTGCATGAGTGGGGGTCTGTACACGCATGCACATACTATATGTATGCGTTTGTGTAAATCTCAGTGAATCACAGCTCGTGGTGCACTGCAGTATACACGTTGACCACTTGAGGGTGCCAGAGGGCTATATAAGACTAACCGTAACAACGGTCACACAGCCACTCCATTGCAGTTATATAATATAAAGGGGGGTGGGTGGGGGTGCTGTAACCATAGTTCCACCCCATCCATTGTTGACGTATACACAATGTCTCACTGTGCATCTCTGTGCGCGCGTGTCTGTGTGTTCTGTATCCCCTCCAGGGATGTCCTACCTGGCTGCCGTGCTGCTGATGCAGTTGGGAGAGGAGGAGGCCTTCTGGGCCCTGGTGGTTCTGCTGGATAAGCCCAAATACCTGGCCCAGCTGTTTGACCTCAACCTCACTGAGTAAGGCTGGCCTTAAGCTCCATCGCCACAACAACAACAACAACAACAACAACAGCAGCAGCAGCAGATAGAATTAGACGTGCCTGAGGGGAGGGGACACACAATGATGAGCTCAAAAGTCAACATCATAATGGTCACTGGTTATTTGTACTGCGTTGCATGCATATGAGTTGATTTGTAATGTAGAATGTGATTGCGCACTCAGTGCCCCAAGGCTAATACTGACCATATTGTTGTTGTTTTTTTTTTTGTCCAATCAGGGTCCAGCATCAAGGAAAGGTCTTTGATCATTTCCTGAAGCACAGGAAGCCGCAGCTTTCACAGCACTTGGTGAGTACTGTTCAA
>JAXIVH010000013.1:7260440-7266872 GCA_036785325.1 Urophycis tenuis
ATAAACACCCAAAGTAGCCCTCTGGCGCTACACGCACGGCAGCACAGCTCCCCTGCACCCACCCTCTCACCCCCACCCACCCACCCAACACCACCCGCCCACCCACCCACCTCTTGTCTTGCACCATTTCTCATCGCCGGCTCTCTCCCCATGCCCTGTTCATCCATTCACTCCCACGGACGCTGTGTTATTCTGCTGGGCCGTCGGACACATCATTTGTTCACTTGGAAACCGACGCGGCCCGCCTCTCTCTGGCTGTGGCTTGTTTTGTTTTGCGTTGGAACACGACCACTCGGTGGGACTCTGAACCAGTATGACCCCCCACGCACCGCTGTGGTCCACCACACAGAATGATGCTGTTGATTCTCATCCCTTCCGTCCTCAATTCACTGGCAGTGGACTCACAAATGTCACGTCACGTCAGCCCTGAATGGGAGCGGATCCATCCTCGCGTCTTCCGGACGTCCCTTCCTCCCCCCCCCCCCACCCCCCACCCCCCACCCCCGGATGCCCCCCGCTGTGCGTCGTCTCTCTCTCTCTTTTCTCCTGCTCTCCGTGTGCTCGATGGCCCGCCTCGATCGTCCATCTTCCCCGTTTCCTCGGGATGCAAGTTTGTCACAATCCACTAGACGGAGCGGCTCAAGCGTGAAAGCTCCCCCCCCTCCCCCCCCCCCCGTTAACACATCAGGGATTTTAATCATCGTCTGTTCCTCCCCCGGCTGGTGTCGCTCGCCCCCCCCCCCTCGCCTCCCCGTACCCAAAGTTTCCCTTCCAACTTTCCCACGGCGCCCACAGAATACGCTCCAGCCACACCGTTTCTCCAACCTCCATGTCTGTCTGTCTGTCTGTCTGTCTGTCTGTCTGTCTGTCTGTCTGTCTGTCTGTCTGTCTGTCTGTCTGTCTGTCTGTCTGCCTGCCTGCCTGCCTGCCTGCCTGCCTGCCTGTCTGTCTGTCTGTCCCTCCGTCCGTGCTAATGGTCTGTGTCTCTCTGTCCCCCTGGCAGTGCCCAGTACTCCGTGTTGGTGCCGGCCCTGTGGAGCACGGAGGTCCAGGACTGGGAGATAAAGTGCATGAGCAACCTGGTGCTGGACAACACGCTGGCCGGACCCGAGACCGGTAGGTGTTACAGCGACACGCCCGCCTCCACCCGCTGCACCACCACACCGCTTTCTCACCACGGTGGTGCAGGCGGGCGGGCAGAGAGGGTCCGGGGCGCAGGGCAACACTGGAGACGGCTTCGCTTCACACACGGCCGAGGTTCCATCACACCGGGTGAGGGGGGGCGTGGTTAATTTGTCGCTGCTGAGTTTCCCCCCCCCCCCCCCCCCCCCCACCTCCTCCTCCTCCTCCTTGTCCACTCCGGCCGCTGGACCTCCGGGAGGGACGACGTGGCTCCTCCGTCTCCAGGCCTCTCGGACAAAAGGCGGCGCACACAGTCGGCCTCTGTCTCGCTCCTTGTTCCCCCATTCACTGCTTGCTCGCTGGCACACACGCGCTTCTCCGTGCGGCCCCAGTGAGCTGCCCACCTCTACGATTACAGGCCTCCCGTTTCAGCTTTCACAAAAGGGGCCCCCCTTTTTTTTTTTCCTTCTTTTTTTTTTCTGGCACCTTATTTATTAGATTTGTATCTTTCGTCTGCATTTTTATATTCCTTGTCTGCGTTTTGGATGTTTCCGTTGTTAAAGGTCATCGCGGGTACACAAATAACCAAATGTGTTTTTTGACGGGCGGTTTGAAATGGGACCACCAACCGACCCAGAGTGTGATTCTGTGCGGTTGCCTGTACGTGCCAAACATCACCAGACAGATCAAACATGCGTCTTTTTATAGCGAGAGGGTCATGTATCACCTCACAAGATCTGTACACGCTGCAGGTAGATAGGAATGTGTGTGTGTCTGTGTGTGTGTGTGTGCGATGGGGGACACAAAGATGATTCACAGGTTTGTGGTCACAGTGCTGTTGTATTTTGTATTCATTTATTTAAATCTGTGCATAAATCTGTGCGTGTATGGCCCCAGCGGAGGGGCAGAGACGACAGCCAGGAGTCAGTCGCCGCTCTCTAGAAGAGAAGGAGATTTAGCAAATGCCCACAAGAATTCTATCCTTCTCACTTTAAAGCACCACCAGCGTGCGGTGTGAAATCCATTGCGATGGCATTGTGTGTGTGTGTGTGTGTGTGTGTGTGTGTGTGTGTGTGTGTGCGTGTGCGCATGTGTGTGCCAGTCAGGATGACTCATCCTTATTTGCAGGTCTGTCAGACAGTCTAGCCCCCGGCTTGGCAGGGAGAGAGAAAGGAGCTGATTCACTCCAATGACCCCATCGCTGTGTGTATGTGTGTGTCTCTCTCTCTCTCTCTCTCTCTCTCTCTCTCTCTCTCTCTCTCTCTCTCTCTCTCTCTCTCTCTCTCTCTCTCTCTCTCTCTCTCTCTCTCTCTCTCTCTCCTCTCCTCTCTCTCTCTCTCTCTCTCTCTCTCTCTCTCTGTCTCTCTAGTCTTCTACCTCCGCCCCTCCCCCATCCTCTATCACTGTCTGGCTTTCTATTTCTCACTCAGTCTCTGCTCTCTCGCTCTCTCTCTCCCCTTCTGGCTCTTTTTTTCCTTGTGTTCTCTCTCTCAGGCCGTCTCTGTCTCTCAGGCCCTCTCCTCCCACAACCTCCCGCCGGGCTAAACATTCGACGCGTCCGAAAAAGTTTGCACCGTTAATACATCCAGAGTGGAGCGGAGTCTCCCCCCCCCCCCCCCCCCCCCCCCCCCCCCAAAAAAAAAACCTCCCCGGTCCGGCCACCATGGCTGCTACATTAGAGGCGTCTGTCTGAGATGTGATGTCGCTTGAGCGGCTTCTGTTTTAACGCGGCGGTCCACGGCGCTTGGAAAACCAAAACGCAATCAATCATCATTTAAAGCCCCGTCAGGATTGCCTTCGCTCCATTTCTTCGCCAAGCCAAAGTCTTAATGTCACCTCTGCGCTGCAATTAAAAGCCTGTTTCGGGATAAGAACCGAATCGTTTAACCGGAGCAGATGGTCCGGGATAATTCTTGGGAGTAATGTTTTAATCGCGGTGAAATAACAAACCCCAAATATGTTGTCATTCTAGATGCTGGTATGAACTGCGAGGATGCTTTTATTAATCTCATGTTTATTTTTGTAGTCACTTTAATTACAATATTGATGTTACATTCTGCTTTCACTGTTTCTTGTGTTTTAGGGTTGATGTCTTGTTCCATTTCTGGCCGGCTGCTCTATATTTGCTTGGACTTCTTTTGTACATTTCAACTCAAATCAGCCAGCATACTCTAAATCTCACCGCACGAAGGAATGAATGGCGAGGTTCCCATAGGGTGCACCTGCAGTGTTCCAGCTGGAGCGAGCGGGCGCGAGATTTGGGGCAGGTGTATGTTTAGTCAGGTTTAGGTATGAGTGATTACATCACCGGCTCAGACCGCAGCCTCTTCCTCGCCTCTTTATTCCCGCTAGTCTTTCTCTATCGCTCTATAGCGCGCATCTTTTCACTCCTCCATTACCCCCACCTCTTCATTACCTTCCTCTACTTCGCCCTTTGTCAATTTGACCCCCTCCTGCAAATTCACCTCAGCGGTCTCTCCTCTCTCTGTGCCTTTGTGGCACACAGCGGTCCCTCTCCCCGGCAGCCTCCCCGCTCAGCCCTGAGCTCCAGCCCTCTCTAAAGGCGGCTCATTTTCCATTAAATATGGCCCGGCCTGAACTCCAGTTTGTTGTCACCCTCCCGGTTCCACTCCCCTCCCCCCCCCCCCTCCCCTCCCTCCCATGCAACCATCCCTACCTTTCGGCCTTCTGTTTCATTCCCCTCCTCCTCCTCCTCCTCCTCTGTGTCCTTGCTCCCTGTATTCCTTCCCCCTCCCCTCCCCCCCCCCCCCCCCCCCAGCCTTTCTTCCTCCTTCCTCTGTTCCTGGCCCCTGGTAGCAGATGCCGGTGTCCTGTTCCTCCTCAGTGGGCCCCTGCAGCACCGGCGCTGTGTTGTCCCGCTGGCTGCCAGGACCGGGCCGAGTGACTCAGCATACAGCCGGCCCGCTGTCCCCGCGCGACCTCTCGCGTGATGCATTACCGCCGTCCGCAGTGCTGGCGTGGCAGTGTTTTTTTTTTTAGTTTAATTTTTTATACCTAATCATTTCCACGCCGCGGAATCACGTTTACTCACTGACGCACACTCTCACTCACCGCAGCGCTAATTTTTTTTTTTTTTTTCCAAGCGTGGTGGGGTCGGTCTCTCTCTCTCTCTCTCTCTTTCTCTCTCTGTGTTCGCTTCATATACAGCGTTACTGACCCCCTGGCCCATCTGTTGTGTGCTGGTTCTGCTGGGCTGCACCGGGTGTGTATGACAAAAGGACTGTCCATGGAAAGATCCTCATATCATAACGGCCTGAATCAGGGCAAAATGTCACCCTAAACAACAACAGTCAGCCGGTGAAGCGCTGGCTTAGTGATCTCTTTTTGCCCTACTGCCTTTTTAGGAAACACTGACCATTCACAAATTCCAGCAATCATTGTTGGTTGTTAATGCTTCAGAGAGGATTTTGAGGGCGGGGTCGAGTTTAAAGGTGAAGTGGATGAGAAGGTCCTGTTGCCCCGGGCAATGTCAGGTTAAAGTGTAAGGATGATGATGATGATTTAGTGTCTGGTGCAAAAACACACATACACACAGATCTGTAATTTCAGGGTCAGAACTAGTCTGTGTCCCCCCGGAGACAGAGCGATGACATGGTTGTTATACTTTTCTGTCCCGACATGACGTTTAGTTGAGATCCTTCCACCAACCCGGTACTTCACCCAGTCTGCCGGTGTAAAGGTCACTGATGAAGTCACCGCTGTCTCTGGCAGGATTTCCAGCTGCACAACATTCAGAGTCTGATCCTCGCGAGTTTCGCCGCATGCTTATGGATTGTTCTGGTCCCTGTTAGGGTTAGGGTTGCAGGGTTGCAGTTCCGGAAGCTGCGCCAAAAGGGTCAGGGGCAGAGAAGAACCCACGGCGCGACGACACTGTAGTCACTGAAGAACACATTCTGAGAACGACGGCGATCTGGTTCTCATGTCGAAGTTGTGCGAGCGCCCGCAGCGCTGCAAGTCACCTTGCACGACGTCATGTTTGCTACACTTTTCTAACATCGCTAATCTCCTTTGATACAAACCTGCGTGTTCCTTATCTTATCAACGAGCAGGACAGTGGGCCGGTGCAGAGCCGCCGGACAAAAACTCTAGGTCATGTTTCTTCCAGTCGCTGTGTGCTCCGAGGCCAGAGAGGGTCTCTTAGTCCAAGAGGAATGTCACCTTTCTAACCCGGATAAGCCCTGCTAGCCTTGAGCACTTAGCCCACTTATGACCCCTCGCTTTCTAGTAAGCTTTGGTCTCCGGCAGGGCCCTGACTCCCCCCTGACTCCCCCTGACTCCCACCCCCCCCCCGGCTCCACCCGTTCAGTCTCCCGGCCCGAGTGGACTTCCACATGGCTGAGTGTGTTCTCTGACTCCCTGCCCTCGTTACAAACCAGCGATACAAACCCTCCTGAGAGGGTCGCGTCTGTGCAACTTCGAACTCGAAGTTGTCCTTTTCCTTTAAAGCAAGCCAGAGAGAATGAACTGGACTGTTTTTACACCTTTAAAAAAAAAAAAAATAGACCACGAGAGTCTCTGTCAAAGGTACTCACCGATATCATATTTTCTCCGAGTGAAACGGAGATATTCTTCCAGCCGACGCCGGCCGTCCCGGGGGACGAGCGTGGTCACGGTGCCGGTCTTATTGTCTGCTTTTCACCCGGAGCTACAGGCAAAGCTTTTAGCTCGTCTCCCCTGGGTCAAAGGGACTCTGGACCGGCCTGTTTGCCGCAGTATCCGTTTATAGTGGAAAAAAACAACAAAAAGTGGCTGGCCTACATATTTTGGCAAACTCCAAAACGGGCTTCATCACTTGTCGGGTCACTTCCGCCTTGTCTTGTTTGACTACAGGAAAGAAAGAAAGGAAGAAGTGAGATGAGAGTGCTTTGCTCGCAGCCCACCCACTCTTAACTGTGGATCTCGGAGAACAAAAGGGCTGCATGGCCTCAGGCAGCCATTGGGCTCCACGCTCTCTGTCCACAGCCGGCGCCTAATTAGGCTGATTAACTAATGAACCGAATTAACGAGTCGTTATTTTGTTAACGCTGCCATAAGAGGCTGCAGATAGAAAGAGGGATGTTTCATTTGAAGATGTGAGAAGGTAAAGTGTGTGTGTGTGTGTGTGTGTGTGTGTGTGTGTGTGTGTGTGTACGCACATGCCTGTGTATTCTGATGTAAATCTTCCATTTAGTGAAACACAGATTGTACTCCATTATGCATACATTTCAGTTGCATTTCAGGCTGATAGGGCTGTCAAGTCCTGGTTGTTGGCCAATATGGACTTGTTTGATAAAATCCTCATTGGTCGGA
>JAXIVH010000013.1:7267072-7274572 GCA_036785325.1 Urophycis tenuis
CAGTGCGCCAGACAAGTAACAGAGCGCAACCTTGCGGTGTAGAACAACCACGCGCACGCGTCCGAGTACTCGACTTTAAGGCCTCACTCTGCGTTTTAACACAACGGTTCCCGATGGAATGGCGCTGTGATGCGTGCTGATGTGTTCATCCTCAAAGCCCATCCAATGTTACACAAGAACGTTGGGGGAACAAAGTGACGGCAGCGTCTTCTTTACGAGATGCAGCCGCTTTGTCTTTGACGTGAATGAGTCTGGAGCCGAGTGCGTGTTCAGTGAGTTACCACGAGCGGTCTGTTAGGTTGGGTTTTACGGAACATTGACCCGATACGATTGTCAGAACAGGACTTACGGAGCCTGAGATATTTCTTTCGTAATTCATGTTATTTTAACGCAAAACTGCTCAAAACTCACTCAACAATAAAATCGGTCTGCCTCATGTCCCACCCTCCTCAAAAATGAACTTTTCTCCTCTATGAAAAGGAACAAAGGCGATTGTCCGACCAATGAGGATTTTATCAAACAAGTCCATATTGGCCAACCAACCAGGACTTGACAGCCCTATCAGCCTGAATGCAACTGAAATGTATGCATAATGGAGTACAATCTGTGTTTCACTAAATGGAAGATTTACATCAGAATACACAGGCATGTGCGTACACACACACACACACACACACTTTACCTTCTCACATCTTCAAATGAAACATCCCTCTTTCTATCTGCAGCCTCTTATGGCAGCGTTAACAAAACAACGACTCGTTAATTTGGTTCATTAGTTAATCAGCCTAATTAGGCGCCGGCTGTGGACAGAGCGTGGAGCCCAATGGCTGCCTGAGGCCATGCAGCCCTTTTGTTCTCCGAGATCCACAGTTAAGAGGTGGGTGGGCTGCGAGCAAAGCACTCTCATCTCACTTCTTCCTTTCTTTCTTTCCTGTAGTCAAACAAGACAAGGCGGAAGTGACCTGACCAAGTGATGAAGCCCGTTTTTGGAGTTTGCCAAAATATGTAGGCCAGCCACTTTTTGTTGTTTTTCCACTATAAACGGATACTGCGGCAAACAGGCCGGTCCAGAGTCCCTTTGACCCAGGGGAGACGAGCTAAAAGCTTTGCCTGTACTCCGGGTGAAAAGCAGACAATAAGACCGGCACCGTGACCACGCTCGGTCCCCCGGGACGGCCGGCGTCGGCTGGAAGAATATCTCCGTTTCACTCGGAGAAAATATGATATCGGTGAGTACCTTTGACAGAGACTCTCGTGGTCTATTTTTTTTTTTTTTTTTTAAAGGTGTAAAAACAGTCCAGTTCATTCTCTCTGGCTTGCTTTAAAGGAAAAGGACAACTTTGAGTTCGAAGTTGCACAGACGCGACCCTCTCAGGAGGGTTTGTATCGCTGGTTTGTAACGAGGGCAGGGAGTCAGAGAACACACTCAGCCATGTGGAAGTCCACTCGGGCCGGGAGACTGAACGGGTGGAGCCGGGGGGGGGGTGGGAGTCAGGGGGAAGTCAGGGGGGAGTCAGGGCCCTGCCGGAGACCAAAGCTTACTAGAAAGCGAGGGGTCATAAGTGGGCTAAGTGCTCAAGGCTAGCAGGGCTTATCCGGGTTAGAAAGGTGACATTCCTCTTGGACTAAGAGACCCTCTCTGGCCTCGGAGCACACACCGACTGGAAGAAACATGACCTAGAGTTTTTGTCCGGCGGCTCTGCACCGGCCCACTGTCCTGCTCGTTGATAAGATAAGGAACACGCAGGTTTGTATCAAAGGAGATTAGCGATGTTAGAAAAGTGTAGCAAACATGACGTCGTGCAAGGTGACTTGCAGCGCTGCGGGCGCTCGCACAACTTCGACATGAGAACGAGATCGCCGTCGTTCCCAGAATGTGTTCTTCGAGGGTGTCGTCGCGCCGTGGTTCTTCTCTGCCCGTGACCCTTTTGGCGCAGCTTCCGGAACTGCAACCCTGCAACCCTAACCCTAACAGGGACCAGAACAATCCATAAGCATGCGGCGAAACTCGCGAGGATCAGACTCTGAATGTTGTGCAGCTGGAAATCCCGCCGGAGACAGCGGTGACTTCATCAGTGACCTTTACACCGGCAGACTGGGTGAAGTACGGGTGTGGAAGGATCTAAACTAAACGTCATGTCGGGACAGAAAAGTATAACAACCATGTCATCACTCTGTCTCCGGGGGGACACAGACTAGTTCTGACCCTGAAATTACAGATCTGTGTGTATGTGTGTTTTTGTACCAGACACTAAATCATCATCATCATCCTTACACTTTAACCTGACATTGCCCGGGGGCAACAGGACCTTCTCATCCACTTCACCTTTAAACTCGACCCCGCCCTCAAAATCCTCTCTGAAGCATTAACAACCAACAATGATTGCTGGAATTTGTGAATGGTCAGTGTTTCCTAAAAAGGCAGTAGGGCAAAAAGAGATCACTAAGCCAGCGCTTCACCGGGCTGACTGTTGTTGTTTAGGGTGACATTTTGCCCTGATTCAGGCCGTTATGATATGAGGATCTTTCCATGGACAGTCCTTTTGTCATACACACCCGGTGCAGCCCAGCAGAACCAGCACACAACAGATGGGCCAGGGGGTCAGTAACGCTGTATATGAAGCGAACACAGAGAGAGAGAGAGAGAGAGAGAGAGAGAGAGAGAGAGAGAGAGAGAGAGAGAGAGAGAGAGAGAGAGAGAGAGAGAGAGAGAGAGAGAGAGAGAGAGAGAGAGAGAGAGAGAGAGAGAGAGAGAGAGAGAGAGAGAGAGAGAGAGAGAGAGAGAGAGAGAGAGAGAGAGAGAGAGAGAGAGAGACCGACCCCCACCACGCTTGGAAAAAAAAAAAAAAAATAGCGCTGCGGTGAGTGAAAGTGTGCGTCAGTGAGTAAACGTGATTCCGCGGCGTGGAAATGATTAGGTATAAAAAATTAAACTAAAAAAAAAAACCACTGCCACGCCAGCACTGCGGACGGCGGTAATGCATCACACGAGAGGTCGCGCGGGGACAGCGGGCCGGCTGTATGCTGAGTCACTCGGCCGGTCCTGGCAGCCAGCGGGACAACACAGCGCCGGTGCTGCAGGGGCCCACTGAGGAGGAACAGGACACCGGCATCTGCTACCAGGGGCCAGGAACAGAGGAAGGAGGAAGAAAGGCTGGGGGGGGGGAGGAGGGGAGGGGGAGGAATACAGGGAGCAAGGACACAGAGGAGGAGGAGGAGGAGGGGAATGAAACAGAAGGCCGAAAGGTAGGGATGGTTGCATGGGAGGGGAGGGGAGGGGGGAGGGGAGGGGAGGGGAGGAGGGGAGTGGAACCGGGAGGGTGACAACAAACTGGAGTTCAGGCCGGGCCATATTTAATGGAAAAGGAGCCGCCTTTAGAGAGGGCTGGAGCTCAGGGCTGAGTGGGAGGCTGCCGGGGGAGAGGGACCGCTGTGTGCCACAAAAGGCACAGAGAGAGGAGGGACCGCTGAGGTGAATTTGCAGGAGGGGGGTCAAATTGACAAAGGGCGAAGTAGAGGAAGGTGATGAAGAGGTGGTGGTAATGGAGGAGGAGTGAAAAGATGCGCGCCATAGAGCGATAGAGAAAGACTAGCGGGAATAAAGAGGCGAGGAAGAGGCTGCGGTCTGAGCCGGTGATGTAATCACTCATACCTAAACCTGACTAAACATACACCTGCCCCAAATCTCGCGCCCGCTCGCTCCAGCTGGAACACTGCAGGTGCACCCTATGGGAACCTCGCCATTCATTCCTTCGTGCGGTGAGATTTAGAGTATGCTGGCTGATTTGAGTTGAAATGTACAAAAGAAGTCCAAGCAAATATAGAGCAGCCGGCCAGAAATGGAACAAGACATCAAACCCTAAAACACAAGAAACAGTGAAAGCAGAATGTAACATCAATATTGTAATTAAAGTGACTACAAAAATAAACATGAGATAATAAAAGCATCCTCGCAGTCCATACCAGCATCTAGAATGACAACATATTTGGGGTTTGTTATTTCACCGCGATTAAAACATTACTCCCAAGAATTATCCCGGACCATCTGCTCCGGTTAAACGATTCGGTTCTTATCCCGAAACAGGCTTTTAATTGCAGCGCAGAGGTGACATTAAGACTTTGGCTTGGCGAAGAAATGGAGCGAAGGCAATCCTGACGGGGCTTAAATGATGATTGATTGCGTTTTGGTTTTCCAAGCGCCGTGGACCGCCACGTTAAAACAGAAGCCGCTCAAGCGACATCACATCTCAGACAGACGCCTCTAATGTAGCAGTCATGGTGGCCGGACCGGGGGAGGGGGTTTTTTTTTGGGGGGGGGGGGGGGGGGGGGGGGGGAGAGACTCAGCTCCACTCTGGATGTATTAACGGTGCAAACTTTTTCGGACGCGTCGAATGTTTAGCCCGGCGGGAGGTTGTGGGAGGAGAGGGCCTGAGAGACAGAGACGGCCTGAGAGAGAGAACACAAGGAAAAAAAAGAGCCAGAAGGGGAGAGAGAGAGTGAGAGAGGAGCAGAGACTGAGTGAGAAATAGAAAGCCAGACAGTGATAGAGGATGGGGGAGGGGCGGAGGGTAGAAGACTAGAGAGAGAGAGAAAGAGAGAGAGAAAGAGACAGAGACAGACAGACAGAGAGAGAGAGAGAGAGAGAGAGAGAGAGAGAGACACACACACACACACAGCGATGGGGGTCATTGGAGTGAATCAGCTCCTTTCTCTCTCCCTGCCAAGGCCGGGGGCTAGACTGTCTGACAGACCTGCAAATAAGGATGAGTCATCCTGACTGGCACACACATGCGCACACGCACACACACACACACACACACACACACACAATGCCATCGCAATGGATTTCACACCGCACGCTGGTGGTGCTTTAAAGTGAGAAGGATAGAATTCTTGTGGGCATTTGCTAAATCTCCTTCTCTTCTAGAGAGCGGCGACTGACTCCTGGCTGTCGTCTCTGCCCCTCCGCTGGGGCCATACACGCACAGATTTATGCACAGATTTAAATAAATGAATACAAATACAACAGCACTGTGACCACAAACCTGTGAATCATCTTTGTGGTCCCCCATCGCACACACACACAGACACACACACATTCCTATCTACCTGCAGCGGTGTACAGATCTTGTGAGGTGATACATGACCCTCTCGCTATAAAAAGACGCATGTTTGATCTGTCTGGTGATGTTTGGCACGTACAGGCAACCGCACAGAATCACACACTGGGTCGGTTGGTGGTCCCATTTCAAACCGCCCGTCAAAAAACACATTTCACATTTGGTTATTTGTGTACCGCGATGACCTTTAACAACGGAAACATCCAAAACGCAGACAAGGAATATAAAAATGCAGACGAAAGATACAAATCTAATAAATAAGGTGCCAGAAAAAAAAAAAGAAGGAAAAAAAAAAGGGGGGCCCCTTTTGTGAAAGCTGAAACGGGAGGCCTGTAATCGTAGAGGTGGGCAGCTCACTGGGGCCGCACGGAGAAGCGCGTGTGTGCCAGCGAGCAAGGCAGTGAATGGGGGAACAAGGAGCGAGACAGAGGCCGACTGTGTGCGCCGCCTTTTGTCCGAGAGGCCTGGAGACGGAGGAGCCACGTCGTCCCTCCCGGAGGTCCAGCGGCCGGAGTGGACAAGGAGGAGGAGGAGGAGGTGGGGGGGGGGGGGGGGGGGAAACTCAGCAGCGACAAATTAAACACGCCCCCCACACCCGGTGTGATGGAACCTCGGCCGTGTGTGAAGCGAAGCCGTCTCCAGTGTTGCCCTGCGCCCCGGACCCTCTCTGCCCGCCGCCTGCACCACCGTGGTGAGAACGCGGTGGTGCAGCGGGTGGAGCGGGCGCATCGCTGTAACACCTACCGGTCTCGGGTCCGGCCAGCGTGTTGTCCAGCACCAGGTTGCTCATGCACTTTATCTCCCAGTCCTGGACCTCCGTGCTCCACAGGGCCGGCACCAACACGGAGTACTGGGCACTGCCGGGGGGACAGAGAGACACAGACCATTAGCACGGACGGAGGGACAGACAGACAGACAGACAGACAGACAGACAGGCAGGCAGGCAGGCAGGCAGGCAGGCAGGCAGGCAGGCAGGCAGGCAGACAGGCAGACAGGCAGACAGACAGACATGGAGGTTGGAGAAACGGTGTGGCTGGAGCGTATTCTGTGGGCGCCGTGGGAAAGTTGGAAGGGAAACTTTGGGTACGGGGAGGCGAGGGGGGGGGGCGAGCGACACCAGCCGGGGGAGGAACAGACGATGATTAAAATCCCTGATGTGTTAACGGGGGGGAGCTTTCACGCTTGAGCCGCTCCGTCTAGTGGATTGTGACAAACTTGCATCCCGAGGAAACGGGGAAGATGGACGATCGAGGCGGGCCATCGAGCACACGGAGAGCAGGAGAAAAGAGAGAGAGACGACGCACAGCGGGGGGCATCCGGGGGTGGGGGGTGGGGGGGGGGAGGAAGGGACGTCCGGAAGACGCGAGGATGGATCCGCTCCCATTCAGGGCTGACGTGACGTGACATTTGTGAGTCCACTGCCAGTGAATTGAGGACGGAAGGGATGAGAATCAACAGCATAATTCTGTGTGGTGGACCACAGCGGTGCGTGGGGGGTCATACTGGTTCAGAGTCCCACCGAGTGGTCGTGTTCCAACGCAAAACAAAACAAGCCACAGCCAGAGAGAGGCGGGCCGCGTCGGTTTCCCAGTGAACAAATGATGTGTCCGACGGCCCAGCAGAATAACACAGCGTCCGTGGGAGTGAATGGATGAACAGGGCATGGGGAGAGAGCCGGCGATGAGAAATGGTGCAAGACAAGAGGTGGGTGGGTGGGTGGGTGGGGGTGAGAGGGTGGGTGCAGGGGAGCTGTGCTGCCGTGCGTGTAGCGCCAGAGGGCTACTTTGGGTGTTTATTTTCCATTGGTTCAGCCTTGCACTTAGCACTTTGCGTCACGGTCTGTCCGACGCATTTTAAGCAGACCGCGTCTACGGACGTGCTTATTGCGTGTCGCCTTGTGTTTAAAAGGCTGTGCCCCCGGACAAACACAAACACACGGCAATCAAGGGCTGCACAGTACGTGCATCAGACTGGGTTCAGTTTTGCGTGAGCCTGCGGGGAATGACTGACCGCAGCAGAGGGGGAATGCAGACAGCGAGAGACGGCCAGAGTGATGCAGCTCTCTTATGTAGGTTTCTAAAAGGAGGAGACCGGGGGTGGGGGGGGGGGGTGGACTCTTTTCTTTGGTTGTAGTTCGTAGTCAGAGGGTTGGCGTTATTGTTGTAGCCCAAAGCCTGTAGATGACAGCTGACTGACAGCTCGGATAAAGGGCTGCGCTGGATGAATAAGCAGCCTTAACCAATCATTAATCAGAACAGGAGAGACTCCACCGAGGCACACCAAGAGCAAAAACGCAAAAAAAAAACAAAAACAAAAAAAAAAACTATTCCTTCACCTCAAGACCTCTGGCAGCGCATCCTCACCACCAAGCCCACCAAG
>JAXIVH010000013.1:7279572-7282072 GCA_036785325.1 Urophycis tenuis
TCCCAACCCACCCCCCTTTATATTATATAACTGCAATGGAGTGGCTGTGTGACTGTTGTTACCGGTTAGTCTTATATAGCCCTCTGGCACCCTCAAGTGGTCAACGTGTATACTGCAGTGCACCACGAGCTGTGATTCACTGAGATTTACACAAACGCATACATACAGTATGTGCATGCGAGTACAGACCCCCACTCATGCACTGAATAAAAAAGTAAGATAGGCAAATAATCTGCTTTCACCACCTTGGCTGTATCCGATCTTGGGGTTGTACTTGGCGTAGGCGATGAGGACCCTGAAGAGCTTGGCCTGACCCTCGATGGCCTCAGGACTGTCGCCCATCAGGGAGCGATGGGAGGGGAAGGAGCGCTCTGGGGTTTCACACACAAATGGAACACATTGGGATTCACGTGGAATCAGCCTCTGATACGCATCCTGTCATCCTCCCTGACTCGACACCCAAATCAACAAAACGCCGCTCACTCACGCAGATCCAGGGCGATCTGCCGGAAGAGGGTGACGTCATCCCGGGAGTAGCCGGGGTCCGGCTCGCTGGACGCCAGCTGAGCGGTGGACCCCAGGTCGTTCTGGGTCTCGCTCAGCGTGGCGATGGCAGAGAGGATCCCGTACTCACTGACCCCCAGGTCCACCAGGGGCCCCCGCACCTCCGACAGGCAGCTCTGTGAGACGGACGCTGAGATGTTATGGTGGGAAACATCTTCCAGACTTCATTCATAATAATCATGATTCACACATATTGAACATTTTAAATCACAATTTATAAGAATTATCAATAAATTTTAATTTGATATAATTTTATCCAGATAGATAGATAGATAGATAGATAGATAGATAGATAGATAGATAGATAGATAAAGTTGGAAGACACATTTGAAGAACAAAAGTTCAGTCATTCATAAAACACACACCCTTGACAACTAAGCAACATAACAACAAACCAGGGAAAACGTTTAGCTTTTGCTCTTGTGGAGAGTACCTGGTAGTTGAAGTCACTGGCCTCCCTCTGGCCCTCCACACCCAGCAGACACTTCCACACACGGCCTCGTAAACTCGGAGGAATCCCCATCCTGATGAAACGCTCAATCTGGAACACCAGCACGGATCAGCTTGTAAAGAAAAACCTCCACAAATACACACACTGACTCAATCCTCTATGGCTAAGTGAGGCGTGAAACAGTGAGGCCCCTGACCTGACTCCTGCAGATGAAACTGCCGCCCTTCCAGTAGCTCAGGAGCTCACACAGCTCCTTGACCCTGAGAGGGCTCAGCTGGGGGTAGCTGAGGAGAGACCACACAAGACCACATCAGGAAGTCCAACACAATACCCACACACACATTGTGGCAGCACGTCAGAGCATCCTGAACACAGCAACACAGCTAATTCCAAGAGGAACGGAAAGTCAAACATCATACAGCACATGCAGACAACAACACACTGAATATATACGCTTACGATTGACTCTTGAACTAATCTTTTCACAACTGGTAGCTACTAAATATAACAAAGAGCAGACTGAAATGACAAAAAGAAAAAGACTTAATTCTGAGAATTGATACACAGATGACATAATGATACAAGTTTGGTCAATATTAAGAGTTTGATTTCCATTATCCAGTGAGTATGGCCAGTCCAGCTGAGATCATTGAGAGGAATGGCATGCATTTGTACTTTGACACTGAAACGAAATCATCAAGCCATTGTTTGTTTTGAGCCTCTAAACCAGTTACATCGCGCATGCACAAAAGAGTAGGTTTACAAAACAAACCAGAACGGAAAAAAAAAAAAAAAAAACCCACACCTGTAATCGTGACATCGATGATACAGCTTTTGGTCCTTTCTCTTGGTCAGGGCAAAGCCGAACTCGTCAAAACAGCGACTCTCACTGCGGCGCCTGGTGAGCGAGCTTCGCCTGCCGCCGAGGCCGCTGCTCCTCCGTCTCATCGTAGCGGTGAACAACGGAGCCACTTGAAAGTGTCACTTGAAATGGGAATTAGAGTGCGACGCGGAACGAACGAACGGAACTGAACTGCGATGCTCGCTACTTTTGTCCCCCTGGCCGGCCAGCCCGACTCCTGTCAACATTCAAACGCGCCGCGCCTCTTTCGCGACGTCACCGACGTCAACCGAAAATGGGCGGGGCCGACTGATGCGCGCTGTTACCGCTCCGGCCGTGACCGAGCAGACGGTCACCGGCACGAACGAGCGAATCAGCGGCGCCTGCTTACGTCACCTTTTGTAACGATTACGAATATTGTAGCGGATGACTTCAAGTGGGATGAACGCTATACCTTAAATGGGTAGCAATACAACACCTAACGGAAAACATATAACACGATATGAGATACGAAATGACATCCAATATTTATGAAGCACTTTATTGAAGTGTAAGTAACAAAAAAATACGCCCGTAAGTGGAGAATAAGAACGTCTATTGGTGTCTTCTACATAGACAATAGTTGAAGACATTTCTACTTCTCC
>JAXIVH010000013.1:7287072-7289706 GCA_036785325.1 Urophycis tenuis
TCTCTCTCTTCTCTCTCTCTCTCTCTCTCTCTCTCTCTCTCTCTCTCTCTCTCTCTCTCTCTCTCTCTCTCCCTGTCTCTCAGCCGTACACACATGTCATGCACACTTCCCAGTGTTCGACAGTGCTGTGTCTATTTGATTTGGAGCACCGTGAATAGGAAGTGAAGAGAGTGCACTTGCGACAGAGACAGAGAGTCACTGTGTGAAGAGGAAACTCTACCCTGTACCCCAGTGGCGCGGGTCTTTGATTCTACTGTAATTCTCTCCAGATGTCTCGCTAGTGAGGACACGTCCTCAGTTCTCAGGCAACGCAGCCGCTATTCAACCACACGGTTTCAACATCAGGTTGAGGATTGGAGAGTCGTCCATGGGTTTACAGTTTAAAATGGAAGTAGGCTACAAGTGGAGTTGACGGGTTTTTTTCTGGCCAATACTCATATCAACCCCCCACAATGAGCCAACTAAAAAACATCAAAAAACTAAATACAATACAAATTATTATTTACACAAAAAGACAACAAAAAGAGGTCTAGCGGGCATTGCAATTATCTAAAGCCCTGGTTTTGTGTTTGCATCAGATTACAATGTTTTCAACATTCAGGTTTTAATCCGAGCTACTACAAATAATGTATTATCTTTTCTTCTTCCCCGGTTTTTTGGCAGAGCTAAGGCACTGAACTGTTGCTGCTTACGGCGTTTGGCACATCTTTTGGCCAGCTTGGTTTATTTTTCCACGGGGGAATTATCGGATGACAGATACACCATCTGACCGCAAGCTTTCAAAACGTTGACATTCTCTGGCAGAGCCGAGCTTTTTAACAGCGCCTTTGTTTATCGCCTACGAAGCGGCGGCTGTCACAGTTCCTCCTTGTGAAACATTTGAAAGCAATATCTCACCGGTTTTGGACATATTTGCCGAATATCGGCGTACCCCTCCGTCCAATACGTTTGATTAGGAACTTGTATAGGTTTCTTCACCAGAGGGGGCTACAGCACAGCCGTCTTTCCCCACTGTCACGCATAGAGGCTCCGAAAGCAGTGGGATTGTGAATCAGGACTTATTAGGATTACATTAGGACCCACTATAGGCGTCAGCACAAAATACAACTATTTCACAACGTCATGTTTGCATGTTAAACACACACACACACACACACACACACACACACACACACACACACACACACACACACACACACACACACACACACAGACACACATGTACACGCACGCACCGCACGCACACACAGACACAGACACATGCACACACGCACACACCCACACACACACACACACACACACACACACACACACACACACACACTCAAAAAAAGTCTATTTGAGTGCGGCTGCAGTGTGGCCTCGTTAAACTGACTGAATCAACAACTTTTTGTTTCAGTCTCCTTGCAGATATTGTTTTCAATTGCATGCAGTTAGAAGCCAATATCAAAAACCACACGCACAAGCGTGCCGCACACGCGTGTACAATTCAGAAGCATACTGAGGCTTCCTGTGGTTAACTGTTCTCCTAATATTTAATATTTCATAAAGGTTACACTGTGCTTGTTTGCATTAGGGTGTGTGTGAGTGTGTGCTTGCCTGGGTGAGTGTGTGTGTGTGTGTGTGTGTGTGTGTGTGTGTGTGTGTGTGTGTGTGGTGCTTATGTGTATATAAAATATATCATTTGCATACATTTGTATTCCATACTTAACATAAGCTTACGCACCTTTCAGGTACATAAGCTTATTGCAGGTGGAACAACAGATGCCATTAGCAGCATATACCTTGGCCTATGCAAGAGGGTTTGAATTCCCCAAAGAGAGGGAGGTGTCTGGGTTGTTTATCACCGAGCTCAAGCCTTCCTCAATATTGGGGAATAATAAATTATGGCTGACAGGCCGGCTGCTGTTCACCAGTCGTCCTCCTCCTGTGTCATCGTTTGTTTTGTGCAGGTTTGTTTTCAATCAATATCCACCAAAAACCTCAGGATTTTAGATCTGGCCACATGAAATATAGTTGCAGGCATTCGTCAATGTTCAGTTCCATGTCGATCGGAGACAATTTTACCTTCCAAAGTCCCCACTTGCTTTCAATAATCTGCCACGGGTAAAGGAACGGCAAACCCTCTCTAAAATCAGGTGTCAACTTTGTTTTTGAAGTATCATGTCTCAGAAAGTACAAAGAGGATTGTATTGAAAGCATTTGTACAGATCGTTTGTGCTCACCCCTCCAAAGTACAGTATATCACGGTCCACCTTGTGCAGATTTAGTGTGTGTTATGTCCATAAGTTAGTCGACCCGCACCCTGGTATGTTGGAGAGCAGAACCAACTCATTGTTATCAGACATTGGTTATAGTTATCAGTGACACCTGTGTTTGTCCTACGACACTAATTTACTAAAACCTACGACTTTTGATCACAAGTTCATTGACGCCACATGTCGCATCGTGCTGTACAACGGGGAAGGAAAGCTCTCTGGAAGCCAGATCATCCCATATCTACATGGCAGCTGGTATGTCTGGGCATCTGGAAGCCTCCATATCTGCATCCAGAAGGGACAGTCATATGCTTTCCGTGCCCTTACAGAGAAAAGACCACATTTGCCACATGGCCTCGTCTTACAAACACGGCTT
>JAXIVH010000013.1:7289906-7336330 GCA_036785325.1 Urophycis tenuis
GAATGTTATCCTGCGTCTCATAGTGGCATGCTATCTACAACCCCCCGCCCACCCTCCGACCCAACACACACACACACACACACACACACACACACAGTCCCTGGTTCGCCCTTTCTCCCCGCAAGCTGTCTTGTTCATATTATGTCTTCCTTACCTTTTTGTGAGACAAGGTATATATGAAGAATATGTTTGAAAAGCAGTAGTGATGAATGCTCGGCTGATGAAACGGGACTGTAGAATGTGTGTCATTTGATTGAAATGCGCAGGTGCTTCTGAGAATCAGCTTCCACCACTGGAAATAATTGCGGGTTTCTTCATGAATTGTTTGACCAGAACGGCATCATGTTTGAGTGAACATCGCGCCAACAAACACACTTGTATATGCGCACGCACACACTACACACTACACACACACACATACACATACCGAAGCAGGTAATTTTGTCATGCAGGTCCTGCCCCAGTGATTGTGCAAGAGAGTTTCCATGTTGCGGTCACAAAAGGACCTATTTTTCTTCTTTTTTTTTTGGCTCTT
This sequence comes from Urophycis tenuis, assembly GCA_036785325.1. Taxonomy (NCBI): domain Eukaryota; kingdom Metazoa; phylum Chordata; class Actinopteri; order Gadiformes; family Phycidae; genus Urophycis; species Urophycis tenuis. The sequence goes on from JAXIVH010000013.1 coordinate 7,290,442, forward strand.
GCCTGTGTGTGGGCGGGGGTTGGACACTGTCAGGGAAGTGTGTGTGTGTGTGTGTGTGTGTGAATACAAACAGCCACATCAATTGATAAGTCTAGTCTGAGTATACTTTAGATTGTTGCATTTTGTCCCCTTTTAAGGTCTGCATCTTCTTTCCCCTCCAAGACACCCATAACATTCCAGTCGTTATTCTGTTATAATGAACTCACTCTGGCGTCTAAGTGGGCTCATGACCACTGGGTGGGGGGGGGGGGGGGGTCATCCATAGGACTGCACTGTATAGCGACATTCAAGTCCGCTAATCTGTTCAGGGCGGCGAACGCCTGTGTTTGCGTGGGGTCAGAATTAAGCTGCGCCATTACCATATTGTCAATTCTTCCATGGAGTTACCTCCACAGCCGCGCATTGTGTGACGGCCAGACGGGCGGCCCGCTGGAGATGAATGGCTGTTTACCGTCCAGTCGGGTCTGTCTCCAGCCACACGCAGCTAAAGCCACCATGGCTAACCAGCTCACTGCACTCACTCTGGCATGACACACACACACACATACACCCATATGGTGTCTCAATGGATGTAAAGTCCAAGGGATGCCAGTGACGTACACACACACACACACACACAATCCTGTTTCTCTGTGAGAGAGCATTAAGAGGCCTCTCAAGCACACACACACACACACACACACACCAAATGAGACATGTTAATCCTGGCAACCAGTGGGAGGCTGCTGCTGTCAGGGCCGCCCGCTGCAGTTGCTCTCACCGGGGCTGACACACAACGCTGGGAAAAGCTGGGACAGTGAACCGGTCATAACACATTCAGTCCAGTAAGGGTCTCACACACACACACACATACATGTATATACCTACATACTCACTCAGTCACTCACTCACTAACACTGTGAGGGGAGACTGGTGGTTTTACCATTAATGAGTTGCTGGAATGACAAAAAGGTGTACAATGTAAAAGGCTAACTCGTGGTTGAGAACGCAGGTCAGGGCCGTGATGAACGCCGCCATGCGCGTTGCGATCCTTCAGCTGGGTGAACGTGCTCCTCTGCCCTGGGTCACCGCGAATCCACGAACGACGAAGGACACACGTCTGTGCATGAGTGCGCAGAACCGATGTCACCCGCCTTACACGGGGGGGGGGGGTAAACCCAAAGTCATCGCCGCGCCACGGTGTCTAAACATTGAAACGTTTAATAATTCTCCCCGCTGGTCTGTTATTATGCAATTTCTGTTATAATGCAATATGTGTTATTATGCAATTTCCCTCAGGGATCATTAAAGTATTTCTGTCTGTCTGTCTGTCCTCTCCTCTGACCTGTCCTGTGTCCTCCCCCCCCCTGTCTGTCCTCCTCCCCAGGGAGCTGTCTTCCAGGCAGCAGACCCGGGCGCCCTTCAGGGATGCCCAGGAATCGGTGCTGATCTGAGGCCCGACGGAGGCCGTGTGGATGGAGGGGTGCTGAGACGGAGGGAAGGAACACGCCGCTGCACTGAGTAGCATTTTTTTTATGAACGCCTCTTCTTATTCAGACACGTTGGTTGATGGCTGGGGTGAATTTGATATGACTTTTATAGAAATCGATCGGGATGGATAGACCTCTTCCCGTAAGGAATTTAGCTTTACATTTTGCCGTAAAGGTTTTTTTTAATTACGTCACATTTGCAACCGATACAGTATTTGTTTTGTACATTGAGAGGCTTAATTTACAACTTCTCTGTTTGAACATGAATTTACATGGGATCCTGTGTGTGTGTGTGTGTGTGTGTGTGTGTGTGTGTGTGTGTGTGTGTGTGTGTGTGTGTGTGTGTGTGTGTGTGTGTGTGTGTGTGTGTGTGTGTGTGTGTGTGTGTGTGTGTGTGTGTGTGTGTGTGCGTGTGTCTGCATCGTGATATTGTTGTATGTCTACAAGGGCTTGTTCATTCATGTATGTGCATGCATGTCTGCCCACGGTCATTTGCACATGACTTGCCACTATGGGTTTTCAGCTAGAACTCACTGGGAAAGGCTTCCCCAAGCTTCCGGTTGGCCCAGCAAGTGTGTCTGTCTTGTTATTGTCCTTTCTGTTGCTGGAACTAATTAAATATTGAGACACTTTCTAATTGGGATTCATTATTCATTGATTAATATGTCCTAAAGCTGGGCGACAGCTGTTTGTGTGTGTGTGTGTGTGTGCTGTGTGCGTGCTGCCATGAGAAATGAACACAATCTCAGATGAGGCGTATTTCCAGTCAGCTAGATGATGGAAACGGGCGCTTGTGTTTTACAGTCACTCAACCATTCTTGTTAATACTGAACAAACATTCAAATTGAAACCATTGTTTTTCAGTTTGAATGAAACCATTGTCACTTAAATGAAACGTAAAACAGCGTAACTTCTCCTATGTTCTTTGGTTTTGCTCACTTCCTTGCTGCTTAAGATTGATTAATAAATTATTTTATGTATTGGACTTATTTTATGCTGTTTCTATCTATCGTATACTCTCTCTCTCTCTCTCTCTCTCTCTCTCGCTCTCTCTCTCTCTCTCTCTCTCTCTCTCTCTCTCTCTCTCTCTCTCTCTCTCCTCTCTCTCTCTCTCTCTCTCTCTCTCTCTCTCTCTCTCTCTCTCTCTCTCTCTCTCTCTCTCTCTCTCTCTCTCGGTGACCTATTAACAGCAGTGGAATGTGCAGAGCGTCCCTCACTGACCTTGAGGACCGGTCGGTCAAGATCACAGTGCTAGGGAGGCAGAGGGTCGATAGAGCAGGTCTCTCTGTCTGTGTGTGTGTCTCTCTTTCTCCCAGTCTCCCCCTCTGTGTCATAACAGGTTTTAAAACACTTACACTCCTGTACCGTTAGACACATATGTTCACCGTCTTAGCGATGAACTATTCCCCTCGCTGTGTGGTTACAAGGAATTTTCATGCGTGATCTTAATAAATATGTTTTCTTAATGATTACAACCATACACACAGGCAGTACATGAGTATTTTGAATAGACAAAAATAAATACAAAGTACTTTGTTTTTCAATCCGTGCACTTTTGTCATTGAAAGTTGAGGCGATTCACAGACCATTTCTTTCTATTCATCTGTGGACGACGATAATAATAATAATGATGATGATGATGGTGGTACTAATGATTTTGCTGATTCCATGTTCAGCACAATAACCAACAAGGCCCTGATGCTGTCCTCCCCTCTGTTGTCCCCACTCCCCCCGGTGCTAACGATAATTGCCTAGATGAGGGGTTTCAGGGGAATATTAAACAGATTACGATCCACTATAGCCTACCTTCCCTTCCATACACGCATCAAGAGCGGCCAGCAAAATAAAAAGCCCTAATAGGCTGATATTACCCGAACACGTTGACGAGACGGTATTCAAATAGGTGCGTCTGGCTTTGTTAATGGAGGAGGGGCAGCGCTGGGTGGCTGCGCTGTGCCTCACGTTGTTTGTTTAGCACTTCCACTGGACCGTCCGGTGTAATCCCACCCTCTGAGAACCTCTGAAGGCTGAGCGCAAACTTTTAAACACAAATCTGCAGCAGCTTGAAGGGCACATTTAGTGCCCCTCCGCGATGCATTACAGCACTCCATTACACACACACACACCGCGCGCGCACGCACACGCACGCACACACACACACACAGCCGTGCCCCGGCTGCCAAACTGAGCCATGTGAAACCATCACTGTTAACACACACACACACAGTTTACCTTTTCCCCCCCTCTAATCTTCATCCCATCTCGTCATCGTGGCTGGAACCACTGTCTACTCAACCTACTGCGCCCGCATGCTGGTCACTTCCTGCCCCCCCACCCACCCCACCCCACCCCACCCCCCCTCCCCCCTCAGGAAGCACGGCCCTGCCGCTGGCGTGGGACTGCCGCTACACGCCCCACCGCTCAGCTCACCGCTCAAGCGTTGTCGTTTTTTTTTGTAAACAGTTAATAAGTAGACACCCTTATTATTCCCATTATTAGCATTTATCATTGTTATTATGGTGCCGTGCTGCCAAGTGAGCTTGTAAAATGTCACGGTGGCTGTGCTGCAGAGCGTGGATCCAGTTTGACAGAGCGGTAAACGAGGGCTGCCTCTGTTTGGCCGCGGGCGAGCGTTGGCGTTTTTCGGCTTGTTTGCTGGAAGTCTGAGTGGCGGCCGTTGAAACAATAACATCCTGGTGGTGAGCGTGTCTTCCAGTAGTTGTTGTCTGACCCACCCACGGGGTGGGTGTATTTGTGTGGTGCACACATGGCTAAACGACTCCCAGCTGCTGTGTTTGAGCTGTATCCCCGCCCTGCCCCACCCGCGAGGCAGCCTGCTGTCGCTGGGTTTGAGTGACGTCTGGTGAGGCTCGGCGTTTAGCGAGGATTCAGGGCGTGGACGCGCTCTCCGAGTCCCCCGGCTTGTTGTTTTGATTTGAGTGTGAAGACGACTGCGTGTATTTTAGATTGAAAGACAACAGCGATGGGACCCTGGACCCAGGCAACATTTACATGGCCTCATGAAGTGCTGTTTCAGTGCTGCTGCCTCAGTGAAGCGGCTGTACACGTTTGCATGAATGACCTTTGAAAGGAAAGGTTTAGATTTTTTTTTTCTTTTGTGTTTCCTGATAACCATATGGATGCATGCATTTGAATGGATTCAGGTGAAGCAGGGTATTGCGTGGTTGAGGTTGTACTGCATGTGCGTGTGCAAGGTGTACACAGTGTCATTTGTGTGTGTGTGTGTGTGTGTATGGGGTGTACACAGTGTCATTATCAAGCATTAAGTCAGGAGTCTGTGATTATCGTGCTTCACTGTTCCAAGAAAGGCCTCTTCTAACTGTGGGAAAAGTTTTCATTTGTGGAAGCCTGTTTCTACACACACACACACACACACACACACACACACATGCTGTGGAAATACTCGGCCCGCAAATAATAAAATATAATTATGACACTAGTGCATTAAGGATGACTGTGTAGCCTATGCCTCATGTATGGTATCCGTGCCAAAAACATGACAGGGCACTTCCAACCCTAATGCTTTTTTTTTTTTTTTGTTGCTATTTCATATACATCACCGGGTTCAGAGGCGTCACAAAGGATGACATAACCACATTACCTGTGATGCGCCTGGGAACAAAAGAGTTCCTTCCAAACCCCTGGGACTCCAGAACAGCTCTGCGGCAGGACTGTGATGGAAAGCAAAAGAAGAAGAAAAGGAAAAAAAGACACGCAAGACACAAATAAATGGACTGGATGAGAGTCTGTCATTTGCCTGCCACCCCCCCCCCCCCACCTGCTGTCACAGAGAGAGAGAGAGAGAGAGAGAGAGAGAGAGAGAGAGAGAGAGAGAGAGAGAGAGAGAGAGAGAGAGAGAGAGAGAGAGAGAGAGAGAGAGAGAGAGAGAGAGATGAGAGAGAGAGAGAGAGAGAGAGAGAGAGAGAGAGAGAGAGAGAAGAGAGAGAGAGAGAGAGAGAGAGAGAGAGAAGAGAGAGAGAGAGAGAGCACAAGAACAGGCTTATCAAGTCCATAAACTTCAAGGCCTTGTCCTCCTTCCATAGCTCCATAAATCACGGGCTCTCTTGCTTGGCCCATGCTGTTCATCTGTCTCCCTTTGTCTACTTTGCCAGTGCTATTATTCCTATCGCTCCTCTATCTCTCTCTTTTTATCACCGCATTAAGCGCAAACTGAGTTGATGCGCGGGGCGGAACTTGGGGTGTGAATTTGCGTAATAGTAATATGCGATATGAATATTCTTACGAGGCGTCATAAAACCGGATAGTGTCCCGGCATGCGGCTCCGCAGCGCGAACAGACGCCGGGAGCCCCGCACAGCACAGCAGCCGCCGTGGCTCCTGAGATCGGTTTGCTAATCATTATGAGTGCCTTGTTAAAATCGCAGTTTGATAAGTCGTCGTCCGGCGTAATGAACACAGACTCTGGCGCGGATGTCGTTAAATAGCTGCTGCCGCAGCACTTCTGGTCTGACGATAAACCATGTCAGACGCCGACGACGAAACCTGTTGGCGCGACCGGCAGGGCGAGGGACATAAACAATTCATTGCGTTCGCAGTGAGGATACAGAGTATCGAGGGTTACTTTACTCTTCTGTTTCTTCTCGTCGCAGGGGGTGGTGGGGGGGCACCGATTTGATTGATCTTCACTTTTGTCTTAAAGAGATATTAGTTTTTTTTGTTCTCTAGCGCCGAATCAAGAAGCAAAAAGGGGAACAAACCCACTGACAACTTCCACAACTTTTCAAAATGTTTACAGTTGCAGGGGGGACCCTGAGCCCCTCCAGGTGCTGTCTTCTTCTGCACTGATGCTGAAATCTGACTCGCTCTCATCTCTCTCTCTCTCTCTCTCTCTCTCTCTCTCTCTCTCTCTCTCTCTCTCTCTCTCTCTCACCCCCACCCCTCTTTATCCGGTGATGGCTCTCTATCGCTCAGTGTGTTCCGCATGAGCGCCCCCCCCCCCCCCCCCCCCCCCCCCCCCCCTCCCTGCCGTGCCATGTGGCAGTAGGGTGGTGCGGGTGGGACTTCTTTAAGTGCCTCATAATCGCCCCCACCCACCTGCCTCCTTAGGCCCTCATCGGGGCCCGTCCTAATCCATCCTGACACGGCGGACCAGCGGCCCGGCTGTTTCCCTTCATTATTCATAAGGCCCCGCTCTGCACACACACACACACACACACACACACACTCACTATACTATATCACAGACGAGCTTTAAATTGATTTGCTGGCGTCCCCTGGACCGGTTTCGCAGGCGTTCACAGGCACTGAGCATCCAGTGTAGTCCTCCCAGTGAGGAGATCTCTGCCCTCTCGCTGGCGTGTCACTCAGGGGGGGGGTTGGAAGTGGAAGAAGCGTCAGAACGAGACCCGGCCGGCGACGTGTTCTCTAGCGGGGGACAGCCGCCTGGCCACGAGGAACTGTGATTCCCACAAATTGGCCTCCGAAGGCTGGAACAAAGGAATAACCGCTGAATAAGTAATGAGGCGGCGCCCAGACGACGTGGGTCAGCGGTTCCACGGTTTCTTGTTCACGCCGGGTGTATAGTGGATTACCGACGGGGGGGGTATATAGTGTACATCAGGGGTCTCCAATGTGTCGCTCGTGAGCTACCAGTAGCTCGCAACCCCATTCCAGGTAGCTCACCAAAGGTTTGATTATATCCAATCAAATTCATAGATGTCCCGCTCCCTTCTTACACAAATGATTATTTGCAATTAGGTGGTGCTGCTTAAAATGTCCTGTTTTCATGAAGAGTGGGAAACAGTTGTTTTGTTTCACGAACGTAACGTTGATGTTTTAATGCAAAATGTGAGTTGCGACACCAAACGTTTTGTAATGTTCAGGCAAAACAAGCTTATTCCGTTTGTTTAGGTGAAGTCAACTATGACCATAATTGTTACAAAACATGAGTAGCTCTCGGCCATTTCAATTAAGTAAACGTAGCTCTCAGAGGAAAAAAGGTTGGAGGCCCTGATGTATATAGTGTTCTTGTTATAGAGATCAACTTGTGTGTTGGTTGCCTGGACACGAGGATGCCGGTCCCTGGTTGTGTTAACGTGTGTGGATGGATGGGGATTCAAACTCAGGTGTCGGCCATCAGAGGAGCGGCCATCTCAGGGCGTAGTAGAAGCCCGGCTTGCCTCTCACTTCCGTCACACACACACACACACACACACACACACACACACACACACACACACACACAGACACACACACACACACACACACACACACACACACAGACACACACACACACACACAGACACACACACACACACACACACACACACACAACAGGAGCGGGGCACATGCTTCACTTGGGATTTTAAGTTATGCTGGATGTCTGGAGAGCTGATATTTAAAATAGTCGAATGCCAAAATGTCACATCTGTCACCGGCTGCTGTGTTAGCCACACACGCACACACACCCACACACAAAAAAAACAGACACACACAGAAGAATATAAACTATAACTGGCAGCGCGTGTCTAATTTTCCATACCGTCATTTGTAATATTATGCAAGTTGTTGATGTTGTCGATGTTGACTTGCGTCTCTGTGGCCGCCGTTGGTTCTGCCTCCACGCTGGCACTGCGGCGTGCTCGTGAATCACCCCGCTTAGGCCGCCTGCATGTGTATTTAAAGCTCTGCCCGGTGACAATTTGATTCATAGTTGTGTCCAGCTGTTTATTAGGCCTGTGGGAGCTGCACTACCATAGCAGGTGCCTCTCACACACACACGCACGCACACGCACACGCACACACACGCACACGCACAACACACAGACACCACACACACATACACGCGCACACACGCACGCACACACGCACACACACACACACACGTACAAACACCCAGATGCACACTCTCTCTCACACAGACACACACACACACACACACAGACGCACACACTTACACTTGTAGTTCAGTCTACTGGCTTTCCGCAGGGATTAGCACCCCCATGACGTGTGTGTGCATGCATACTCACACACACGCGCGCGCACACACACACATTCACACACTATACTACACTCTTTTATCCAGGATGAACAGCTGTTCTTGTGTCCTGTACACCATCTCTCTCTCTCTCTCCCACACTCACACACTTTTCTCTCACTCTTTTTCTCTCATTCTGTTACACACACACACACACACACACACACACACACACACTATTTCTCTCTCACTCTATATATTTATCCCGCACACATTTCTTCTACTCTCTTTCTGTCTTTCTCACTTTCCCACACACACTCTCAATCCTCTATCTCTCTATCTCTCTCTCTCTCTCTCTCACACACACACACACACACACACACCATTTCTCTCTCACTCTCGATCTGTCACTCTCTCATGCTATTCTGTACATTGTTGATTTGCTCTCAGTTCTTTTCTTTTGAAGCCGCGTGTCTTCAAGGTGAACCAGTTCCTACCTGGTGTCCCAATTACAGCGCTCACTACTGCACATTCGTGACGCGGGGCATAAAGTATTTGCACTTAAGTATTTCAAACGCTCCGGAGGTGCGAGCACTGCAGGCACACGAGGCCTGCAGACAGACACAGACGTGTACACCGTAGGAGAAACACGCGTGCAGACATCATCATCTGGCAGAGTTCTCAACTGAAATCGACTGTTTAGATGAATGTGATGTGAAGTCGACAGTCAGTTTGATTTGAACTCCGGTGCTGAAAGAGCTTTGGGAGTGTGGGGGGTCTGTGGGGGGGGGGTTCTTGATGGACAAGAACACAGGAACGGCAGGTAGACACACACACACACAGAGGAGGATGCATGGAGCATCTTGAGGACTGTACTTCCATGTCCGGTTATATAAACTCCAGTGTTTTGGGGGGAAGAAGTCGTGAACAGCTGCTGCTGAACTGACCACACACACACACACACACACACACATCAGCGCACACCACGCCACACCACCAGAGGGCTCGGTGCTGAGATGTAGGCCTATGTCCAAATGCACATGCTCATGATGCACACGCTTGCATAATTTCACCCCACATCACTTTCCCTGTGTGTGTGTGTGTGTGCATGTGTGTGTTTGCACGTGTGTGTGTGTGAGAGCGGATAATGCAGAGACAGATGCACCACACTCAAACAGACAGACAGACAGACAGACACGCACCGTGTCCCCCCCTGAGCGCGTCTGTGCACACGGATTCCCGACAGACGGACAGGACTGCAGAGACGCGGCGCCCATCCCACGGCCCCCCCAACAGCAGCAGCAGCATCCGCCTGCCGTCACGCCCCACACCCCTGGACACGAGGGGGGGGGGGGGGGGGGGGCGCCAGAACGCACCGACTCACACCGGGGGCAGACACTTGAGACCTGCGTCGTCATCGCGCCCAGCGGTCCGCCAATGGTTCAACGAGAAGAAAGCCAGGAAGTGTAACACCGCCCCCCCCTGATGAATAAAACAGCTGATTGGCGCACAGGGGGTGGATGATCTGGTGTCGGGTGGCGAGGGCCGCGCGGTCTCCACTGACTCATTCTCATGGGGTTTTCGGACAGGTACGGCCCGGGGAGATAGCCGACGCGAAAGAGGCGTTTTAACAGTTCACTAACACGTTCACTAGCATGTTCACTAACTCGTTCACTAGCACGTTCACGATCACGTTCACTAACACGTTCACTAACTCGTTCACGTTCTCATGTCATCTCCTCCCACCACCCTTCATGTCATCTCCCTCACACCACCGCTCACAAACTTTGAACTTTGTCTCAAGGACTGCCCACTCCACTTTGCAGTCTGAGAGGACTGTAATTTCATCTGTGCTATATGTCTGGCATGTAGCATATTTGACAATAAAGTTTACTTGACTTGACAAGCACGTTCACTAATGCATTCACTAACGCGTTCACAAGCACGTTCACTAACGTGGTGGTTCGTCTGGGCGCTCGACAGTGACGTGGAGAACACAACACTTGCGTGGCGATGCTTACAGTTTAAAGAGACGGTGGTGGTGGTGGTGGGGTGGGGGCTCTGCAATGGGGCCGCTCGTACCGAGGTTTGGCTGCAGGGCTTTTTGAAATAACATGAGAACACAGCGAGGACAGCGAGGACAGCAAGTGGCTGCCGTCTACACGCCAATGTCACGCGTGTTGACGTTCCAACCACAGCGGTGAAAATTTGAAGAAGATTGAAACTAAACCTAGTTGTAAAATTATTTCACCAATATAGACATTTGTTTTCCTCATTTGCTGATTGCAGCATGTTCTGAACTGTAATAAATGGTGTTCATTGATTCATTGCTTGAAATTGTTTTCTCACTTGACTCTATTCTCTAAGTGTGGCTTATTTTGTGAAACAGGAATGAGATTCCTAGGAAATGCATCTATTAAATAAATGGTTTTACTCTCCCTCATGGCTTTCTATTCAATATTCCTTCTGAATGAAGACATGCTATGTCTATTCATATACAATATAGCTTATAATGAGGATATCTAGGTTGTTTTTATCAACTAAAGTGTATATCATGAAAATATGACGATTCCCAACGTGTTCTGTTGCACCCGTGTCATTGGGGTACTTGCTGTTCTAACTGTTTATTATGTGCACAGATCAGATCAGTATTACATTCATAACTCAAATGTGTTTTACGGCCCGGAATGCATGCTTATTAAAATGTCATTTGTGCTTTGTAATCATTATCAGCCTAACTGCAATTAGCTTGTGCCTAAGACGCAGACACGCCTTGAGCCGCTGTGCCCAGGCCGACCGGTATGTGCAAAACATTTCCACAAACAGCTAAACTTTTAAAACTCTTTAAACTTAATCTTAAACTTTTTAAACTCCAGCCGATGCAACCACCCGGAAACAAATTATATTTTCGCCCTCTGCCTGAAATCAATTGACAACATCCCTCTTGTGTCCACGGGTTCGTAGACTGCAATGAAAGCACACCACGAGGCAGGACGTCATGTTATACTGTTTATTTCAACAGCGATGGTCGTGTGTTGTTGGAACGGACAGACGCAGCGAGGCAGGCGCCCGGCGCCCTGAAGAGACGTCCAGGGCGTGAAAGTGACGTTTGACCCTTGATTGAATGGGTAGATGCGCTGGCCATCGCCAGATTGTGACAAAGGGAAATGACAACGATACAGGCATTGGGTTTAGGGCACAGGATGATGTCGTCCACAGTACTGATTGTGCGTTTGGGATCGGGGGGGGGGGGGGGCGGGGTAGGGTCCGATGTGATGGTAAAAGCCACAGCTACGGGAGATGAAGCTTCTGCTGTGATCTATTGGTTATTGATTTCATATGCACACCATTAACTGGATATTTGGGCTCATATTCATTCCAAGAACTAGATTAATGGACGCGTCTAATGTAACACACAGCACACGCGCACACACACACACACACACACGCATGCACACGCACACACACGCACGCACACACACACACACACACACAAACACACAGTACTTTGGTCTTTGAAATCCCATTAAAAAAAAAGGCATGGCTGATTCCAGATCAGAGAACGCAAAGAGACGACAAACTATATTAAGAACTTATTCAAGACCCAGGTAGCCGTCTAAACATCAACTTCAACAACAACAACAACAAAGCGTGTTCATCACTGCTGACCTCGGCTGTGTCAACGACAGTCTGCTCGGACCCCGTTTGGGAGGGGGGGACGAGCGAGAGCCAGAGAGCAGAACGCAGCCTGTGAATAAGATTCAACAGATACAGAGAGCCTGACGTGGGGATTAGATTTTATGTGAAGCGATAAGAGAAATCTATTTTAGTAACGTTGTTCCTATTGCAATTTCCTCAGCTTCAAACATCAACACAATTATTTGACTACAGAGCACATTCATACTAGCAATATTAGAGACCAGCTGAGCACAAAAAAAAAAGTATTTGTTTCAAACATGAAAACTACTTTTACATTTTTGAGAGCCGACGTGTTCAGGATGATCAGAATACATTGATATCAATACGAATGAATTCATTTGTCATGTGTGACTCTAGATAATGGCTAAAAAGGTCAAATCGAGGACCATTGTGTGTAACTCTCTATCCCTTCATGTTTACAGCGGCAGCATGCGGTAATCCACGTGTGTGTCCAGCGATGGAATCGTTCTGTGTGCTGAACTGAGGGCATGTGGTGTGCTTGAGTGGGAAGTCTGGGGGGAAAGAGAGAGCCATCGACCATCATCCTTTTGTTTTGTCGACACGTTATTTGATCTCAACATCGGGGAAGAAAAAAACAAACCCAAATATCTTCTACAGGTTTCTGGTGAGCTAGGTCTAGTCCTAAAGAGTGCCTTGTGGACAAATGAACACGGCCACGTCATCCCAGTGTTCACCGCCTGATGAAATACTATAGCTTAAAAGTAAACTTTAATCAAGTTTACCTTCAATACACTATATATGTTCTTAATGCATGCTATGACTTCAAATGTGTTATGTGTTAATACTCGAGGATCACGCTCTCATCACATAGACGATGGTTAGATGCTATGGAATTCAGAGCGCCATGCCTTACAATACAGACGTGCCCTTTACTTGTAGGGGTGGAGCTGTCAGCCACCGCGTTTGTTCGTGGACTCTTATCTCTCGCGCTTAAGTTGAGCACAGTAAACTAAAACTGAACTGAGGTGTGCGATTCTGTGTTGTCTTTCTTTTTTTTTTTACAACAGGAATCATAGTCACATGAAATAAAAAACGACAACAATATTTTCCTTGTGTGTTTTTTTGCCAACGTCAACACAAGATGTCAATGCCCCTGAGAGAGTGTGTGTGGGTGGTGCGTGCGTGTGCGTCCATGTGTGTGTGTGCATGTCTGTTCTTTCTCTATTGCATAATAAGTCCCTGGGCGCCCCCCCGGTCCCCCCTGCGCCGCGTCATACCAGGGACTCGCAGACGGCGTGTTGTCCGAGTCCTGGCTGTGCATGGAGCTGAGGCCCGTGTCCGAGTCGTCGTCGTTGACGTTGCACGGCTGGCCAGGCCCCTCGCCTGCTCCACCCACCCGCCACTCTTCTCCACCGCCAAAGGGGCGGAGGAAACCTGGGCCTCCGGCACCACGGCCGCCGTCGCCGCCGCCGCCGCCGCCCCCGCCACCAGCGGCCCGGCGCCGCCCGGCTCGCCGGCGCCCGGGTCCTTGTGGAGCCGCTCCGCGTCCAGCGTCTCGGCCCGCGCCAGGAGGTCCAGCAGCTCCTTCTCCTTGCCTCCCACTTCTCCAGGCTGAGGTCAGGTCTCCTTTAACGGCCTGCAGGTCGGTGTTGAGGCGCAGGCCGATGTACAGGCTGGTGTCCAGCTGGGTCTTGATCCTCTCCTCCTCCATCGCCAGCTCGCTCTCCGACAGCCCCGCCGCGTCCCCCTCCTCCGCGGCGGCGGGGGAGGAGGGCCGGCGCGGAGCCGGACGCGGTCGCCGTCCGCCGCGCACCGCCACGGACATAGCGACATCGGCCGAGCCCCCGGGACCCTCCGCCTCGCGGCCCCCCGGCTCCTCGCGCCGCCTCCTCATCCAGCGCTGGTTGAGCTCCTCCTGGAGCTGGCCCGTGATGCTCTCCACCAGCGCCTCGCGCTCCGCAGCTCCTCTCCAGGCGCACCATCTCCTCGCAGCGGCGCGCGTACTCTCGAACTGTGCCAGCGCCTCCGCGTGGCGCCGCGCGCCTCCCGCCAGCCGGCTTCCGCTTGCAGTCCGAGAAGGCTTGGAGCTCGGCGCTCACCTCCACCATGTATGTGTCCTGCACATAGTTGACGCCGTGCCGCTTGATCCGGTCAAAGTGCACCTTGGCCTCGTAGCGCTCTATCTCTTTGTCCAGCTCCTTTATCCTCTGGATCTGCTGGCGGATGGTGTGGTCCTGGGAAATCACCAAGTGCACCAGCGTCTCCATTTTCTCCATGGAGACTTTGTCCTTGAGACGGTCGTCTCCTCGCGCTTTTTGTTCATCTTATCCAGTTTCCTGAGGCCTTTCTCACGATGCGCCTCTGCTTGTCCTGCTGCGAGAGGTTGGCGCCCGCCGCGGTGGTCCAGCAAGCCCTGGCGGAGCCCTTCAGCACCCCGCCGCTGGCCGGGCTGCTGCTGTCCTTGCTCTGGACGACGCGCGCCCTCCGCGCTCCGCGGTCCGTTGTTGGGCAGCGAAGCCTCGTTTTTCACCAGGACGAAGCGCACATTCTCCTGTTCGTCGCCCCACGCGCTCCACAGACGGAGGATTTTGGTCTTGTTGGGTAAAATCCGCTCGAAGCCTCGCCATTTCTCCACGACGCAGTAGGATTGCGGGGAACCGGAGAGCATAGACGCCGACGCGCCCTGTTGCACGTTCTGGTCCTCCAGGAGAACTTGACCACATCGGCGCAGGTGGTTCGTTTGGACACGCCGGAGACCAACTTCTCCTCCCGGCAGACCCACACGGAGAGTTTCCCCTCCTCCGGTTCCATCCCCGAATAACTTCACGGACCAGGTCCGAGTGAACTCGACTGCACCCGCTTCGCCCAAACGGCCCAAAAGTCTCGGTGTGAAAGCAATACACACACGACGGGTGTGTATTTAGGTCATTGGCTTGAAATAATGTCATCTGGTTCCATATCCACTGGAGCAAAAGGTGGATATAATGTGCCGTGCGTCCCGCGCTCAGTAGTAGACTTTTGCCTAACTGATGCCAACGTTTTCAGTATAGTTCCAAATTGTTGATACGCAACTAAATCCATTAAAATGACGACTTCTAGTCCAGTCTAGATGTCAGATTGTATATGATCTCACCAGAGCAACTCATTCTGTTCGGTTCGGTTCTTTTTTTTTCTTTCGCCCTGTGCGCTCTAGAGAGAGGAGAGATGTTCGTTCGTCCTTCCTCCACGGTAGGCGCACGTTCCTCTGGTTCGGGACGAAACAGCACAGTGCAATCCCCTGCGAAGAAAGTGACACGCCCCCTCCTCTCTCTCTCTCTCTCTCTCTCTCTCTCTCTCTCTCTCTCTCTCTCTCTCTCTCTCTCTCTCTCTCTCTCTCTCTCTCTCTCTCTCTCTCTCTCTGTAATAATAGCCCAACAAAATAATAGCCCAACAAAATTAAAGGTGAATTAAAAAAAAACAATCAAAGACTATTCTATTTCAAATGTACAGCGCTGAACAATGTATTGGTTTACCCTAACAGTGGTGTTTGTATTTCGTCAGTTGGCCATCCTTGATCAGGGCCACACGTTTTGTTGCTGAAATTGCCTTTTGCTCTTTCGGGCAAAATATATGCAACACTTTGCTGTTGATACTCGGTTTCAGTTTTCAGAATTTCTGTTAAATCTCTGGTTATTCCTCTCTCTCTCTCTCTCTCTCTCTCTCTCTCTCTCTGCTCTCTCTCTCTCTCTCTCTCTCTCTCTCTCTCTCTCTCTCTCTCTCTCTCTCTCTCTCTCTCTCCTCTCTCTCTCTCTCTCTCTCTCTCCCTCTCTCCTGCTTAAATATAACAGCGATTCAGACTTTTAGAATTCCAGCATAGCTCAGCCCTTTGCAAGACCAGCAGACCAAAGAAGTGAGTGTATACTGTAGGCCTATATTACGATGTGCATTTACGCAAAAGTTACTTAAACCGAATCCCTAAAGGCCTAAGACAATTGATTGTTTTCTGGATAATTAAGCTGTGGAACTGTGCTGTGAATTAAACAACTCATCAGAGCACTATTAACTATTAACTTATTGTGTGTGTGTGTGTGTGTGTGTGTGTGTGTGGTGTGTGTGTTGTGTGTGTGTGTGTGAGAGAGAGAGAGAGAGAGAGAGAGAGAGAGAGAGGGAGAGAGAGAGAGAGAGAGAGAGAGAGAGAGAGAGAGAGAGAGAGAGAGAGAGAGAGAGAGAGAGAGTCACATGAATTCTAATATACATTGGTTTACCTTATCATCGTTGTTTATGAAATAACAGTGAAGGTAAATGGAGCCAGATAACACAAATGGAGCCGGAGATAACACAAGGGACCTGATTGTGAGCACATTCATGAAAAGCATGCACGCAGCCTGCACCAGACTGAGACATAATGCAGGTTTTTTTTTTTTTAAATCGACTTTAGTGCTTCTGGAATTATTTATGATAATTGGATCAGTAGGCCTTTATTAGAATATGTAGGCCTCTTCGAATTGGGAGTTTACTACAGGACTATTCATGGGAAGTTCTGCTTACTAGGAATTCGTCTAAACAACGCATTTATACAGTGGGTATAGTGGATAATCAAAGTTGTATATGAAAAATGTATACGTACCCGTACAGTCTATATGATATAGCCATATCTCTAGACTGGCCTGGACCTATGCCATAATTATTATTGTTGTGTCTCCGCCTAATGGTCATTAAGGGCGTTACAACAATAATTACCTTATCCTAGCCACCTCTTTCTTCAGGCAATAAACTTCATACAATAATGAACAGTTCGATGATATATATATATTTTCATCAATTAATACACGTCATGGGCAGATGTCAATAGCCTCACGTGGGTGACTTTCCAATGAACAAAACCCATTATTTTTTATATTATTTCAGGCCTTGATTGAATTAGAGCCGTTGTCCTAGCAGATGACTACTCAATATATAATATACGGTTTCATAAGCCTCCAGCACATTCTACCCACTCTAACGACAGGTTACAAACTTTAAGAGCCGGTATCATCAGCGAGAACGACATATCCCACAATCCAACACGGACGCTTCTTCTGGGCGTCCGGAAGCACGTGTTTACTAGCAACCGTCGTGAGGACCGTAAAGGCTAACTTTGAAGCGAAGCTCGCAGTTTGTAAACGATTAAATATAATGTGCGCGACACCGAATTGCGCGTTGTAAGCCAATTTTACATTTGTTGTAGTAGTTCTATGAGCATGTTGCTCGGGACGCCTGAGTGTTCAAAGGGGACATCGTAGCATTAACGGTAATACTGTGACGGCGGGGTGTGTTTGAAAACGATGCTGAATGGCTTACGATTGCTCGGCATCATGCTGGCAACACCGAAATCCCCTTTTCAATTGTGTCTCGCTGTGACGTTTATTTAGTGTTTTGGTCGTCAATGTACGTGTCGGTTAACATGTTAAAGCGACACTGAATTGACAATCTGTACGATTCGGTCAGGTGGGACATGTCTACGTTTGCTGACGAGACCTGCTGCTGACATGCCCGTCAAAGACATCACCTTAAACCTCTCTCACTTTGCACCTGGGTCACAAGGTAGCATGCGTTTTGTGTATATTTGAGCATGGATGTTTAGCATGAAGCGAACTGCAATGAACATATGCATGTGGAAATAGTCCTGCCTTCACGATTCTCACTCTACTGTGATTTGATGAGAGTGAATAATTCAGTGCCTTGAAATCTGATCTCATCAGATTTATTTTAGATCTGAATGTGTCTAAATGAAGGTCTAGGTATCGTATAAATGGGCGTATCCAGCTGCATTAACGTTATAATTAATAATTACCATATATATTCACTTGTTTTAACAAGCTAGATTTACTGTTGCTTTTATCGTATGCATACATAAACATGGTTGTAGGAATACTAATAAATGATGCACATGTATTTCTATAATATCTTATTTTTGAACAGACACCTTGTTGGGCCAAAATGGTAGAGCGCGACAGGATATTGCTCGGGTGTCAAGGGAGGAGCTGGAGGATAGGTATCTGCGCCTCCACGATGAGAACCTGCAGCTCAAACAGAACAACAACACCCAGGAGGACAAGATCAAAAGGTCGGAGACAACAAGGACTCTATTATCACTGCTCTCTCACGACACACACAGCACGGATGTTGACATCACTGCTCTCACTACACCGTAATTTAAATGATGCACAAGGATATGCATTCGGGTAAATCTTAAGATTTGTGATCATCTGCAACAGGCATCGTGACTTGTTGTGCATTAAACCAGACACGTCGACAACAACTCTTTTGATGTTTGTCTACGTGTCCATCGAGTAACGCGGCACTCTGTCCCGCGGTCAGGCTGGCCACCAAGCTGGTCAAGCTGGTGAAGGACCGCCGTCGCCTGGAGCAGCTGGTGACGGGCGGCGGCGGCGGCGGGGCGAACGCCTCCCGCCCCGCGGCCCGCCTGCGCGACGTGGAGATGGAGGAGATGATGGAGGAGCTGCACGAGAAGGTCCGGGGGCTGCAGGCGGAGAACGAGCGGCTGAAACAACGCCTCCTGGTGGCCAAGCAGCAGGTGCAGACGCAGGCGGCGCAGAGCAGGAGGCCCAGCCCCTACGGCCGCGTCCAGTCCCGCGTCGACACGGGCCGCAGGAGGGCCGCCAGGGAGGACTCCCCCAGCCCCTCTCGGCTGCACCAGAGAGGTGCGGCGCCAGGCCGGTGCTGTGAACCCTCACGGGCAGCGGACAATGGACTTGTACTTGCCTTTGCAGAAATGCACACCCAAAGAAATCGTTTTGCTATGCTGTTGGGGAAACCATGCTCAACATCCATATGCATTTGTGTTGAGTCCTAACAACAAGCCGTGTCTGTGTGTGTGTGTGTCTCCGTGCATGTGTGCGTGTGTGTCCGGTGCCACGTAGGTACAAGGAGCGCAGAGGAAGGCGGCAGACCTCCGACCGGCATGCTGCCCCGCTACGGACACAGCCTGCTGGAGGAAGCCAGGGCGGAGATCAGGAACCTGTACGAACCTGCACCCATCACACCCTCCGCCATCGTGTCATTACGCCCTTAATGCCATTGACGTCCCGTCATCACCCTTAAGTAGTCACAATTAAGTCATCGCCATTAAGCCACTGCCGTTATTTCATGGCGGTGACATCATCACGCTCGAGGCCACTATTTTCCCATCGCAGCGCATCATTACCGTTACACCACGACAGCTGCCTTGCTCAATACAACAACAACAACCACCACCACCACCGTTGACTCATCCTCTACTCCCATGGAGGTGCACTGTGCCTGAGCCGTCTGACGTAAGTCAGCCCTGCTGGCAGGCCTAGCGCTGACGCCTGTGGGCCATGTGTGTGTCGCGCACCAGAGAGAACGTGCTGGAGAGCCAGCGGGGGCAGCTGGAGGAGCTGGAGAGCAGCTCGGACCTCCTCAGGGGGCAGCTGAGGCAGAAGGAGGCGGAGCACCAGGAGGCCCTGCTTCAGCTCCGACAGCATCACACGGACGGACAGAGGTACGCGCGGACACCGCGCAGACATACGGACACCTCCTTCCACTAGCCCTGCCCCCCCCCCCCCCCCCCCCATCTACTGACCTCTGACCTACCTGACCCCACCCACTGAGTTAGTTAACATGAACACCCATAGTAAACATGATCACAGTATTATATATATATATATATATATATATATATATATATATATATATATATATATATATATATATATACATAATTATATTATATAATTATTACTCCATTTAATAATGGTAATGCTTCATAAATGTACCCTTATTTTAAAGAGTTACCAATGATCAAATTATAAGACCAAGCCCCAAGGACAGCACAATTTCTGGTGAAACTCTTTCTGGCGACTACATCTTAACATGTATTAACAATGTGTAAATGATTGCAACATCCATCGCTGGGCGCAGCCCCTGAACATTTCCTAACATTTCATTTAATGTGAATGTACGTTACGAGTATTGAGGCGTGACCGCCCGTGTTCCCACGCAGGTCCACGGTCAGCAGTAACGTGGCGATGATCCGGCTGCAGAAACAGCTGGCGGAGAGGGCCAGTGCTGTCACCGTGCTGGAGGGCAGGTTCCTCCAGCTGCAGGAGGTCAGAGATGCACCAGCTCTAGTCCTCTAGTCTAGTTTCTGTTCACAAACATACTATGTGGTGTTAGAGCAGAGTCTTGTAGTTCAGTTAGTGTAGGTAGCCCCTTGATATTGACATGGCGGTTTGGCTGGAGGACAGTAAGATAGTTTGGATGGGTTTCATGATCTTAAGTGCTTTGGATTGGCACATTTTTCCCAGCAGTCACATTTGACACAACAAGTTGAACGAAAGCCTCAAAGAACGTGAAATGTGACGCAGTTGGTTACATAGCAGTGCTGTGGACTGATCCCAGTCCAACAACAGTAATAAAAAGTTTACGATGTAAACATGAACTCCGGGGAACGTCAGTCAAGCGTTCTGGTTACACCCTTCCCCCCCCCCCCCCCCCCACCGCCAAACCCTGACTGCAGATGTTGAGACAGCGAAAGCCTCAACGTCTACCCCTAAACGAAAAAAAAATGTTGAACAGATGTCGGTGAAAACACCTTTCTAACATTTTGATGGTGGGCTCAGTAGTGGGGTTTGGTTGTCCTTCTAGACTAGGATGCGGGATTCATCAGATCCTGATCCACCTGTTTGTGTGTGTGCGTGTGTGTGTGCGCGTGCGTGTGCGTGTGTGTGTGTGAATGAATGCTGCCGCCGTCCCTAGAGCCAGAAGGCCATGAAGGTCAGCCACCAGGCGCTGCTGGACAAGGTGGAGGAGGCGACGGGCCAGCTGAAGGAGGAGAGAGTGAGGAGCCTGGCGCTGGAGAACCAGCTGCAGAGCGTGACCTTCTCTCAGATCCGAACCGAGGAGGTGACTGCAATGCTCTCGCTCTCGCCGCGCGCCGTCAAGGGTGCTGCTGACCGGTCGGGACTCTCCCCAGTGACACCGCGGTGAAGCACCGATCAGGGCATCGCATTTTTTAATTTATATGAATTATAACTTGTCACAAACTTCCCAATCATTCAGTCGTTAATGCCGGACATTTCTTCGCTAGGATCAATTATCTGTTTTGGGCTATTGCATGGAAACAAGAATTGATACTCCTGCCGTCACGGCCTGTCCCAGTTTGGTATTCCTTGCTGCTTGTGGATGCAAACGACGCGACAACGCCCTGTAAATGCGCGTGTGACTCTGTTCTCAGGACAGAAATGCGCGGCATGCTCTGAAGCGCTCCACACCCGGCGGGTTATCCCCGGCCAGTCGAGCCCTCTCGTACGATGAATCAAACGGCGTCCGATTCATTCACACACTTGGCCCTGGGCCAAACAATGTCGCGTATGCCCGGTCTGAAATAATAGTTTTACAAAGCCACGGGACGTGCTCAATGGAAGCGTTCAGACCACAGGCCAAAAATGTACGTCGGTAAACACCTGTGGGGAGTGGAGGCTTGTGTTTCTGCAGAAAACGGATTCCTTTCTGTATTCTGCATACAATTGCCCCGTGTATTCTACGTATTTTAAACAGCATTGCTGAATTGGTCTTAAAAACGCGCATGTTGACCGTCTCACACACACACACACACACACAAAATTAATCAATCAGGATGGGATCAAAAGGATAGGAAAACAAAAAAAAAAAATTGTTCTGTAGAATCCTTGTGTAATCAAGCCTCTCACTGCATGTCTATATAATAAATGTCTAATGTCCACGTACAGCTGCAAGTGCGGATCAGTAGCCTGGAGAAGGAGAGGGACCTGCTGAAGGAGAACTGTGATAAACTGGTCAATAGGTGAGCTGCCCAGGGCACAAACACAGCTATCATCATCATCATCATCATCATCATCATCATCATCATCATCATCATCATCATCATCATCATCATCATCATCATCATCATCATCATCATCATCATCATCATCATCATCATCATCATCATCATCATCATCATCATCATCATCATCATCATCATCAAAATCATCAAAATCATCAAAATCATAACAATGTAAACAATGTGTGTGTGTGTGTGTGCATGTGCGTGCGCGCAGTGCGTTCGATGTGTCCCAGGAGCAGAAGTGGCGCCTACAGGAGCAGCAGCTGCGCGTTCAGATCGGCCAGCTGGAGACGGCGCTGAAGGCCGACCTCACGGACAAGAACCAAATCCTGGACAAGATCAAGGACGAGAGAGGTAGGCGGAGAGCCACGTGGCTCAGGTGTAGGTAGACGACTGGGGGTTGAGTGAGTAGGTAGGGGAAGGGAGGCTGTTCTGGATGCTGGTCCCCCCGTCCCCCACCCCTGTTCCTAGTGCAGAAGGAAAAGGAACAACAAGATGAAACTGGTATGTTGTTGTCGTATCACAATGTCATAAATGTCTCTGCATTCTGTCTGACAGGGTTTGAGATCTGAACTGAAGTCACATTGCTCCGTGCATATTTTTATGACTCGTAATCTGGTTTGATTGTTGTCGTTGTACCGGTGTTCAGCGTTTGTTTTGGGGTTCTTTTTCTGTTCAGATGCGAATGAGAGGTTGGCAGAAGAAAACAAGCGTCTTCAGATCAAGTTCCTGGAGCAGAAGCAGCAGATGGAGGAACTGAGCGAGCGTCTCAAGTTCTACACCAAGGTCTCCACCCACACCCCCAGAACACACCACCCACACCCCCAAAACACACCACCCACTTCAAGAGACGTCAAGGGCCTCCGGAAAGGGTGATATAACCTGTGTATGCTGTGTGTTGTCATTCTTTAGGAGAGTGAGTTAGGTGCAGGAGAACTGACTGAGGCCCTGATGCTCATAAGGGTAAGTAAGCATTGAGATGTGAATCTCATGAATGCATGCGGAAGTGAACGACTAAACATAGTTATGGTGAAATGTTGAGTTTGGTGTACCCTTAATTAGAGCTTAAACTTAAATTGACACAGAAGTCCCCGGAAGCCCTTCTGCAACTAGCAAACCCTTAGATTGTGCTGTAGGCTTGGCACCATGAGGACCGCCACTAAATTAAGCCAATCGGTCTTCAGCCAGCAGATGGTGCTGCTCCTGTGTTGGGCTTTGCTTAAGATTACATGTCACCTCGCTTGCTTCTCTTTGCCTCAGGCGCGTAAAGCCCGCCAGAGCGGTGACCTGAGCTTCCTGGAGCAGGTGGACGAGGAGGAGAGGAGTGCGGACACCCAGAGCTCCGTCTGGGACCTGCGGGCCGCGCACGCCGAGACCATCCAGGAGCTGGAGAAGACCAGGGGGCTCCTGCTCATCCAGAACAAGATCAACCAGGACTACCAGGTACTGCCGGCCGTCAGGAGGGGTGAAATACAATGAAGGTGTCAAATGTAGGTCAGCATGCACATCGCATTTCATCACCTGTCCATTTGAAGGATTCCAAAACTTTGAGATAATATAATAAGTTTGTCCTCCGGGCCTCAGGGAGAGGTGGACGCGCTCACGAGGAAGATGCAGAGCGACAAGGCGGAGTACGAAGTGAAGCTGGAGCGTCTGGCCAAGCTGCTGGACAGCCGGGCCGCGAAAATCAAAAAGCTAGAAGGTAACGGTCCCCGACCTCAGCCTGGTGGTGTGTTGGTTCCCAGGGGACACCCAGACTTTGTGTTCAAGGTTTGACACAAACGTCGCTCAATTCTGCCTTGCGTGTCTTTTGGGCCACAGACAGGAAGTGAACGTGCGTGTTTATCCAGAGCGACAGGTTTCCACCTTTCCGAGAGCTTTGCCTCATTGTCCTCCTCCTTGGCTCTGTAGCCCAGCTCCGAGACATCGCCTACGGCGCCAGGCCCTACGCCCCCCGACCCGACGCCGTGGGGGACCCGGCCGGCCCGCTCGGCGAGGAACCGGAGGCGCGGCCGGAGCTGGGCGAGAACGTCCTGGAGCTGCACGTGGGCCGCGCCGCCCTCTCGCCCTCCGCCCTGGCGCCGCGGGGCGACCGCCGGCAGGCCGCCGCCCTCTTCTGCACGTACGGCTTCTACGACGCGCCGCTGCACGCCACGCCGGTGGTGGACGCCGGCGCCGGCGGGCCCGACTTCGACTTCACCTCGCGCTACGCGGTGCGCGTGGACGACTTCTTCATGGAGTACCTCCACGCCTGCTCGCTGAGCGTGGAGCTGCACCGCGCCGAGGGGCTGGCCTTCACCACGCTGGCCGTCGGGCAGCTGCCACTGCGGCAGCTCCTGGAGCGGGACGGCAAGGCCGACGGGACCCTGCAGCTGGTCGGTGAGCGCCCCTCTTGCTTCATGTCGGTTGAGGACCGGTGACGTCTCAGCTAAGGGCGTGACCCGAGGCGGCGTGCGCCACCTCCAGGGCTGGTTCAGACGACAGATGTCTGCGTCTCTGCGAATCTCTTATCTGATCAGACGGAGTCGACCTTAAGTCTCACAAACGTTTCCAAGGAGCACTTTGAAGAGAGATTCAAAACACATGTAAACCTTCTTCTCTCTATCTCTCCCTCTCTCTCCTGCTCTCTTTCTCACTCTCCCCCTTCTCTCTCTCTTTCTCTCTCCCCCCCTTCTTCCTCTCACTCTCTCTCTCTCTCTCCCCCTTCTCTCTCTCTCTCTCTCTCTCTCTCTCTCTCTCTCTCTCTCTCTCTCTCTCTCTCTCTCTCTCTCTCTCTCTCTCTCTCTCTCTCTCTCTCTCTCTCTCTCTCTCTCTCTCTCTCTCTCTCTCTCTCTCTCTCTCTCTCTCTCTCCCCCTCCCTCCCTCGTCTGCAGGCGTGCCTGGGGAGGTGCAGTGCTTCGGCACCCTGGAGTTCTGGATGAGGCTGAGGGTGCCCATGCAGCAGACCCTCCGTCTGCACAGGGAGAGGCTGAGCTCCCTGGGCTACGTCAGCGCCGCCCTGACAGAAGAGAACCCAGTAGGCTGATGTCTTCTCTTGGCTCCTCTTATGGCTCAGAACACGTGGCGCCGTTGTGACACCATGCATGCAAAACAGAGCAGATTAGCAATTTGACTGTTGGGGTTTATATGACCTGGATGATGGGTAACATGCTTGATGACATTAACATGCTGGTACCTGCTGCACTGGCATCCACATTTCCCGTCTGGCAATGATGAAGTAGATTCTTATCTTATTTTTTTTAATTATATTTTATAACTGATGACGTGGCAATGACAAGCAATATGGAAGACAATCAACACAATCTGAATTTTAAACGCCAAGCTCACATACCGTACCGCTAATGAGGTCATGATGTGTCAAACAATGCCTACAGACTATTCCATTCCTCTTCGTCATCCACACGGGGTTTGTACCATCAAGGCCTCGTGTTAAAGCTGTGTGTGTCTGTCTGTCTCTCTGTCTGTCTATCTGTGCCTGCGTGTGTGTGTCTGCGCCCTGCAGGCGGACCCCCGCGCCGGCGTCAACGTCCTGGGCGTCACCGTGCGGCGCTGCGCTGACCTTCCCACCAGGGGGCCCCGGGAGCCCAGCCCCTACGTCTTCTACAAGTTCTACGACTTCCCGTACCGCGACACGCCCGTGGCGCACGACCAGCGGCACCCGGCCTTCGGCCACCACGCGCCCTACTCCGTCGCCATGGACGCCGACCTGGACCGCTACCTGAAGGCGGAGGAGCTGCAGCTCTACGTGCTGGACTACGGGGAGGAGCAGATGGACGCCTACCTGGGCAAGGCCAGGGTGCCCCTGCTGACCCTGGCCCACAACAAGGCCATCAGCGGTGAGGAGAGACCGCGCTGGCTGCTGTGGGGTGTGGCTCACCTGCGATACCCCCCGGCTGTGTGTCTTGTGGGTTTTATGTCAGCGTCTCCTGTTATTTATGTCTGCGTTTCCTGTGATGTATGTCTGCGTGTCCTGTGATTTATGTCTGTGTCCTGTGATGTATGTCTGCGTGTCCTGTGATTTATGTCTGCGTTTCTGCGTTTTATATCCGTGTGTCTGTTTTATGTCCGTATGGCTGTGCTTTATGCTGCGTCTTTGTAAAGGGTACATTCACACAACAATGCATTCCATGCCAAACCCCTTAAGATAATAGCCGTTTGATGTTTTCAGATCTGGTAACATACCCATCCCACGCAGAAATGTGTTTAATGTATTTCTTTTCATAGCGTCACCCTTGTTGGTCAGCGGTCTCCTTTTTCATTTCCTTCCTCTTATCCATTATTAATATTGATAATATCCACATGATTATTACTATCGTCCAACTAAACCGCCTGTCCCGGGGTGGCCAGGCGAGTTCCAGCTGAGCAGCCCCTCAGGGTCGCCCGCGGGCCACATCGAGGTGGCGCTCAGCTGGAGGTTCCCCTACCAACCTCCGCCGGGCGCCACCATGACGGCGGAGCAGGCCACCGCGGTGCCCCAAGAGACGCCGGCCAGACCCCCCCCTCAGCTCCTCAGGGAGGAGGAGGTGGGCGAGGAGGAGGACGGGGAGCACCTCCTTTTGGCAGAGAGGAAGCAGGACGGAGAGTTGTTGAAAGGCGAGGAGGTCAAAGAGAAGGATGCTCCACAGCCCCACGACCGCCCGGCCTCTGACCACAGCTCCAAGGTGACAAAGTGCAGATGTTAGAGATGCTGTAGGTTTGTAAAAAGGAGAAGAAGGGGCATTAAGCAGACGCCTTTGTCCAAAGCGACTTACAATAAGTACATTTGTGGGGACATATGGATACATGTGGATAGTGGAGGTGGGGATCGAACCGCCAACCCTCCAGTTAGTGGATCCGCTCTACCCACTGAGCTACTGCCACCCCCAACTTTATAGAGAAGGATCAGAAAACGGTGAAACGGGATCAGAGATTTTGAAAGAGTCCCCCCCCCTCCCCACGTTTCTCTGTCACAGATCTTTTTTGCATTTCTTTTCACGCGCCCCGCGAAAGATGAGATGCTCTCACGGCGCCTTCCATCCACCAATAGCAATTGTAACTTGGCACTTAGTCAGAGGTGTTGTATACTAGCAATGGTTAACCTAGCAATTGAAATGCTTGAAACTTTCTGGTGACTTTCTTACTGTATTAGCAGCAATGAAATGTTTTCACCTTCTTAGGACAAATTTACTCTTTGTAAGTCGCGTTGGATAAAAGCGTCTGCTAAATGCCCTGAATGAAATGTAATGTAAATGTAAATGTAAATAGCTGATGGACACCAAGGGCATTGACAACTCAATTCCACTCAAAGCTGAAGCTCTTCAATCTCACCCACGGCACCTTTTTTAATGTGGACAAAGTCTGTCCCCCCCCCCGTCGGCTGGCGTCGGGGCCACGGCCAGGGTCTTGGACAGGTGTTCAGTTTGGTTTCGTTCTGCTCAGGCCCCGCTGCCCCGGCCCAGACAGAAGCCACACGTCAAAGAGGTGGCCAAGAGGGTGTCCTTCCTCGACACCGACGCCTTCAGCGACCAGGTGACCTGTCTGGCAGATGTGAGAGTGTGTGTGTGTGTGTGTGTGTGTGTGTGTGTGTGTGTGTGTGTGTGTGTGTGTGTGTGTGTGTGTGTGTGTGTGTGTGTGTGTGTGTGTGTGTGTGTGTGTGTGTGTGTGTGTGTGTGTGTGTGTGTGTGTGTGTGTGTGTGTGTGTGTGTGTGTGTGTGTGTGTGTGTGTGTGTGTGCGTGTGTGTATGCGCCTGTTTGTGTGCGTGCCTGTGCCTGTGTGTGTGTGTGTCTGCACTCTCTTGCTCTAGCCAGCAATGTTTGCTCGGGGTCAGAGTGCCATGTAGCAGTGAACCAGAGTTGTCGGCAGCTTGATGGGGGGGTTGCTGCCCTCGGGGCACTGAGGTCTAACCTCGGCAGACCGGCCGGCACAAGCACAACAGTGGCAGACGTGACGCTGTTGTCGTTGGTGTGAGGTGGGAGGTGAACAGTGTGACCGTGTCCCCCCCCCCCCCCCCCCCCCCCCCCGGCAGGACGAGCAGCAGGACTGGCGTCCAGAGAAGAGAGACAGCTCCAAGCTGCCCAAGCTGCCCATACCAAAGGTAGGCTAGTGGCCCGGTGTGACATTCGGCATGGGGGAAAGATGAAGCGCTCAGTCTACGGCGCTGGCGTGTCCACTCATTTGAAGTCGTGTGTCAAATGTGTTGAGTTAGTTAGTGGTGTGCGTCACGAGGGGAACTCTACGCCGGTGTGATGCGGGCTGTGAGCTCTGGTTTCTCTGTCTGGTCCATCAGGGCACCTCAGAGGGGACTCTGCTCCGTCCCAGCGCCGCCCAGGAAGAGGACGAGGAAGAGGTCTCTCAGGTCTCTGAAGGCCAGCTGATTCCCGTGAGCTCCCTGTCCTATTCTGACGACTCTGAAATATCGGAGGAAAGCATCGAAGACGGTGAGGACAAAGGGGACAGAGCGTGTTCTTGGGTGGGGGAGGTCAGGGAAGGGAATGTTGTATTTGTCGGGGAATCCTTGTTCTACGAACAAACAAGGGGGGGCGGTTCTGGCTCCGGTCCAGAGGGAGGAGATGGTTAGGTGTACGTCTGGGTAGAGATGAACCTGCCGGAGGAGCAGAGGTGTAACGTTTGTCACGATAGGTCTCTGTCTCTGTCTCTCTGTCCCTGTCTCTGTCTCTGTCTCTGTCTGTCTGTCTCTCTCTCTCTCTCTCTCTCTCTCTCTCCCTCTCCTTTCAGACCTTGAAGGCGTGTCCTCCATGGAGGCAGGGGGCCAAGCAGACCTCTCTGACAGTGATGACTGTATCGTCCCTGCGCAGAGCTCGGTCGGGAAGAAGGTTTGTA
The DNA here is from genome assembly GCA_036785325.1 of Urophycis tenuis. Classification (NCBI taxonomy): domain Eukaryota; kingdom Metazoa; phylum Chordata; class Actinopteri; order Gadiformes; family Phycidae; genus Urophycis; species Urophycis tenuis. Next base: position 7,319,216 of record JAXIVH010000013.1, read on the forward strand.
AAAGCCGAACACTTTCTCGCCTCATCCAACTCATTATTCCTTAATTATATACATATTAGATGAGAGCTCTTTGGAATGGTGTTTTTCATGTTCCTGTCATTACCTCTCCACACGCTGCGGCATCTCGCTCACCGCCATCCAGACCTCGGAGCGCTTGCGCGTGGAGATTGTGTCGGTGAACCTGAAGCCGGAGTCGCGGGCGGCCCGCGACCCCAGTGTTGTGCGTCTGTTTGTGGAGTACTCGCTCCTGGACCTGCCCTCCGAGGAGACGCCCCTGTCCCTCCCCAAGCCAGCGCCGGGCCAGAGCATACACTACAACTACAGCAACGGTAAGCACTCCCAGGACTGCTTTTTACACTGTCCGTGTGAGAGCCTCCGAGCAGACTATTGGTAAGACGGAGGCCGGCTCGATTAGATGGAGGTCTGCTTGATTAGACGGAGGTCTGCTCGTTAAGACAGAGATTGTCTCTTTAAGACAGATTGTCCTGTTAAGACGGCGGCCCGCTCGTTTAGAGAGAGGTTGGCTCGTTAAGACAGAAGTTATCTCGTTTAGACACAGGCCGGCTCGTTTATAAGGAGGCCGGCTCGTTAAGAAGGAGGCCCTGTGAAAGCCTTGAGTTTTGTTTTGCTCTTCTTGTCCTTCCACTTAAAGATAATTTAACATGCTAAATAATTCTTTGTCTTCCTGCCATGTCTCATCTCCTCAGTGATTCACGTGGACCAAGAGAACAACCGGCCAAGGAGAGAGCTACTGAGAGGCGTTCTGGAAGGTCGAAACCCTCAGATGGAAAGGTGTGCAGAACCTCATTAAGAGCGTGAGATAGAAGTCATTAGATGTCAGGGAGATATAAGTTACAATAACAAGACAGACAGAACTGTGATTGGGTATATATAATGAGAAACCAGAAAACCCAGAAACCACAGTAGTTTTTTTTCCAAATCGGTTCTCTGTGATTTCAGTCAAGCATGAAATAAAATGGCCCTTTGTTAAGCGGTCCGGTTCTGGTTCTGGACAGCATCCGGTTCACGCTGGTGAGCGAGCCACCGGAGGAGGAGGAGCAGGAGAGGGAATGCGAGGATGTGGGCGTGGCCTATCTCAGGATCCCCGACATACTGGAGAAACAGGAGGACCTGATGGAGAGCAGGCTGAACGGTGAGCGCGCACACACACACACTTTCTTTTCACTTTGTATTCACCTATAGCCTCTCAGCTCTGTATATTGTATGCTTATATATGATGTAGCTCTATATACATTCTTCATTAAGTCTTCTTAGTGAAGCATTTTTTAAAACCTCTGGCATATTACACAGTAGTATAACAGGTTATCTGTTGTACCCATTTTTCAAGATTCAAGTAAACTTTATTGTCAGTTTTCATGAATGTACAGGCCATACACAAGAACCGAAATGCCGTTTCCCTCAATCCCTGGTGCAAGACAGCATGCAATATAAATATAAATATATAAAAATATAAGTAGAAAAAAAAAAAGAATAAAAATACTAAGGTGGTCGCGAGTGCAATAAAACAGGAAATTGTAAAATGTGCAAATTGAGAACAGTAAACAGTAAACAGTAAGAGGTGCATTATGGGGGTAATGATAGTAATAGTGATATGATGTGAATGATAGTGATAGTTTATGACTCTCACCTGTTGTATTGCACTACGGCACTATTGCACTACTGTACACTGTTACTTATTATCTCTGTACTACCTCTACACTTACTACCTCCACTTGCACTATCTGTTTATTGTTTACTTCACATCACTTTAATTACTTCTGCTACTTTTTCAATATTGCACTGCTCATGAACAATTCTGCACCTTAATCGCTCATTTGCACTTCTGGTTAGAACGCCAACTACATTTCATTGTCTCTGTACTTGTACTCTGCACAATGACAATAAAGTTGAATCTAATCTAAACTGATCTGAAATCATGAAACACTCTGGTCCCCCCACTGATGCCTTGCCCAGTGGTGGAGGTGGACGACAGCAGCGTGGTGCTGGGCACCCTGACCGTCTCCGTGGAGGCTCTGGACGCCCTGCGCTCCATCATGGACGACCCCGAGCACGACCACACCCCCGTGGTCCGTCTGCAGGCGGCGTCGTGACGGCGCCACGCCAAACCCGGCAGCTGCTCTGAGACACCACACGGTCACGGACACACACGCACACACACACACACACACACACACACACACACTCTGGAACTCCATGTGATCTGTTCAAGAGAGCTGCTGACCGTCCGTCTGGCTCAGTGTGGCCACCTGAGCTGCCATTTGAATAGAGAGCACAAGTAGAGAACTTGTGAGAATGTACTGTGATGTAGTTTAATCATCAATGTTATTTAACTACGAGACACATTGTGGAAATATGTAGTTTTATTTTTGATGCTCACAATTAGTCAAGATTGTCTGTTTTTTTTTTTTTTTCTATTAGGTGTTTCACATACAGTATTTTTACACTTGAAATTGATGATTTTATGAACTCGGTCACTTTCTATTATGTATATTTGTATAAAGTGTTAAATGACCTCCGCACCAATTCTGTTGAATAAATACTGAAATGTAGACCGTGGCGGTGAATCGTCGATTGTTACTTGCATCAACTAGCCTACTTGCTTGTATGTGGAAACAACAATGATGAGGTAATGTTTATTCTATTCGAAGAACATGTTGTAATTTGACACAAATCGCGTATGCACCGATCATGGCAAACCAAATCTGCGTTAAATGCATTGTTGTTACCGGTATTTAGTTTTACTTGTAAACAGTACTCAGATGTTGAGTCTTTGAAAGTGTTAACACCATGAATATATCTCGCAGCTTAAGAACCACGGGATACCAACAAGATTCGTGTTGACATGATCAACAACGCACACCCGGAAGTAGAGTATTTCCTTCCCACCCATTCATACGCTGCAACGCACTTTTAGTGGGCGTCGGTTGCGTTGGCGTTGTTGTGGTATTCCCGTACGATGTACGCCAGGAAACGGGCCCGCCCGCCGACTGTTTGCCGTCGTTCGCTAAAATCTACGTCCCAGTCGCAGGACCGCTACGCAACCCAGGAACTGTCACTCACGGGGCATTTAAATGGCCATACTACGGAGCCCTTGTCTGTATAGCGCGATCATAACACTGTTACGTGTTTATTTTTTCTCTGAGGACCAAGGGCTTTCGCGATTTAGCGGGGATACGTTTTAAAGTTCGTTACTCAGGCCGACCTCCATTTGACGAGTCAAAATGAGCGACGAGGACGAGTTTTTGCAGAAAGCCCGAACTGGGTTTGAAGATCTGTGTCGAGCTCTGAATATGGACGAGGAAGCGAGCAATGAGGCATGGAGGAGCTACGAGAACATCAGCAGGAAATGCACTCTGGAGGTAAACACTTAATGCTACAATATCTACTGTTTATGCCCTATGTCGTAAACCGGTTGTGGCGTTCGCATTCAACGTGGAGCTAACGTGCGTATGTTAGACGTTCACTAGACGTGCACTTCAATGTGTTACTCTTTGGAAGGTACAGGCGATATTGAATTTCATCCAGCATTTCTTTAAAGCGTTGGAACTACCGTGTGAGGTGTAGCTATCCAAACGTCTCTAACGGTATGTACTTCTCGATTCACTTGGGTGTACCGGTTCAATATGTTATACAACTGTATAATAACAACCCTTATTCAGTAACAGCCAGCAGTTCTGATATACTGTACGTATCATTGTTGCTGTTATTATTAGTCTGAGTATACAACACGCATGTATAAACGCGCATACACATGCGTGACCGCATTGAGGCGCGTAAGAAAATACTGTAAACACAAATTAAAAGACCACTAGGCCACTAGAGGGGAGAATTTCCAAAATGATCGATTAACCCGCAGCCACATAATTATCCCACCTCCCAATCAAGTGTGTGACACTGTCTGTCTCTCTGTCTGTTTCTCTCTCTCTCTCTCTCTCTCTCTCTCTCTCTCTCTCTCTCTCTCTCTCTCTCTCTCTCTCTCTCTCTCTCCTTCCCTCCATCTTTCTCTTTATTTGACCGTCTCACCCTCCACAACCTCACCCTCCCAGGGGAGTGAGTTGCACTGGTTGGCGTGCGCCCTCTATGTGGCCTGCAGGTCATCTGTGCCCACGGTGGGTAAAGGCACCGCAGAGGGGAACTACGTCTCCCTGACCAGGATCCTACGCTGCTCAGAACAAAGGTAGGTCAACATGCAACACAGAAGTAGTGTTCACCATTCGATGGTGAGTTACGGTCGTCACTTTATCTTGCATGACACGATGGGGAGGTTACAGCGTGATTCCTTGCCTACAGACTGGTGTGAGCTGTACAACATTTCCCCCCTCTCTCTCTTTCTCCCTCCAAAGCAGTGGAGGACCCTGTCGTGCCCCTTTTGTCTCAGTTGTTGATTTACTGCAACACACTCCACAGCCCCTTGAACCATTTTACCACCAGCCTTTCTGGATTAGAAATGAACAATGGTCTACGCTTGGCAGATAACCTTACTGTGAAGAAATGGAGAAAACATGTCAACTTGGACAAGGAAGATGATTTATGTTACTACTATATTATTCACAATGCTTAAATCATCATCGCTACTCTATTATTCATCGTGATAAAAAACAAATGTTTTTATGAAGCACCTTTACAGACACAAGTCACAAAGTACTTGACAATAACAGAACAACACACAATAAAACACAAAACGGAATGTAGGGCATTCAAGAGTTGTTGTTGTCATAGGAGTTGTGGTGTGTTGTGGAGATGTTGGTACAATGTCCAGATCTCTCTCACTCACTCACTCACTCACTCACTCACTCACTCACTCACTCACTCACTCACTGTCTCTATCTCTCTGCCTCTGCTGCCGTCCCCCAGCCTGGTGGAGTTCTTCAGTAAGATGAAGAAGTGGCAGGACATGGCCTGCGTCCCCCAGGACTTCCGCCAAGGCACGGAGAAGCTGGAGCGCAATTTCACCGTGTCGGCGGTCATCTTCAAGAAGTACGTCCCCATCTTCAGGTCCATCTTCAAGGCCCCGCCCGAGGAGCCGCCCAGAGTCCACCGCAGCCGCAAGCAGAGGTAAGGGGGTGGGGGGGGGGGGGGGAAGGGAGGGGGAGAGACCGCCACGTGACCCCCGCGTGACCCCCGCGGACAGGAATACACACCTCCCAAGCGCCCCCTCAACCCAGAGGATGAGGGGGGGGGGGGTGGGAAACGAAGTGTTTTCAATGCAGGTGTGTGTGGATCGACGTCCAACAGCATCAAGATGGCGTCGAGCGCGTCCGTAGGATCCAGTGGGGATGTTTCAGTGAAAATGGTTTTGACTCAATCAAAACTATCAACCGACAAACCAAATGATTCATTCATGCCTACTGCCTCAGCGGTGTCACAAATATATTTTTGTTCCTGTAAATATTTCAATCAATACAAATATATATATATATATATATATATACACAGTGTATATGGTAAGTTGGGTTATGTATGATATGTTGGGCTTGCAAAGGATTGCTGGAATAGCTGAGACCTACTGTACGTGTGAGGGCGTGTAAATGCAGAACAATTATGTTGCATTGTGAGCAATGCAATATAATTGCGAGCATAATTGTGAGCAATGCAACATGGGGCGGGGGGGGGGAAGTCCCCAAGACCGCCCCATGTTGATAATGCCTGCTGCCCCCTTGTCATCCAGCGTAGACATGCAACACGTTCTTGTGACATGAGCTTGTGTCGGAGCACGAGGCATTTGTTTATTTATGGGGCTATGGGTCTAAGGCTGTGGCTGTTGTGCATTCAGGGTCGAACCGTTTGCTAAATGCTTTAATGTTTCTCTCCCCCCCCCCAGACGGCACCCATGCACTGTGTCCGAGGTCTTCAACTTCTGCTGGATTCTATTTATCCATGCGAAAGGTAACCATGAAGAGTCTCAAGAACTGGAGAAGCACAATACATCACAAATCAATGATCACATACAGTATCTAGAAAAAGGAGCCGTATCTCCTTTGTCAATGAATCTCAAAGAAGCATTTCTTCCCGTTGTTTTTATACACAATTATTTTCAATCAATTTAGTATTTTAGTGTTATGTTCACTTATTTGCAAAGTTACACAACGTCTCTGTAGAAGAGGGATATTCAGTCCCGCCTACAAAGTAGCCAAAGCTGAGCGGGACCAAGTTACCCCACACTCAAGTGAACCACCCAAGCAAGCCCACCAGAACTACTCAAGGTTAGGACGAGTGCACTCAGAACCGCGGGGGGACGTTCTGGACAACGCCGGCAGCGGGCCAGCGACGGCTGCTAGGCAGCGCCGAAGCTACGGGATTAGATTAGTGTCCAGGGTCAGATTGTCTGGCGAGGCCGCGCCGCAGTGCGTGAACAATGCACCTTAATGGGCGGACATGCTCAGGCATGTTGGCACCGGCTGGACACGGTCCAGTGCACCTCGGTAGCCATGTCAACGGCCAACGTTTTTTCATTAGTTTTAACAAAGTGAACTTAAACGTACACAAACGTCTCCGAGAGTTGTTTGCCGGCTTTGTCCTTCATGTTAAGTGCCCTGCTCAAAGGCGCATCCGTTTTCAGTCTCGGTGGGGGGGGGTTGTAACTCATTAACGATTAGGTCTGTTTCTTGATGGCTGTTTGTGGCTGCTCGTGGATTGTTTCCACCTCATGACACAGAAATGCCCCCAGTGGTTCAGATCTGTGCAAATATTTGTAATGAAACATGTTTCAACATGCCCTGGTCTCCAGTCCTGGGGTTCAGCTGGAGTTGAAGTATCAGAGAAAGGAAAGTGTTTTACTATTATTATGCAACCCTAACCCATGTTTACCGTTATTACCGCTTCACTGTGGATGCCGAAGGCAAACGCAAACCCTTTTTCTCTCTCATTCTTTCTCTCTCTTTTCCGGTCCTCTCATCCTCTGCTTCCCTCACCCTCTTTCTCCAGGCAACTTCCCGATGATCAGCGACGACCTGGTGAACTCTTACCACCTGCTGCTGTGCGCCCTGGACCTGGTCTTCACCAACGCTCTGCTGTGCAACGCCAGGAGAGACCTGCTCAATCCAGACTTCAGAGGTAACCCCCTCCCGACTCACCCTCTCTGTGCTCAGTCGCTTTCCCCAAAGACGACGTGAAACGCTGTGAAATGCCATGCAGACCTTCCTGCTGTACTCTGGAATGGGATTTTGATCTCTAAAGGATTTGATTGGGTTGTATGAGGGTTACAAAGCTCTTCCAGACCGTTTGCGTTATGGGGGTGAGGGTGTGTCATCCTAATCCATCCTGTTGTTGTAATCTGAACTGCAATGCATTTATTCGTGTAAGAATAATATTTAGAAAGACATATTAGAGTCTTTATAACACAGGAAGTGTGAATTATAAGGATTATTTGTTAAACACAAAAGAGAGCCATAGAAATGCAATCACATCCTCTTTTTTATCCTCTTATTTATGTATTTTTTAATCATACGAATGAATTGTATTTCTCTCAATGATATTCTACAAACATGCATGACTCACATAACGTCTGAGAACCTCAGGCCACATCACTCTTAGCCATGCCTCCCAAGTATTTGATATTTTCCACCAATGTGCCCAAATGGAAAGACAGTGTAGTCTGTATTATATGCAGTCAGTGTGCGTTACATCCACAGCAGAGCTCCACTGGCCACGCCGTCCTGCTTTTCTACTGTTGTATATCTTAGCCGGGTACACTTGGAAACATTTGGGGAACCATTGGGAACATTTTGAAACGTTGGGACATGTCTTCTTTAATTGCATTTTTTGTCAGGCTATTATGGGAGGTTTAGGGAAGGGTCCTTTGTAATTCACCTATTGTGAAGAAATATTGTACACACCGCTACACACACAGGACTACACACACAGGACTACACACATGGGACTACACACACAGGACTACACACACAGGACTACACACACATGGTGATGGTGTCTTTGGTTCCCCATGTCACATTCAGTAATTCATAAATGTTGCCCACCCCCTGAGGCTACTGGTTCAAAGACATAAATCAGAACGACGGGGGAAACCTGGCTGCAGTTTATTGTGACCACAGTCTACTCCACAGACAGCTTCCCCTATGTGGGCAAACTGCAGCTCCACCCCCCCTTCAACCCACACATGTCAACACACCTCTTGTGTAGAGCCACTTGTAGAGGGGAAGGCTGTGATCCCTGATAATGATGTAGGTCTAATCCCCCCTACACACACACACACACACACACACACACACACTGTCAGAGGAGAAATTCACTACTTGTTACAGGTCAGGAGATTCAGAAGAGAGGTTAATTTCAGGGCCTGCATGAAGACTCTCACGGTATATATTATATACAACCCATATTTCATTGTGTTGCATTCTGCACCTTCTCCGCTTCCTTCAAGTTGATTAATAAGCCAATATATCAATTTTATGATGAAACATGATCACTCAAATCCCCCCCCTTCCTTCCTCTTTGTCTCCCCCCCCCTCCCTGTGTGTGTGTGTGTGTGTGTGTGTGTGTGTGTGTGTGTGTGTGTGTGTGTGTGTGTGTGTGTGTGTCTCTCTCTCTCTGTTCTCCAGGCCTTCCAGAGGAGTTTGGCAGTAAGGACTACAGGCCGGCCCCAGGGCCCTACTGCCTGCTGGGGCAGCTGTGTGAGCTGAATGACGGCCTGATCCTGGAGGCCAAAGGAGTCAAAGAACACTTCTGGAAACCCTTCATCAAGATGCTCTTCCACAAGAGGGTACACACACGCGCGCACACACACACACACACACACACACACACACGCGCCCACGCACGCACATACACACACGTGGTATGTTCTGAGGGATGTGTTTGAGGAGGACGTTGAGATGTTGTGCGTGTGTGTGTCCTACAGATCCTGAAAGGCAGAGAGGACAGCTTGACAGGCTTCCTGGACCCCATGAACTTTGGAGACAGTTTGTATGTTTGTCCCTCGCCTGACTCTTAAGTTCTACTGCATCTCTACTCTACTGTACTCTGCTGTATTTTGTTCCACTTTACTGTAATATACTCTAATTTACCCTGCTTTACTATATTAAAATTTTCTGCTCTACTCAATTGTACTCTACTAAACTCTGCTTTGCACTGTGTCCATGAACTAGACTTAATTCTACTATCGTCTCTATTCTGAACTCTTAATTGGCCAAGAATACTGTATCGCATACAAACATAAGATAGACTGGCACAGCATCACATGACATCACTGTACATACACCTGTGTATGAAGCACGATGACATCACACATAACATAGCATAACATAGCATAACATGAGCGTGCTGCTGCTCCCGCTGTGCCCCCCCAGTGCGTCTCTGAGCCGGGTGTACGAGGAGCACATCCTGGCCACCGGCAGCCTGGACGAGAGGATCTTCACCGGGGAGGGGGCCAACGAGGACATCGGCACCCCGGCGCCGTGCCTCAGCGCCGGGCCGGAGAACCGGGACAGCGCCGCCTACAGGCTGCACACCAGCCTCACCGTACGGAAGAAGACTCACACACACACACACACACACACGCACAGATGGCGTGAACCTAAACCAAGGTTCAGCTTGGTTTAAGTTTACGTCACCTGTGTTTTGGGTGGGCTTACACACGGGCTGGGATTCCTGAGCTCAACAGAGGCAGGAGAGGAGGGTTTTTAGTGGCTCGTGAGGTTGACTCCCTGCCGAGATGTACCGTGTTTTGATACCTTGACCCCTACCTGCTCCTTATTGGGCGGCAGTAGCTCAGTGGGTAGAGCGGATGGACAGAGCGGGTCGTCCGCTAACCGTAGGGTCGGCGGTGCGATCCCCTTGATCCCCTCCAACTGTCCACATGTCGAACCCCACAAATGTACTGATTGTAAGTCGCTTTGGACAAAAGCGTCTGCTAAATGCCCCTTTACCCTTTATTGACATGTATCCAAGCCACATTGGGGGCTTGTATTATACTTATATTCTTTTCATATTTTTTTCTATGTCTGTGCTCAGGCCACGGCCCTGAAGGTCTCCATGCCGCTGTCCAGCAGGAAGTGCCCACCAGACCCCCGCCTGTCCTCTCCCATGTCCTCAGCCATCCAGAGTGTGGGCCGGCTCCACAGCCTGCTGGCTGGGGCCACACAGGGGCCCAGCCCCAAACTCACCCAGATCCTCAGGTAGCACCCAGGGGACTGTGCGTGTGTGTGTGTGTGTGTGTGTGTGTGTGTGTGTGTGTGTGTGTGTGTGTGTCTGTGTGTATGTGTGTGTGTGTGTGTGTGTGTGTGTGTGTGTGTGTGTCTGTGTGTATGTGTGTGTGTGTGTGTGTGTGTGTGTGTGTGTGTGTGTGTGTGTGTGTGTGTGTGTCTGTGTGTGTGTGTGTGTGTGTGTGTGTGTGTGTGTCTGTGTCTGTGTCTGTGTGTGTGTGTGTGTGTCTGTGTGTGTGTCTGTGTGTCTGTGTGTCTGTGTGTCTGTGTCTGTGTCTGTGTCTGTGTCTGTGTGTGTGTGTGTGTGTGTGTGTGTGTGTGTGTGTGTGTGTGTGTGTCTGTGTCTGTGTCTGTGTCTGTGTCTGTGTGTGTGTGTGTGTGTGTGTCTGTGTCCGTGTGTGTGTGTGCATAATCAAGGTCACCATGTGTCTCTGTACGCTCCACAGAGCCTGTGCCAGGGATCCCAGTGACGTCATCAGTGCGAGACTGAAGGAGATGCTCCAGACCTTCTGCCAACACTATGAGGACCAGACTCTGGAGGGCCAGGGGATGGGGAAAGGTGCGCACACACACACACACACAGTTAATGCATGTTATTGTGAGTTAACAGAGGTGTTTCACTTTGTAAACTTGGACAGCAGTGCACACACTGAACCCCTCTATTGGGTCTATTCGGGTCAGTTGATTTAGGAGGAACATGTGGAAGAGCCGATATGTTGCCACAATCACACACGCGAACATATGCAGACACCTTGTGTAGTGACGAAAATATAAGCAAGAGTGAAATTGGTGAGAAGAGGTTTGGTGGGTCTGCTTCTCTCTCAAGACGTGGCAGTGAAGTTCTTCCGGCTGGGGGAGGGGTTGTACTACAAGATGTTGGAGGCCATCGTGGAGAGAGAGAAGATGATCCTGGGAGACGCCGACCTCTCTGTGAGTACCCTCCACAATCACCATAGTAGATGTATATCGATAGCAATATCTTTTAGATGTTCATCATTCTTGTGTGTGTTTGTGTGTGTGTGTGTGTGCGTGTGTGTCTTTGACAGGGTATCCTAGAGCAGGAAATCTTCCACGGTTCTCTGATGGCCTGCTGTCTGGAGATTGTCATCTTCTCCTACAGACCTCCGGGAGACTTCCCCAACATCCTGAATATCTTCAAGATCCCAGCCTACCACTTTTACAAGGTAAACACATTGCTGCACCTGACGACTGAGGTGATCCCCCGTTAGGATGAAACTACCATAGGGAACAACTTCCCCCCCCTTGTGGCTGGAAACGGAAGCACACCTTCTCTTGACTCCCCTGGCACTGTGTGTGGGTTCCTCGCAGGTGATTGAGGTCCTGGTGCGTGCCGAGCAGGGCTTGTTCCGCGAGGTGGTGAAGCACCTGAACCACATAGAGGAGCAGGTGGTGGAGAGGCTGGCCTGGGGCGCCAACTCCCCGCTCTGGGTGACTCTCCGTAACGCCAAGGACCCCGCCCCCACCTGCCAGGAGGTACGTGGCCTCACTCCTCACTCACTCACTCACTCACTCACTCTCAGTCACTCACTCATTTGCTCACTAATTCATTCATTCACTCAAACACATGATCTACCACAATTTATTGATGATGGGAAAGGATCTGTGAATTTGTCAAACTGACTGACTTTCATGGACTGCATTATTTATTATAAATATAAAAAAGAAGCCTTTGTCTTTATTATATTATTAAGAATTCATATATAACAGCAAAATAAAAATACATAAAATTTATGCATTTAACCAAGCAACATTCAAATCAGAAAATGAGCATGTAAAAGGCAATTGTGCAATTGCTGAATTGGTGGTCATGTAATGGAAGGCAAACTGCGTTGAACCCATCCCTTCGTGTATGTTTGGTGGGCTGCCCCAGTGGATAAGGTGGCGTGTTCATGAACCGGGGAGGACCAGGGCCTACTGTGCCTTTAAGCGGGGCTGCTGTGTGCTCTAGGTGATGCCCCCGCGGTACCTGGAGGAGAGCGAGGCGGGCAGCCGGTCCAACAGCTCCCCAACAGTCTCACGCGGGGTACCCGACCTCAGCGCGCCCGGCAGCACCCTCAAAGGTGGGTGTCACGAATCCAACCCACCATGGACGCCCACATGTGAGCGACCGTTCTGATTCTTGGTCAAACCAGACCATGTGACGACACGCGCGGTGGCGGCAGAAACACGGACCAACAGACTGTTACACTGGATGGCTGACACTGCCTCTCCTTCCCGTGCCCACCTCCAGGCGTGTCCCCTTCCCCCACCGGCCTGCTGGACAGGTACAGCTCTCCCACCACCACCACCACCACCGTCCCACCCCACTGCCGCCGCCTGTTCGACACCGGGGACACCCAGCGGACCCTCGTCACGGTGCAGATACCCCTTCAAGGTGAGAGACCCCTTCAAGGTGAGAGACCCCTTCAAGGTGAGAGACCCCACCCCCGTCGGCTTTGGGTCAAACGTTGTTCAAAGGGACCCGTGGAACAAAGCCACGGTCCTCATCTTGACCTTTGACCCCCCCCCCCCGCAGGGTTCACGTTCATCCCGCTCCAGATGAGCGTGACGGCGGCCCAGGGCTCCGCCCCTCTGCAGCCCATCACGGCCCAAGCTCTGACGAGCACCCTCGGCGGCCAATCGCCCGCCCCCAAGACGCCGATCAAGCCGAGCGCCGTGCCGCTGAGGAAAGGCTCCCTGTCGCTGTTCTTCAGGAAGGTGAGAGCCCCCGTCCACCCTGTCGCCACGGCGACCGGCATGACATGATTGACACATGCGGAGAGACAAAGTCTTTGCCGTCACTGAGATGACTTCGCCGATTGCGATGTAAGATGTCTTAGGATCTTGAAACTCGCTGAGACCCCCCCCCCCCCCCCCCCCCCACACACACACACCTGTCCTCCAGGTGTACCACCTTGCCAGCCTGCGGCTCAGAGACCTGTGTACACAGCTGGACATCTCCCGCGAGCTGCGGCAGAAGATCTGGGCGTGCTTCGAGTACTCCCTGGTCCACTGCACCGAGCTCATGATGGACCGCCACCTCGACCAGCTCCTCATGTGCGCCGTCTACGTCATGGCCAAGGTTCGTCCGGCCCTGTCCGTCGTTCCCTCTGTCCTTCGTTCCCTCTGTCCGTCCCTGGTGTGGTCCTGTGTGTGTGTGTGTACGGTGTCTGAAAGAGGGGAGGGGCGGGGGGGGGTGGTGGAAATACTGGCGAGGAGCTACATTTAAGTGAACCTGGAGCCGCTCTCCTGCAGGTCACCAAAGAGGACAGAACCTTCCAGAACATCATGAAGTGCTACAGGACCCAGCCGCAGGCCAGCAGCACCGTAAGGCTGACTCGTCTTTTCTCACCTTGTCCTCCTGTCTTCTGCCTCCCTTGAGCAAAAGTATCATGTAAATGAAGGGGCATCCTCAACCAAGATTATGCTAAGTGGAATCTGATTGTTCAGACCCAGCATTAACTCTCTAATTATATGTGATATATTTCTATATATGTGCGGCTCAATGATCATTGTGGGGTACCTTTGCATCACTTAATGCACCAATAACGCGGACGGTGCGTCACCGTGTGCCTCTCAGGTCTACAGGAGCGTCTTGATCTCCGAGAGCAGGAGAAATCTTTCGGCTGGCAGCAAAGTCACCAAGCAGAAGACCCCCGTCGGCAAAACCCCCGAGCAGGGTAAGATGGGTAAGATGGGACCCTGCGTGTTGTCACGAGGGGCGAGGCTTCTCCTCTTCATCACGTCTCGCCAGCGGTCGCCCTTGACGGCCCTCTGGTCTGCGTCGCAGCGGGCGAATCGCGAAGCAGAAAGATAACATGGCGTTCTTCTTTTGCCCGTCTCCCCCACCACTTTTTTTCCCCTACCACCATCCATCCCCAGCAGGTGGCAATCTCAGCTCCTCCTCCTCCTCCTCCTCCTCCACCCCCTCCTCCGCCTCCTCCTCCAGCTTCATGGACCAGGAGGAGCGGGGGGACCTGATCCGCTTCTACAACCAGGTGTACATCACGCCCATGCGGCCCTTTGCTGTGCGCTACTCCCAGAGTTCTCCCTCCACAGGGGTAAGAGTCCCGAGGGGTTGGGGTTATTCATCCATTCATCCCAAGAAGACCAAAGTATTCATACTAATCCTGCCATTTTGGTGTGTGTGTGTGTGTGCGCGCGCGCACGCGTGTGTGTGTGTGTGTGTTTGTGTGTGCGTGCGTGCGTGCCTGCGTGCGTGCGTGTGTGCGTGTGCGCGTTTGTCTGCGTGCGTGCTTGTGTTTGTGTGTGTGTGTGCGTTTATGTGTGTGTGTGTGCATGCGTGTGTTTGTGTGTGTGTGCGTGTGCGTGCGTGTGCGTGTGTGTGTGTGTGTGCACACAGGGGGAGTCTCCCCCACGGTGTCCGTACCCCAGCGTGCGGTGGGGTACCCCCCGACGGGTGCAGCTCTCCAGTAAACACTGTGTCTACGTCTCGCCCCACAACGCCGGCTCCCCCAGCACGCCGTCGCCGCGCCAGAACATTTACTACTACATCAGCAACAGCCCGTCCGATGTGAGACACACACGCACACACACACACACACACACGCACACACATGCACACATACACACACACACACACATGCACACGCACCCACACGCACACACATGCACACGCACACACACACTCTGACGTACAGACACATGCGTGCATGCATTCACACACACACACACACACACACACACACACGCGCACATTCACTCACTCACCCATTTACTCAGTGACACCCTCGTACACACACAACCTCACTCACAGACAGACACACACATTATTGTCATAGCCGACAAAGCATGTGACATACTGACAGAAAACACCAGCCATGTCATACGATTCGGTAACTTATATCACGACATGTCATGAACACATAACACACAGTTTGAGATATTTGTGTCCTTCATCGGCCCCTGCAGCGCCTCCGTGAGATCAACAGCATGATACGCACGTACCTATCATGCGCGAGTCCCAGCAGGAAGCACAGCCTGCCCCTGGAGGAGGAGCCAGAGCCCAAGAAGGCGTGTCCAGAGAACCACTCAGCGCTGCTCCGCAGGCTGCAGGACGTGGCCAACGACCGTAGCTCCTCCCACTGAGCCCGCCCCCCCCCCCCCCCACCCCGCCCTTGTCACCTTAACAAAGTTGTCAGTGCACATTAATGACTTTAATCGTGGTCCGGAGAGTGGACGTCTCGGCCGGACGAGCCAAGCCCAGGGAAACCGTCTTCGCTCTCTTGCTCGCATTGTCAGACGCGTCTGAAGAGAGCAAATGTCTCGTTCTTTTTGTCCCGTTTTGACTATACCTCTGTGCACAATTAGTCAAGGGCTAGGCTGAGAGAAGGGCATGGATTTCATCCTTTGCCTTAACGCAGTTTCCATTCTCTTACTTCCTATGGCGCTCGCCAGTTAATAGCAAGAAGAATATGAACATATGAACGAACGAGAATCCCGACAACAACGACGCAGAAAATAAATCAGGTTTTTTGAAGAGGAATTTGACAAAGCAATAACAGAAGCCATTAAACGGAAACGCAATCCCCCCGTTGGAAGTCCAGCCCTCTCCCTTTCCGCTCTAATGCAACCGAAACAGATCTCTCTCCCACTGGAGCGTGCACGGAAGTCCCGCCCTCCCTTGCCAATCAACGCACATTAGAAGCCCCTCCTTCCAGGCGTTTCGTCGGGACACGAGACGGTCTGGGAAGGAGGCGTCGCTGTCCTTTGTACGGCTGCAGTTTTGCTTTCTGCACGGACATGAACGTCTGCAGCTTTGATACCATGTTTTAAAAATAATAATTATTATTATTGTACATAGATATTGGAAGTGGTAGTCGCTCTTTATGAAGTTGATAATTTGTACTTTAGTTTTCCTATCCACCATGTCTGTTTCCGTATATAAAGCTTTAAATAAATGATCTGTCTCATTGGCCCCCTGCTGCTTGGTTCGTTAAGCAGCTGCACAAAGCAGCCCGATACATCAATACCAGCCCTGTTTGGACCCTGTACATTTCAGCAGCAAGGCAGTAGATTGTAACGTCGTCTGTCGTGGTACCGTGGATAGGCCTGATCTGGCAGCCGCGGGGCCTGCGGTGATGATGATCATCTATCATGACCATGATCTCATATGTCTCTCCCTCTCTCGTCTCTCACGCCGTTAAACCCCCCCCCCCGTGTAACCAAAAGTCCTGCCCCCCCCTCGCCAGTCGCGCTCATTCACAGCATCCTGGCTCCTGGGCGCACCCCCTTCCTGGGATGAGGACGCCCAGGAGCCAGGTATTTTTACCATGAAACTAAACTTCTTCCGCCACGCGCTGACATTTTGTCAAGGGGATCGCGGCCACACACCTGTTTTTAATCCCGCGTCGGCTTTTTTTTTTCTTTTCTTTTCTTTGTCGGCCAGAGTTATTGTTGTCAGTTTAGCCCAGAAACACAACGCGGTGACTGGGCACCAGCTCGTCTCCTTGCTGATCCGAGACCGTATATAGACTCGGCATGCAGTGCTGATTCACCCCCAGCTTTGAACGGGTCAGTTGTGATTGGTTGATATTACATAAGATTAGATTACATAAAGTGACATGCATATACATTACATTCCATTACATATGCATTGCATTACATCACATCGATTTGAATCAGTTCAAAACAAAGTGACGTCGTTGATCCACACATAACCTGACTTCACTTCCCAAGAATCCCAATCGCTTTCGGTATCTATCTCGGTTTAAGTTGGGTTTGAGATTTCAAAAGGAACAGCTCGTTGGACTCAAATAATTAACTTTGAATAATAGTAAAACTCTTCAACTCGTTTGGCCCCTAACGTCTACCAGCATCCTGCCCCAGGCGGGCCAGGATGTTTGCACGCCGTGAGGAGGCATCGTGTGTAATGATGACAGTGTTGAAGGGGTGAGTCAGAGGATGTCCACAG